>OY744477.1:157985388-158198702 GCA_963556175.1 Tipula confusa
TCCTTCATTTATAAAAAAAAGTTTGAGCTTAATTTAAAAAAAATTAGAAAGTAGGCTTTAATTTACTAAGATTTGAGGTAAAAAACTTTCATTTTTATTGGAAACCTTTAATTTAATTTTAAATTTCTTTTATTTTTAAACATCTTAAAAATCAGAGCTTTTGGTGATACTAAAATTTCGTTGGGAATTAATCAAGCTCGAATACGAAGACATGGTATCCGGTCAACTTAAAAGCTGCAACCTATGTAAATGTATTTCAAATTGATTTATAATATCACTGATTTGGCATTTTTAATTTAGTCATTATTTTAATGATCACAAAGCTTTACGTTTTTTAGCCGCTAGAAAAATTCTTTCTGCTGGTTTAAACAACAACTATTAAGTCAAACGCAAACTTTGTTTAAATTAGGTGGTTTTTGTAGTACTGCAAAATAGATTGGGTAGAACCGCCATCGACTAAAAAAGTGCTTCTATTTTTTTCTCTACCTAATCTACTACATATTAAATACCGTTACCTTGAGTTTCTTGGGTTTCCAGTATAGGGAACAGGGTTCACTAGATTTAAATAAATTTGATTAGATTTGATTAGATTTGATTAGATTTGATTAGATTTGATTAGATTTGATTAGATTTGATTAGATTTGATTAGATTTGATTAGATTTGATTAGATTTGATTAGATTTGATTAGATTTGATTAGATTTGATTAGATTTGATTAGATTTGATTAGATTTGATTAGATTTGATTAGATTTGATTAGATTTGATTAGATTTGATTAGATTTGATTAGATTTGATTAGATTTGATTAGATTTGATTAGATTTGATTAGATTTGATTAGATTTGATTAGATTTGATTAGATTTGATTAGATTTGATTAGATTTGATTAGATTTGATTAGATTTGATTAGATTTGATTAGATTTGATTAGATTTGATTAGATTTGATTAGATTTGATTAGATTTGATTAGATTTGATTAGATTTGATTAGATTTGATTAGATTTGATTAGATTTGATTAGATTTGATTAGATTTGATTAGATTTGATTAGATTTGATTAGATTTGATTAGATTTGATTAGATTTGATTAGATTTGATTAGATTTGATTAGATTTGATTAGATTTGATTAGATTTGATTAGATTTGATTAGATTTGATTAGATTTGATTAGATTTGATTAGATTTGATTAGATTTGATTAGATTTGATTAGATTTGATTAGATTTGATTAGATTTGATTAGATTTGATTAGATTTGATTAGATTTGATTAGATTTGATTAGATTTGATTAGCTTTGATTAGATTTGATTAGATTAAATTAGATTTGATTAGATTTGATTAGATTTGATTAGATTTGATTAGATTTGATTAGATTTGATAAGATTTGATTAGATTTGATTAGATTTGATTAGATTTGATTAGATTTGATTAGATTTGATTAGATTTGATTAGATTTGATTAGATTTGATTAGATTTGATTAGATTTGATTAGATTTGATTAGATTTGATTAGATTTGATTAGATTTGATTAGATTTGATTAGATTTGATTAGATTTGATTAGATTTGATTAGATTTGATTAGATTTGATTAGATTTGATTAGATTTGATTAGATTTGATTAGATTTGATTAGATTTGATTAGATTTGAATAGATTTGATTAGATTTGATTAGATTTGATTAGATTTGATTAGATTTGATTAGATTTGATTAGATTTGATTAGATTTGATTATATTTGATTAGATTTGATTAGATTTGATTAGATTTGATTAGATTTGATTAGATTTGATTAGATTTGATTAGATTTGATTAGATTTGATTAGATTTGATTAGATTTGATTTGAATTGGATTAGAATTGGATTAGAAATCACTGAAATCTTATTACCAATACCACCAGACTATAATATTTTCAGTGCTAATGATTAAAAGCTTTTAATTTTATAAGCAAAGCAGTTTTTTCATATTATTTAAACTTATTTACTAAAACAAGTAAGTGTGAAAATGAGCTTAAACCTTAATGTCTGAAAAAAAATTTTAATCAGTGACATGGATGAGCTTTTTAAAATATACTTTACAATGTGTTTTTTTCTTAACCATATTTAAATGACGAATCAATACAGTACTTAAGAAACAACTATCACATAAACGGCACCTTTTTCAAAATGTGACATTGCTATCCCCATAAATCCTTATCAATATAGAAATATGTATATATATATATATATATATATATATATATATATATATATATATATATATATATATATATATATATATATATATATATTTATATATATGTATATAAATAAATATATATATATATATATATATATATATATATATATATATATATATATATATATATATATATATATATATATATATATATATATATATATATATATATATATATATATATATATATATATATATATATATATATATATATATATATATATTTATATATATATTCAGTTTTTTAAATATATAATTCCATCACAACTATATGCTAAAAATAAAAACCATTTAATTTTTAAAGTAAATATTTATTTCTTAACAAAAACATAAATAAAAATAAAAACATTTTTCTATCTCAAAATAGTATAATATTCAATCATATTTTTGGACGTTTTATAAAAATAGATAAAAATAAATAGAGAAACTAATAAACAACTTTAAAAAAAAAAATTTTCAACTAAATATATATATATATATATATATATATATATATATATATATATATATATATATATATATATATATATATATATTCATATATATATATATATATATATATATATATATATATATATATATATATATATATATATATATATAAAGCAAAATAAAAATATTTATTCTTTAATTAGTTATCTCTAAATAAAATATTTAAAAACCAGCAAAAAAAATATTTTTTAATTAAATAAACATGTAAAAAGGAAAAAAATTATAAAATAAAATTTATATTTATACAAATTTACAACAAAATGGCAGCAAAACATTAAATATATTATAAAAAAAAAAAAATAAATAAAAATTCATCTTATATAAATCCATAATAATAGTACATATAATATTAATTAATTTATTACATTAACAAAAACAAAAACAAAAAAAAAGTTAGGGAACTTAATATCAAAATGATTACACACATTATTTCACAGTATTTCCCGAGTAACTAAAAAAACAGTTTAAAATATGTTATTGGGACTAACTCCCATCAGGAAAATTTATGTTGTCTGTTGGTTAAAAAACAAAACTTGTGATATGTTATTCAAAAACTTCTAAAAGTCTAAAAAAATATATCATATATAAAAAATGTAATCAATTTATGGATTTTTATTTTTTATTAATTGTTGTAATATTTTTCCTATCGAAAGCTCACGAGAATATGCTAGGTGAATTGTTAAAAGAACTGGCAACATTTTAAGTTTAACTTGCTCTTGGTCAAAGTGATAACCAATATTTAGCATTCATTGAATTTAAACGTTTCTTTTACACCTTAGCCAGCATATTATGCAGGTCTACATTGCGTCTTTACATATTTGTCCTTTTACTAAGAAGCAAAGAATAAAATAATTATAAAAACATATATATATATATATATATATATATATATATATATATATATATATATATATATATATATATATATATATATATATATATATATATATATATATATATATATATATATATATATATATATATATATATATATATATATATATATATATATATATATATATATATATATATATATATATATATATATATATATATATATATATATATATATATATATATATATATATATATATATATATATATATATATATATATATATATATATATATATATATATATGAAATGCGGTGGCTAAAAACAACCGGTTGCCCTTACACCAACACAGAATGTTACCTGTTGACCACGTTCTGCTTTAACTTTGCATAGTTTCTGTATAGTTGTGACATCAGTTTCAGCGACATTCCAGATATCACTAGCAGCAAAATTATATTTTACAAAGGAAAACCTTTACCTTATTCAATAGATCATAGAAAGTGTTAACGCGAATACGATTAAATCCCATTGCACGACCAATACTGGACGCTTCTGGAACGCAAATTGATATATTTGGGTGTTTCTTTAAAAAAAAGTCGATAGTCCTGCTTGTCCGGGATACTTTGGTTAAAGGAAATTGCACACCGATAAGCAAACTTTCTTAGCTCTAAAGGTGTCAAGCCAAAATATATCTTGGAGGCGAGGTTTACATATTCTTCAAATTTATTGTTTTCTTCTTCAACACCGAATTTTGTGCATATCCATACCTTGATGCTTTCGTTATTCCTTCCGCCTTATATTTGTCCATCGAGCTCTAGTAACATAGCGCTATAATGTTTGATGACAGATAGCCATTTCCTTAGCGACGGACCGAACACTAGAATTTTCTTTAATAACTTGATCTACGGCAAGATTTATGGTGGTTTCTGAAGTTGACCCTCGGTTAGTTTGCTTGGTAAAATAATGCAAATCATCAAAAAAATTGAATTGGGAATTTACTTTTAAATTTTCCTAACGCTTATTTTAGATGGGGCGAGTTGTTACACCCGGTCTACCCTATATATGTATATATATATATATATATATATATATATATATATATATATATATATATATATATATATATATATATATATATATATATATATATATATATATATATATATATATATATATATATATATATATATATATATATATATATATATATATATATATATATATATATATATATATATATATATATATATATATATATATATATATATATATATATATATATATATATATATATATATATAGGGTGGTTGAGACCAAGTGTTACCAAATGAAAACGCTGTATTTTTTTTAATTTTGATTATTTTTTATTGAAATTTCCTGGAATATGTTGAAAACATATTACATTTTATGAAAAACATGTAACTGCTCGATATGACCTCTTTTGGCTCTGATTATTTGATTCAGTCTTCCATAGAAAGCATTGCATGCTGACCGAACGTGGGCGAAATTTTATTCCATTCTCGAACAAGAGCTGACTTCAATTCATCAACACTAATTTTTTAGTGGACACCTTACTTTCCAAAATGGACCATATGAAGAAATCCATGGGATTCAAGTCTGGTAATAATTGTGGCCATTCTTTCAATGAAATCAGCCGCGGAACGCAATTTTGTAAAAATTGCTGTATCGCTCGAGCTTTGTGTGACGGTGCCGAGTCCTGTTGGAATGTCCAACGGTTCGTACTAAAGTGTTTACGTGCCCAAGGTAGCAAAGCATCGTTTAGGATATTTTGGTGGTACACCTCTTGGTTTACCTTGACTCAATGTTCGATGAAAACAAACCAGAGGAGTGTGTGCATCTGCAGTAACTGCAGCCCAAACCATAACATAAGCTGGTGATTGCATGCGCATGGCAACTCTTGTATCCAAATTATCGTTGGACTTGTGCTCTAACCAAACACGATCATTTTGTTTATTCACAAACTGTGGAATGGTGAAAATTTTCTCATCAGAAAAGACAATTTTTGGAATCTCATCACGTTCGGCCAAGAAGGCCATCAATATTCGTGTTCATTCAAGCCTAACTTTTTTTTGTGCCTCCGTAAGATCTTGAACTTTTTGTATCTTGTAGGGCTTCAAGTGTAGTTCATTTTTCAATGTTTGAATGCAGGTTTGAATGCTGTATCGTGAAACATGTAGACATGCGGCTAATTGATTGGCACTTTGACGAAAATTTTGTTGGATTCGTTTTTTCACCTTTCGTATCATTTCTTTTGATGTTGCTGTCTTTTTAGGACCGTCGCTGTTGCGTTTAGCGATTCTACCAGTTTCGTTGTATCGAGTTATAGTTCGATACACAAACATTTTATTCACATTGAAATGCTGGAGCTGACGAACTATTGCTGTTTGTGAATTTCCACCCAAATACAGTGCAATTACACTATTACGTTTGAATCCCATTACGAGTTTTTATTAAGATATTAATAACTAACCAAACTTCAATCTGTCAAAAAATTGACTCGCGAAAATGACAACTATACAAATGATAGCAGAGTGAAGCCAGTAACACATTTGATCTCAGCCACCTTGTAAGTATATATATATATATATATATATATATATATATATATATATATATATATATATATATATATATATATATATATATATATATATATATATATATATATATATATATTTAAATAGTTATATACCTTCCGTCCTAAATAAATAAAATAATTTGTTAAATATTTTCAAACTACCTGCATTAACGAAAAACTAATTTACACAGGCAACATAAATTGCCCTTAACGCATTTTAATTATAATTACAAAAAATTTTATGTTAAACCAACGTTAAAATAAATAAAATGATTAAAAAAATTTAAATAGACTTAATCCTAATTATATATAATAAAAAAAAAAGCTACACACATTTTCTAAGCTTTAAATGTTGTTTGGATCTATTTACATAAAAAACAAAAAAAATTTAATCAATAATAAACTAATTAAAAAATAATTACATATTTTATATAATATAATTTAATATTTGTATTTTTTAATTTTAATAATTTTTTGTTGTTTTTTTTTTTTTTAATTAATATTATTATGTTATTTTTATACTTAACAAAAAAAAAAGCAAAAAAAAAATTAAACTATTATAAATATTTAAATATGTAATTAATAAATTATTTATACATAATAGATATTTTAATATTAAATTAAAAGTAAAATTAAAATTAAAAATAATATTTAAAAAAAATTGAACTGTGTAACACATTATGGGTGAACAACTTGTGAATAGTTTTTTTTAACCTAAACACACGATTACAAAGCCCTAGTCATTTACATTTTTTCTTTTAAATTTTTAGCTAAGTGCTTGTGAATGGCGTACGTTTTTGACTTTACTACAAAGTACTCCTTAGTAAAATTATTTATCATGAGAAGATAACCTTATGTTAGCTTATAAGCTTTTATTATTTATGTTAACCCTGAATAAAAAAATTGAAGCCCCACATTAGGCCCCACAACTTACTCTATGACCCCTCTTATTCAATAAAGCATTTTTGCATGCCTTTTATAGTTTTCGAAGACTCGCCTTTTTTCAAATTTTTGCAAAATCGCAGAGTCAGCATTTATTCCAAATTTCTTGCAAGTCTCTCCAGATTCAGCTCACCAAAGCTTTCTTCGAAAAACATATTTTTCATATTGGTATTATTTGAGTGTATAAAATTACTCGGCTCTGCTTTGTTTTTTCCTGCTAAAAATGGTGTTTATGCATAAGAGAAGAAAATCTAAAAAGCTTCAAAAAGGGAATTCCCCAAATACTTGAGATAACCATACCAAATAATCTAAAATGTTACTGTTTTTAGAAAGTAATTTTCCAATTTTAAAAACTTGTACACCCATGTAATACGATGGAAAATTTATATGCTTTTGAACTCCACTTCAACTCTTTCACACTTAAATAATATTAGCCAAAGTCTTTGATATAACCAACCCTGCCTTCTAGTGGTGTTAGTGTGTGATAATTCATCGGAATTAAAAACCCATTTACTTAGTTTCATTCCAGCCTCGGATATAATTAATCAGAGTTTTATGCCAGCAAAACCGTAGTAAAATTACCAATAGTGTTGGCTGCACCATCGGATCCATCAAAACCAATTAAAAACTTGCCAGTTCAGGGTTTCACTGACGTGTTAAAAGCAACACGACATTTTTGATGATTTCATAATTCTATGACGCGTTAACCCGACCTAGGGTTAAACTTCTTAAATCTGTCACATTGCAATAAATCAGGCTTGACATTGCAGGACCATAGGATGATTCAGTTGGTATAAACGGCTTGGATATATTCGATTGTTTTGAATTCAATACATAATTTGCGAATATTTAGTTGATTCATAAAGTTCCAAATAAAAAATTAATTACATTGCTGGCCATCGGATTCGATCCCAAGCTTCTTCTTTGTATTGTTCTAGACAACCCGAGGAAGATAACTCGTTTTCTACCCGAGGAGCCATCGTCACCGATACCTCTGCGCCTACTATATAGGGGCTCAATTTTCAAAAACCACCGAACCATTCGTTTAGGATCGGCTGGCAAGGCGTGACCAAGCCAACGAACTCGCTGTCTTTAAATTTCATGCACGAGATCAAAAATTATCATTAAATTCCTGATCTCGTGGTTGAATGAAACTCGATAAGTGTCGTCATAGTCACGTTTGGGGCCTTAAATCAAGCGAATGATTTTTCTCACACCGATATATGACAACAGGTCTGATCAACATCTTGTACAACTTCAGCTTGTCGCAATTTGCAAGGTATTTTGACTTTTGCAGTGGACGTAAGTCATACAAAGCATGGTTGCCAACGACAAGACGTGCTTTAATATTTCCTCCCTTACAGTTTTATGACTGGCAAGGGATCCGAGATATCGGAAATTTCTCACTTCTTCAAATGTGCGGTCACCACTACTAATACTCCTTGTGTCTTGGTCTCTAAAACCAGTGATCATATATTTGGTTTTGTCCTGTATAATTTTGAAACCAACAGAAAATTGTACAAATTGATCCAGTAGTTCTTTAACACCGTTGCTATTCAGTCCAATTACACAGATATGATCTGCATATATCAGAACCTGATTGAGCTGACGGTACAATATGTTGTTCTGAAGTGTTTCATTTTTACGAAAGACAAATTCTAACATGAGATTAAAGAATATCGGGGAAACAGCATCTCGTTGCTGTACACCAGAGCTAATCGCAAAAATTCCTGATAGCTTATTCACAACTTTGACACAGTATTTTGACTGCATTACTGTCATTTTACATAAACGCACATATTTGTCAGATATTGCCAGACATCGAAAAGCAAACCATAAGCTATCCTGATGGATTGAGTCAAAGGCTTGTTGAGAATTCAAGAAAACTTGATGTTTGAGTGATCTCCTTTTTTACAGATATAGAGCACAACGTGCCCACTTTCCATTTATCAAGCATAACTTCGATTTGTCATACTAATCGAAAAAGTTTGAAAAAATAATTTCACTAAGTAACCCCTCTAAATATCAAGATAATCATCTGCACTTGACCACTTTCAAACATGGCATTTGACACTTCTTAAACATAGAGTGAAAATATTCCTTCCATGTGTCGAGCACTGCATCGATGATAACACGGAGATTTCAATCCTGGTCCTGAATGGCGATAGACCTAGGTCTAAAGGTATGGTGTAGTCCAGTAACTCCTTTTTGGAAGCCATGAGAATTGCGCTAATTGTTGAGTTGTTGTACTCTTAAGAATTCTACCTTCCGCTATTCTCGCTTTTTCCGTTTACAAATACAGTTGGCGATTCTCTTAGCAAGGACCACATTAATCTTCCATATTCGCACTATTTTTCAGTCTATATTCTGTTACTTGACAACAAGATGACACTCCTCATAAAACCAATCATTTTTGAGTTTAAAATTTACCATACCTTGAGTCGCCTGGGCTAACCATAAAAATGTGCTAGCTACAATATGGTCGTATGCGACAGCAAAGTGCATCATTCTTTCTCCATTAACAGTCGCTATGTCGTATCGGGAGTACGGAGCTATATTTTCACATAAATCAGTATGATTTTTACCAGTTCTAGCATTAATGTCACGAATCCATATTATTACGTCGTGCTCTGGTATAGATCCGATCAGACCGTTCAAATTTTTGTAAAATGAGTCTTTTTTGGTGGGTTGGCTTACATCAATGGGCGCATAAACAAAAATGACTTTCAGGTTGGCTAGTCAATTATCAAATTCTTTGAAATCCAAAACAGGCTTTTTACCTATGGCGTATAGAAAAAACAAACACCAAAACTGCCGAGGCCATCTCTACTGTGGAGTAATATATAGCCTTGGGATACATAGTCTCCTCTTTTTGGCCATCGAGTTTCTTCGAGAGAAACCAGTCTTGAGCGATAATCTTTCATACCAATCATAAACTGCATTTCCAGTATTGATGAAATTTCCATTTCAAGGTATTGATGAAATTTCTCGAATTTCATCAATACCTTGATCACAAATACATGATCATTAACTTGTAGAACTTTAGCTGGCCGGTATAAGCTGGTTGCAAGGTATTAGACAATTGTCAGAAGGAAACCGCGCTTCTATAGTTCCTCCCACACAAATATGATAAGTGATAAGGATCTGCCTAGAAACCATTACTGCCAATTCTTTCATTTAGGTTAAACTTAACAAATCACTTAGGAAGTTAAAGTTTTGTTGTCCAAGTTTTGTTATGGTTCAGAATTGTGATATGGTTAAATTGATGGCAGTTTTAGGAATTATTGTATCAATGAGTCTCAATGAGTCTGACATTTATGCCATATGGTTTAAATGGTCATTGGGCAACCAATTAAAAAGTGACCAGAGAGAAGCTTCCCATAACTAACATCCATTTTTATTTGCAGTACCAACTTCCTCTAATTCAGAATTGCTTCAATTGGCCACGATAAAGTTGACACTTCTTCAAATATAAAAATTATTAATCCAGTTGCTTTGTTTTGGCAGTTTTTACCTGATTATACCTTTAAATCCTTTAAATCAATTGGGGTGCTATAGATATGAAATGCTAATTTATAGAATTTGGTGCTCCATAAAATTGCAGCTTAAAATTCTGGAAACCCACTTCGACCTACGTTCCATTTCCTTTAGTTTTACGTAATAATTTTGGAACCAACTATTCGTAATCAATTGTTTTCATTTTGATGGGTGGGCACTTAGGCATGGTAATACTACCAACGAGGTTGCTCAAGCTTTAATTTTCTTAGCTCAGATAGTCGGGTCAGTTCAAATTGCGACTAATAATTGTTACAGCAGCATAGAAAGGGGATTTTCAATGAATCAAACCAAAACTGTGGTTCTGTAGTATTTACTTCAACAACCAACCTTGTCGAAACTATAAACTAATTTTGGCAAACAAATCACAGGAGAGTTTAAAATTGCACATTCTGTGATATTTATGCTTCCAATTCATGAACTGTCGTTGGACTATGACAGGAAATTTTCCAAATTTGTCTTTAAATGCAGTAATTTTTTAGACATTTGATTTCTAGAAAGGTAACGTTTCTAACTAAATCTGCATAGTTGGTAGTTTTGCCATAACATAATTTGGTAATGCTTTTCAGTAAGAGTCAATTATTTGTATCTGATGATACATTTTTGCAATTCTAGGTTCCATCACGTGAACTTGCTTGCACAACCAGACCAACTTCATCTTCTGCTTATTATATCCTGTGTTTGTTCAACCCACTCAAGATTTATTCATTAATTTCTAGTCGGTTAACTTAATTTGTTCGCCAGTGCCTCATTAATAGTTGATACTTGCGATCCACTGTAAAGTTACCCTCTACAAATTCTTGATGGCTCAATTCACTTGCATATTCTCAATTCAGTGATTGGAAATATCTTACCATGTAAGTCATGATGTCTGCTTGCTGCCGCAATTTAACGTGGCTTTCTGTAATATTCGATTGACTTAAGAACTGTTTTATTCGTATTGTAACAATTTGGTCAGTAATGATGTTTCAGTAATGATTTCTCCTCATATCGTAGTATTTCTGCCATCGTAGTATTGTGTATCGTTACAGACAGTAATATTATGTAAATTGAAGGAAGACTCTTAAAATTGCAATCATACAAACTATCCCGGGATGATAATGCTAAATCTTTTTTTTTATTTACCTTTTACTTCCGCTGTTCACAAAATATTTTGCACAATTTACCATAAACAAATACACAAACATCTAAACAATAAAAATATGAATAATTAAATGGAGACTGCTTATTTTTTTCATATAACAATAACCAATAAACAACAACATTATAATAAAAACAAATCAACAAACAATACAAAACAAATTCACCATCATATATTTTTTTGTTAATTTTTTTTTAAATTAATACTAATAAAATAAAATAAAAAACAAATCATTTTTTGTAGTAACAAACTAAAATTTATATTATCAATAAATAGACAAAAATTGTATTCTAATTATAAATAATTAAATATAACATTAACATGTACTGTTGTTCACACTAAATTGACATAATTATAAAAAGAAAAAACTTAAAAAGTCTTAAGGTGTTTTTTTTTATAATAACATGTCTTATGCAGGTATTGACGTCTTCCTATGCTACGCTGTCTATTATTACATAAAAAAAAAATATTTTAAATATTAAAAAGAACAAAAAAAAAAACTTTATTAATTAATTATATTATATGATTATATAAATATATACTAAAAAAAATAAATATATTATGATTATAAAAAAAAAACTTAAATAAATTAACAACTTTGAATGGGTGAAAGATTAAAAAAAAAAAAAACAAAAAAAGCTTCGTACGATGTAATTGTTAAAATAAAGAAAATATTAAGTTAATTAAAAAAATAAAAAAATTTTAAATGTTTTAATTAATTTGATTTTAACTATTTCACCATAATTTTAATCATTAAATTTTGATTTTATTGTATTGGCCAAAGGAATGGCATAACCCAAGAATATCTTGGACATTTTATTATGTTTTTGAGTGTTACGTCTGCCTCAATAGAATCTATATGGGCATAAATATCGCTTTGCTTAGCAACATCTTATTTCGTAAAGATAATTTACATTTTTTTCTTATCGGCCAGGTCGTTTGGGAAAATGGGCGTATTTGTCATTAAACGATTTATAAATTAATTTATAATGTTCAATCAATTGTTTTTAAAATCTAATTTATATTTATTTTAAAGTTTCATATAAAATAAAGTATATATAAATTAGATTTTCGGCGATTGCATGACGTTTTTATTACGGTTAATTCAATTGAGTTGTATTGTTAAATCAAATTTTAAAAATCTTATTTTTATAAATGAGTGGAATCTCCCCACTCTTTTACCATCTAGTCCTACCAACTCATAAGTGTTGAGTCCTATTTTATTTGCCACCTTACATTTCTCATATATCGAGTCAAAATTTTGATTATATTTGTCAGCAGCTTTCAAATGCTTGAAGGTTTTCTTTAACACCACATCCCCTACCAAATAGTATTGTCGTGGTCACGTTCGCAAATTATAACGTTTTTTATATTGTTCATATACCTTCTGTACATTTTGAGCGACTGTTTTTTTATTGCCGACATTTTTAAGGCATGCTCCTCTTGACATCACTTATCATGGTAAATGATGTACTTCCGCGCACCAGAAGTCTTCATATTTCTACCGAAGTTCACATAATAAGGTGTCTATTTGGATGACTCATGAACAGTTGCTAAATTTGCATAGGCTATATTTGCTATATTTTATTCCAATTCCGATGATCCACATCAACACAACTTTTGATTGCCAACAAAATACCCCAGTTTACGCCTTCCTCTGGATTGGCTTGTGAATGATAATTTACATTTAACCAATGTGCAACTTGGTACCTCATGATTGTTTTAAACTGCTTAAAAATATCAGGGCTAATGGTACACCAAATTCCAAGAAAATACTTTCTTCCAAGTATTTGTTAATGATACCCTTCTAATGGCCTTCAACATTACAAACTTGCTAAAAGTATCAATTACTACCAGTAAGTATCAGGTAGGTACTCTTGGCTCACACATGGGTACTCGCAATATATCACACTTGAGCTGACATCTGTCACAGACCTTTATGTATTGACGCACATCTTTTGCCATTTTTGGCCAGAAATGTTGTTATTGTATGCATTTTAGCGTCTTGAAAAATCCAAGACGTGGTGCTAAGGCGTGATCATGGTTGTTTTACATTATTCATTGTTACTCAGACAGTGGCACATAACTTTTCCAGTTCCAACTGCGGCTAAAAAACGAATCATTATATAAATATTGTTCGACTATATTTATATAATGTTTCGTTTTTCAGCCGCAAATCAGGATACTTATATGGAAATTCCTTGATACATTTTCAGATTTTTTCGTAAACTACACGAGACAACGCATCGAGAACTATGTTTAGCTTGCTTTTTCTGTGCAGAAGTTCAAAATCGTACTTTTAGAGACGGATTAACCAACTAGCTAAACTTGATGCTGGGTCCACTAGGTTCCTTAACTTTATCATTGAAGCACAGTCAGTTATCACTCTGAATTTTATACCGTCGATGTAAGGCATAAATTTTTCTTTGCGAAAACCACTGCCAGAAACTCACGTTCGGTGGCCAGGTATTTCTCGCTCATCTTTGCTATTAATCATCAGCATCTATCTGTTGCGTCAACACAGCACCGATTCCCGTATCTAAAGCATCAACCTGAATTGTAAACAATTGCTTAAAATCAGGATCAAGAATTGGAGCAGACACCAATGAACTTTGCAACCGAATAAACTCCTCATTCGCTGCAGTGGTCCAATGAAACTTTTTGTTGGTTGTCTTTGCTAATAAATTGATTATGCGTGCAGTTACTGTCGATAAATCAGGGATGAATCGCCTGTACCAACTAGCCATACCGATTAGCCTTTTCGTGTCGTTAACGGACTTTGGTGCTGGAAAGTTCAGAATCCCTGTCTCCAAACTTATCGAGAGATTGGCCTTCAGTATAGACGAGTGGACACTTCTTCATGCAATTTAGTGTGTTCCTCAAACGTCAGAATCACTATGATAATATCATTTATAGGTACACAAACATTTTGTGTTTTAAAACAGCCCGAACGGCAACCTTTTATATTGAAATAAGCCTCTCCTAGACACGATAAATGTCATTTGAAGTTGGCTTGCAACGTTCATTCTATCTGCCAGAAAACAAGGGAAAGATCCAAGCAAGAAATGGATTTAATGCTGTTCAATTAACCCACGATCCTGTTTATGTATGACAACGGGTATGTACCTAAGCCCGCATCTAAGCTGAATCGGATTTTTCCTAACGGTTTGCAACACAAACTACAGAGTGTGCCCATTCTGTCGGACCCATCTATTTTACTACTCCTAACATGATCATGCGATACAACTCAAGTTTTATACTCTTCTGGACGTATGGAGTGATGGGACGAGCTCTTGTTTTAATTTCTTTTGCCTCAGCTGTACCAATAATATGCTGAATCATCGGTATGCAACTAAGGTGATCAAGCTGAGTAACCTGAAATTTCTTCTTGACGTCGTTAAATTCTTGTTTTTGAGCGCCATTCATCTCATGTTAGTTTCTCATGTTCCATCCATGTCCATTTGCGGTTTTTATTTTGAATCTGTCGCACTCAATTCAAGTCGCAAACTCTTCAGTAATCTTTATATGTCCATTCCACCTAATATCGTGCAACAGGCTCCTGAGTCCAATAACCCAGTTACCTCGTACCCTGGAATTCCCACATCCATGTGAGGTCGGTTGTTACCTTTAATGTTTATTACACACTCTATTTTCTGTGGAATACCAAGTAATTTGTTGTTGTATTTAACCGCAATCCGGAAAAGTTCTTGTTTGTGCGTATTGTCTTAACTCAACCATCCTTATTAATCCTAACTTTGCGCTTATAATTTATTTGTCGTCATCTGTTTGCACTTCTATGGATACTTGTGTTGGGTTCATTTTGTTTGTAGCTGGGATTCTCACATTCTTTCCCATATTGGAGTTTACCGACACAATTGTTTCGTTTTGTGCCTCCCTGTCATAACATGTAAATAATGCTCCTCCTCTGTGATTTCTAGGGCATTAATCAGCACGAAAACCATTCTTGCCACAACACCAACAATAAATCATTTACGTGGTTGCGCACAATCGAAATGTTGGTGCCCAGTTTGCAAGCAATCCCAGCATTTTATTGTAGAATTGTCGTTTCTGTTTGGTTGTTGTTTTTGGGTGAATCTACTAGCTTGGAGAGCAACCTCTTGGTCCACTTCAATAACTTTCTCTTCCTCTCATTTAAAAAAAAAATCGTCGCACTGGAACAGCTGATGTCGGTTGAAACTGTGATCCAAGATGATGGTATTGTCTTGAATCTATCAATCTGGCCTCGTCCATATTTTTGCATAATTTTTCAAGTTAAGCCACACTTGAGACATCTGCTACTGTCAGTTGTAGTCGGTAATTGGGTAGCATATTTCTTTGAATAACGTACACTTTGTAACCATCCCCCAATGGTAGGTACACTTTCAAAAATAATTTTGTCATCTTCATGAGGTAATCCGAGATTGGTTCGCCGCTTTCTCGGCGTATGTTTTCTCTCATGGTAGTATACTTCTTTTCCGTCGACATTCGTTGAGTAGGCTCGATCTTAAAAACGTTAAATTCTTGCATTCGCCATACATATATCAGCCTCATTGCCCTCTTGATTTGATACTTTAAACGCCTTTTGAAATTCTTCTAACTATTCAATTGCCCTGTTAAACTCTTTTGCATCTTTAATTACATTTTTAGTGATGGCTCCTTATGTAACTCTTGCCGGGTTTCAACTCTCTGCGCATAATCGTATAAGTCTGGAAAGGACCGGCATAGTCTACGCTGGCCTTCAGTATAGACGAGTGGACACTTTTTCAAGCAATTTAGTGTGTTCCTCAAACGTCAGAATCACTATGATAATATCATTTATAGGTACACAAACATTTTGTATTATAAAACAGCCCGAACGGCAACCTTTTATATTGAAATAAGCCTCTACTAGACACGATAAATGCCATTTGAAGTTGGCTTGCAGCGTTCAATCTATCTGCCAGAAAGCAAGGGAAAGATCCAAGCAAGAAATGGATTTAATGCTGTTCAATTGACCCACAATCCTGTTTATGTATGACAACGGGTATGTACCTAAGCCCGCATCTAAGCTGAATCGGATTTTTCCTAACGGTTTGCAACACAAACTACAGAGTGTGCCCATTCTGTCGGACCCATCTATTTTACTACTCCTAACATGATCATGCGATACAACTCAAGTTTTATACTCTTCTGGACGTATGGAGTGATGGGACGAGCTCTTGTTTTAATTTCTTTTGCCTCAGCTGTACCAATAATATGCTGAATCATCGGTATGCAACTAAGGTGATCTAGCTGAGTAACCTGAAATTTCTTCTTGACGTCGTTAAATTCTTGTTTTTGAGCGCCATTTATCTCATGTTAGTTTCTCATGTTCCATCCATGTCCATTTGCGGTTTTTATTTTGAATCAGTCGCGCTCAATTCAAGTCGCAAACTCTTCAGTAATCCTTATATGTCCATTCCACCTCATATCGTGCAACAGGCTCCTGAGTCCAATAACCCAGTTACCTCATACCCTGGAATTCCCACATCCATGTGAGGTTGGTTGTTACCTTTAATGTTTATTACACACTCTATTTTCTGTGGAATACCAAGTAATTTGTTGTTGTATTTAACCGCAATCCGGAAAAGTTCTTGTTTGTGCGTATTGTCTTAACTCAACCATCCTTATTAATCCTAACTTTGCGCTTATAATTTATTTGTCGTCATCTGTTTGCACTTCTATGGATACTTGTGTTGGGTCCATTTTGTTTGTAGCTAGGATGAGACTGTCACATTCTTTCCCATATTGGAGTTTACCAACACAATTGTTTCGTTTTGTGCCTCTCTGTCATATCATGTAAATAATGCTCCTCCTCTGTGATTTCTAGGGCATTAATCAGCACGAAAACCATTCTTGCCACAACACCAACAATAAATCTTTTACGTGGTTGCGTACAATCGAAATGTTGGTGCCCAGTTTGCAAGCAATCCCAGCATTTGATTGTAGAATTGTCGTTTTTGTTTGGTTGTTGTTTTTGGGCGAATCTACTAGCTTGGAGAGCAACCTCTTGGTCCACTACAATAACTTTCTCTTCCCCTCATTTCAAAAAAATCGTCGCACTGGAACAGCTGATGTCGTTGGAAATTGCGTTCTTGATGTTGTGTTCTTGATCAGCCTCGTTCATATTTTTGCATAATTTTTGAAGTTGAGCCCCACACTTGAGACATCTGCTACTGTGAGTTGTAGTCAGTCATTGGGTAGCATATTTCTTTGAAAACTTTGTAATCTCCCTCTAATGGTAGGTACTTTCCATTCATACTCAATCTCATCTCTGCTCCAAAGTGGAGCATGCAACTAGTTATATGTAACTAGTCCATGCAACTTAGTTATCACCAACATTTGAGATCGACTTTAAAGCCAGAACCAATAGTCGCCTCGCCATCAAAAAACCAATATATGACTAGGTCGTGCTACTTGGGTTAATAAATATATATATATATATATATATATATATATATATATATATATATATATATATATATATATATATATATATATATATATATATATGTGTATATATATATATATATATATATATATATATATATATATATATATATATATATATATATATATATATATATATATATATATCCCACACAAAATAATATGTTTCAATATAAAACTCATAAAATCTAAAATAACATAGATAAAATAATCCGACATAATAACAACATAAGATTAAAACAATCTTAATTACATATAGAAGAGGCAAGAGTGGCACTACCCTTAAAACATAAAAAAAAATGTACATAACATTCATAAAAATGTATATATAAATTGTTAAATTTTAGAATTTTCCACCCGAAGCCGTCTCATATTTTTACCCTACGCGTTTTAACATTATGTTCACATAAATTAATCAACATATATCACATTTTACGTGTGTTTAAGAACGCGTTCCACACAGTTTTTTTTTTCATCTAAAAATCTATAAATTTTATTCAACTCTCATTTCCTACCATTACACCAACAAAAACAGCAACAACAACAACAAAAATGTTACTATTATTTTTGATAGCTTATCTACTGTATATTATAGTAGAAACAAAATTTTAACGTAAATTACACTGAAATTAACAAAACAGAAAAAAATCGAGTAAAATGGAAAATTTTTACACGTTTGGTACAAAAAAATATAATATAAATAAAAAAAAAATTTAAATTAATTTAAAATTAGAAAAAATTAAAAAGTTTTTTTTTTGTTTGATTTTAATGAAAGTAATTGAATTTTTCATGTCTGTTTTTTTAGCGAGCTTTTAAGCTGTTTTTCACATTAATTTTCGTTTTTGCTTTTTCCAAAGATTATAAATTTTAAGTTTAAAAGTTGAAAATTGTTTCGATGTTTTGTTGTGTTTTTTTGCTTTTTGTATTATATTGATTAGGTACTGACAAGCCCGCGCTAGTTTATGGCCTTGTTAAAAATTAATTTTTTTTAATGAGCTGGAAACCCATTTAATTCAAAACCATCCAGACACACTTTGAAAAGTGATATATCATAGTATATCCGTTATAAGCAATGCAAATAAAGATTGCGCTAGCATCAAAGAGAAACTAACAGCTAGCCAAAGCATGTGAAACACAAAACAAAGATTAAGCGAGGTGTAAATAATACTTTTAAAACTAACGAGCAAATAACAGCCTAGGAAATAATACTGGTGCTTATTCCATCTTTAAAGTCAGTATAGAAACTAAGGTGTAATTACCGTACCTCACAGGAAGTTGTGTCTCAAAATTGCAACTGGACCAAATTTTGGTCATTGCAAATTGAACTCTAGTGCAGAAACTGCCAAGCTTTGGGAGAATAATAATATGCAGCTTTACAGAATGCCTTAAGCGGTTGGATTATCTAGGTAAACCAATAAAACCTCATAAAACTATAAATTTTATAAAACTCGTATTATGTAATTTTAACTATGTTAAAAAAGGTGTAAGCTTCACTAATGTTACTAAACAGAACACCATGATTTGTTGCGAAACAGAACACCATGATTTGTTTACCCTGTCTGACAAACTTTTCGGTTCAAAATCAAAAAAGTCCATGAAACCAACGAAAATAAGTTCTATGTTTCTCAATTTCATATGTCAGTTCCTAAAATAAAAGAACTCACTCTCAATTGATATTTCCTTTTAAAATAAAGCAATCCGGAAATTGCATGGCTGGGTTGACAAAACCAAGAAATAAATATCTTGTAATATCAAATCAAAGTTCCAACATATCCTTCCAACCAAAAAGATTTCCTCAATTTAAATCTTTGGTTAAATTTTTGATATTATGATCCTTTGACAAACGTAAACG
The DNA here is from genome assembly GCA_963556175.1 of Tipula confusa. Classification (NCBI taxonomy): domain Eukaryota; kingdom Metazoa; phylum Arthropoda; class Insecta; order Diptera; family Tipulidae; genus Tipula; species Tipula confusa. The sequence goes on from OY744477.1 coordinate 158,005,504, forward strand.
TTGATGATAAAATCTCAGTAATAAATTAAAACTGCTCGGACCATCCGAATTTTCCATAGAGGCTCCTTCTGAAGCGGTGAATTTTTTTTTAGTTTAGCTGAATGTGCAGTAGAGTCCAGTGTTTTTTGTTTACCTCCACTAGTACCTGTAAGTTCATCTCTGATTGCCATATAATCACGGATCTTTTTTTGGAGCTATTTCTGGTTTCTCTACTCTCTCACTGAGTTCTTTAAATAACCGGATCGTCTTCTTTATTTTTGCTATTCATATTGTTTCGATTCTTTATATTCGTAAAAGTGCAATTATTTTACTCGCGAGTATTTTTTCGTAGGTTTTAGCATTCTTAATTTTTTTTCAATTACACAAATGACAGCAATCATATAGCTCTAAAAGTCCAGCTTTCAAGCAGCTTTTAACGGTCGATAATTTTAGAACGTTTGAATGTTTAAAAGGCTTTTTTTAGATGATATCGTCAACTTAGTCGTTTGACGACTAGGAGCTACAGTGTTTTCAGTTTGTTTTGAACGAAGGTGATTTCACTTCTTGCATATACATAATTGTAATATCAATTAATGTTAGGTTTTTAACCTGGACCTCTTTACTATTAAAATCGATCGCTTTCTATCATTATCGCCTCTGAATACATTTGAAAAAATGTTTCGAACAAAAATGTCGAAAATAAACAATCATGAAATATAATCGACCGCAGTCGTTCAGTAACGACCGCAATCGAAAGTATTAGTATGAATTTGACGAAATTAATGTCTAAAATGTGCGGATATGTTTTTACACGAAAAACTTCGATACCTTCCTCGCGAATAATAAACGCAATATTATGTTTTAAAGTAGAATTGTCTCTGGATTATCCGCATAACATCTATATCCGAAACCCCAAACAAACCAGGACGTCAAATATTGGAGCTGATATGCAGGTCAATTTACGTCTTCAAAATGACTGATTGTTTCGTTACCAAATTGGTTGTGTGATCAATTGTTTGTCTTCTTGAATGGCATGTGGCGTTTTCTTGTTCAAACCAAATGTCGCCCACATTCATGTCACCAGTGGTTTCGAACAAAAGTAGGCTAATTATGCTGCACTCCAAAACCCACACCAAACTGTTACTCTTGGAAGATGTATTGGCTTTGCTACAATTACGAGTTGCTGTATCAAACGAAAAATTCCGCAGTTCTACTAAGACGGAAATATGGTTTGCCTGTAAAGATCAATTCCGACCGTTGCCATTTTAAAATTGTCATAGCCTATGCTTTAAACACAAACCCATTGATGGCCCTCCTTTTACTAATTAGAGGAAACATTTGAAAATCGAAAAGTATAGAAATCGCTTAACAATGCAATTCGCTAAAATACTGGAGTCATATGTATTGAAAATAGATTCTTCAGAAACAGATGTGTTTGCGCCCCTTAACATGTCGTTTGGATCGTCTGACAGTAGATTTAAATTGGCTATAAATATAAATTCCTTTGAGAGTTCTATACCATCAATATTTTTTTTTGTTATTTACAGAGAGAACTATTTCGAGATCTTTACAATATTGAATATTTAAGAACGGTTTTTCTAGTCCAAGATTTTAGTTTGCGTTATTTGAATAAAAATTGAAATTTATAGTATGTTAGCTTTTAACAACGTTAAACAATTAGACTGCAACGTTTAGCGTACTGTTCTAAACTTCTACTTTAAATTTGAGGACTTAATCTACCATAGGATCATATGCCAAATTATTTGTGCTAACTCATGAGTTTTAATAAGAATGTCATGACATTCAATATCAGTTCTCAGGCTTTTAATTGGATGTCTACAGTTTCAATTGTTTCAGCTGCAATGGATATTGACATGTTGGTGGATACGTTGGCTTAGAAAACCGAAAAGTTCATCCACCAATTTAACAATTTTCTCTAGACTCAAAATTTTCTCATAAAGCTTTTAGTCTTTGGCTTATTTCATCTGGTGAATAGTTCTATTACGTTGGCATTGTTTGTTGTAATAACTGAGGGTTGTTTCAGAAACGTTTTTGAAAAATATGTATACAATTATTTAAGATTGTCTTTTTTTTTAAGCTTCTTAAATCTAAATGTAATTTTGAAACCTGCCATTTAGTGTATTTTTTAAAAAAGTTTCTGTAATGGGGTCAATCTTGAATTTTCGTGAAATCGTGAAGCAAACTACATCATAAAATGATTTCCAGCCAACGATATCACCGGCAAAAGTCAGACTTAATATTTTATGTTCCTTCAGTTTGGAAAATTTCCGGATGGTTTCGAGCATGGTATTGTTTATAATTAGGTAAAAAAAAATTTTTTTGAAAAACTATTTACCTTAGAAAATTACTTCCACAAACTTCTTCTTTGTCCACAGTTGCAATTTTATTTTAAACCTAAGTAGGTTGAGTGCACTCTAATTTCCTCAAATATGGTTTAGTTGGCTGTTTTTATATATAGGTCTAGTTTTTATATAGCTGAGTAGTTTTGCCACACTTCTATAGACAACAGTTGTTAAACTACAAAGTGTTTATTTTTTAAATAATAAAAGTTTTATTTTTTCTTAAAAAGGTTTATATTTTCTTCCTGCATGTAATATTTACAAGAGGTGGTTTTATCTTTATTATTTACATAAATATTAGTTTTGCTATAGTGTTGTATTTTATTTTTCTACTTTAATAAAGGACTAAAACATATTGAAACGCTCTATAACTATTAGATAGTGGTGTCATCCAAAGCACCATAGATTACAATTTTCTAGTCAAATATCTATTAGGTAAAATTACAGATAGTTACTATGACCTGTAGTTCGCGTGAAAAATATTCGGAAAACGGCTTTTGCGGCACTCAGCCTATTATACTGGTTCTTAACCGATATAGTGTGTTCTCCTTAAAAATGAAGAGACTTCGTAAGGGATATTTTTTATTTTTTTTTATTTTAAATAAATTGAGTTTATTTATATTAATTTATTACAAACTAGTCTCCTGGACTAATAAACAATTTATTTCTTACTTAATTTACTAAGATAAGTATATCTATGACTCTACCCATTGGCGTTTCACAGTTTCTGGTAAATTGTTGTTTATACCACATCGTTATTGCGGATCTAAATCAGCAAGCCGCTGTTTGTTTTAACAATTAAACCCGTTTAAAGGGCTTGGTTCTTTCCAGAATTGCCCCTATATTCACATGTTGCTGGAGCCTTTCTTCGTGTTTCCATGCATTTTTTTTAAATTTCAATTGAAACAGGGTCCACTTTAAGGTCTCTATGAAGATCACTATTCCTGACGTACCATGGTGCATCGACGATGTTCCTTAATACCCTGTTCTGAAACCTTTGAATGATATTGACGTTGCTGGGTTTTGTACAACCCCAGAGTTCAATACCATAAGCCCATATTGGTTTCAGTATTTGCTTATAAAGTAGCAGCTTATTGTATGATGATAGAGAAGAGTGTCTGCCTATCAGCCAATGCATTTTTCTATATTTTAGTTTGAGTTCTACATTTATCTTTTTGACGTGTACGTTCCATCTAAGTTTAACATCCAGGGTCAAGCCTAGATACTTAGTTGTGTTCGCATACGGTATTATTTCTCGATTTATTGAAACAGGTATATGTTCAACAAGTTTGTTGGTAAAATTTATGTGAATTAATTTAGTTTTATTTAACTTAATTTGCCATCTTTTAGTCTGTTTATATACTTCGGAAATAGCTGATTGTAATGTTTGTGATGATTCTTCGTTGCTTTTTTTAACAACTAGGATCGCAGTGTCATCAGCAAAAGTCGCCACTGTATTGTTTTTTAATTCAGGTAAATCATACGTGTAAAGTAAATATAAAATCGGTCCTAATACACTGCCCTGTGGTACAACTTCTTTTATTTCTTTCAATTCAGAATAATTTTCAGCTAATTTAATTATAAAGAATCTATCTTTCAAGTATGATTCCAGTATTTTAGCGAATTGCATTGGCAAGAGGTTTCTTGACTTATGATTAAGTCCTTTATGCCAAACTTTGTCAAAAGCTTGCACTACGTCTAAAAATATAGTGGAACAGACATTACTCTGTGTACTTGTTGTATTGTTGAGTGTTGACGACGAAATCATAACTGATGATTTGGGATTAAGTTACTCCTTTCGATTATCGGATTTAACCTTTTAATCAGTAGTTTCTCAAAAAGTGATAACTGGCAACAACGAAATTGGTCTATAAGACGAAGTTTCGTATGGTGGTTTTCCAGGTTTTGATATCATTATTACTTCTGCAATTTTCCACAAACTTGGTACAAATTTGATTCTAAATGCTGAATTGATAAGATAAGTAAGCCTTCCTTGGTAGTTCTTTTAAAATTTTTGTAGGAATAAGATTTTTGTAGTAATTTTTGAAGTAATAAGCATGACTTCTTTTGGTAAAGTCAATAGAATTTCTTCACTTTCTTTTTCAGATTCCATCGTTATTATTTGAGATTCTAAAGTTTGGTCATCATGTTGTTGGAATATTTTTTCGAAGTGTTCCGCAAAACATTGAACTTTATCTTCGTTATTTCGAGCCCATTTCTTCCCTTGAGATTGACTCATCTTTTACTTTTTGGATTTCCCTTGTAAGGAAAACGTTACAAACGCCTATCATAATTTTCTACGTTTTGTCATATACTAATTTCAATATGTTACTGCAACTGGTTATTCCGATCATTCAAAAGAAAATACGCACTTGCGAAAAACTTCAGACAAAATATTGCATTGCCAAACTAATCGACTGAGCTCGAAAAGATAATTCTACAAAGTATCCCCTTCGAATATCCAGTGTTCAAGTGAATTAATAATGCAAGAATATTCAGGAATTTTGAATTGAACTACGAACAGTACTCTGAACTTGCAAATAAAACAAGATACATCTGCAATGGAAATTTCGATTCGTAGGTGACTCCTTCCTCAATTAGATATGTACAGCTAAAACCTAATTTAAAGAGAACTGCTATAAAAGGAACCATTGTTTGAGAACATATAAAGACTACAGCCTGTGCCTTTTATCAGAAGTTGTAAGGGTCCCTAAGACAGAAATCCAAACTTGTAAGTAATAGTTTTGAGCGAAGCCCAGCTGTTAAAACCTGCAATCCAACCAAGATACCACGTGCATCCTAAGCAGACTAGGATTGCGTGATGTGGGTCTATTTTGATAAAAAAGTACTGCCTAAATTTCACCCATAATTTACCATAATTTTAAGATTAAAACTTTTAGTGAATCCCTTTTTAAAATCTTCCTCCTTTAAAAGATATTCCAGCCGGAAAAGAATAGGTATAAGTATAGGTACGTATATAAGGTATACGTGTGTTTTGAAAAAATTCAATTGGTGCCCAACCACAATATTTTAAACATTTCAATAATATTGAAAGCGAATGACCATCGAAATGCTCATAGAAATGTCATTAAATATTTAATTGTCAATGCAATCATGCGCTCGAAAGAAATGACCAACTAAATTTTAAATTACGTGGACCTATACATTTACTTTCTCTACTGTAGAGCAAAAAACTTTATCAAACATGCTAGATAGAGTGTAGAGCTAATGTAGAGCTCTACAAAACCTAACACAATAGTGTGCACACTGTAGAGTTTTTTACGGAATAGAACTCTCACGTAGAGTGCGTGTAGAGCTCTACTGTAGAGCTCTACAGGGTGTATACACTACTCTACGCGAGAGTTTTCTCTACCTCTACGTAAAAAACTCTATGGTGGATACGCGGCTTTAGGGTAGTTCTTTCCTTTTTTATTATATTTAATTGTTGGGGTACTTTCCCAGGCTGATTGTTGTATATCATTTACAAATTTTTGAACTTCGTTTTCTACTTGCTCCTCGCTTTTTAATGGAACCTTTAGGTTAATTTTTTCTTCTAAGGACTGCCTAAAGCATTCCCAACAAGTGTGTTTATCTATTAGGATTGGATTTCTTTCTTTTTGAATAATTTTTTCGCTTAATATCAAAAGTATAGGAGAATGGTCCGAGTTTAGGTCTCGACTTTCGTCTACTTGTATAAAGTTCAATGATATATTTTTGATAATAAAAAAATCAATTAAGTCTGGTATTTTGTTTTGTTCTGTAGACCAGTGAGTTAGTTTTCCAGTTGACAAGGTTTCACTCCTGCATTTTCTGACAGCTTTAAGTAGTACTTTACCTTTATTTGTTGTTAGCAATTAACCAGATTTCGATTTGTGTTTGTCGATGTGATTTTGATATACATAATACGAGAACAAGCAAATCAACCTCTCCAGCTACAGTAAACAATTCAAACGTGTTTTCAATTTGGCGACAAGCTTAGTGTCACCTGTTCAAAAATAAAATAAATCTCGACCATGCCATATTTTTTTATTTGAATAGACTTACAAATATTATTTAACACATAAATCAAAACTGAAATGCCTGGGATAATAATTTTTTTATTGTATTTTTCTCGATAGTTTGCCATATAGACGAAATCAATAGAAGCACGAACCAACCATATAACTAGGTAAGCAAATATTTGATTATAAATTGATACAGTTCTTTGAATGTGTAGCGTACAATCGATAGATTATAGTTTATGAAAGATAAAAACTAATAAAATCGGATCTTTATAATGAAACTCGATGAACCTAACGATCTGTTACAAAAAAAAATATTATTGTCGTTATGTACATCAGGCATCTTCACGAAAAGCTTTGTATTCAAAACAGGCTTTTCTTTATTTTCAGACTAAGCAGAAAATATTACAAATTTGTTAAGTTGCCTGTCTTGTATAAGAATCAATTTTCGTTTTCAATATAATTTTTTTTGGTGCGTATGGGTGTTTTTGTGTGCCAAGTTCATGAATCTGTTATTGTAACGAAATGCTCATACATGACGACTTTATATAGTATCGTAATGATAATAAAAATAAAAAGTTATAGTAATGATGTTGGAAAATAGATAATTTTGTTGTTGGGTTTCCCTTTTTTATTCGTCGTATCTATCTATCTATCTATATCTATAGATCTAAACTAAAAGATGCTCCACTTTTATTTTATTCGATTATTGTTTTGGATTCATATAATATATAGGCGTGGTTTTATGATTTTATTGTTATTGCCATTTTCTTTTATTAGTTTTTCATTTTTGGTTTTTCGGTATGTATTTGAAAATATTTTCATTGTTATAATAGTAATTCAATAAATTTTCTTAGGTTGTTTTCTCTATTCTATATACGAATCTAATAAATTATTTCTAATAAAAAACAAATTCTAAAGGACATTTAGAGGTAAAATATATTTTATATATCGGTAAGCTTAAAGCCCCCTAATAAAATCACTCGATTACATATTATAACTCGTTATTTTATTATATACTTTGCGGCGCGTATATATACATAAGAACATTGAAAGAAAAATCTTGGAAAACTTCTTTCGCAATTTATAAATTATTTTATCTCTCTCGATCTGTAGCTATATACATCGGTACGTGAAATTATAACAAAACTTTGTAATTATCGAAGTTTGAAAACTTTTTAATTTTGGTTTCTATATATAGCTATATATATGTACAAATGTATATACGATGAAAGAGTTTGTCGGTATCTTAATTTTATGTGTATACTAATGCTAGATACACATAACTATGTGGAACATTAATTGAATTTTTGCTGAAATTTTTCATAAAAAAACCGATTTTTACTGTATAGCGTTGGTGTGAAAGACTAATGGATTTTCTATATTAAGACATTTTGGAAAATTGTTGTACGACATGATTGAGAAATTCGTTGAAGAGTTATATATTATTCACAAAGCTTAAACTTAGAGTGTCTACACAAAATCCATTGAAAGTTTGAGTCATTTTCAATCGACCTGTTCTAATGTTGAAGTTTTGCTACTGTGCAATTTCGTTTGTGTCTATACGCAGGACAATGTTAATAGCCAAATACAAAACTTATTGGTCTAATAAAAATAGTTGTAATTTTCCATACTTTTTTGTTTATGGTGCTACTTAGGCCTTTGCTGTGAGGAGTTAAGTATATTATTGAATATATTTCAAACTTTTTTGAACAATTCTCGGGATTCTTTCCCATATAGACTTAATACTTGCGATTAATGCATCAATTTTTTTATTTGTAATCCATCGATTCATCTTTACTCTTTACTCTTTTGGGCCTTCTAACTAAATCCATATTATCCAGTAGCTGGATGGCTTTTGTGTTAACTTGAATAAGTAGCTGTTGTTCATGTCTTCAAGCAAATTTTATAATTTTGGTTTTGTCGGTGTTGGGGCAATGTACGTTAATTGCTTGCTTCCCAGGTTAAATTTTATAATTTTTGCTGTTGTCATGATACAATCCATTGTGTACTGCCGCAAAAATTGAGAACAGAAAAATTAAAGAGAAACTTTCGGCTTTGACAATTTGTTTCTATACCTTTATCGACTAACATACCTCTATCGACATCTTAGTCGAAGTTTTTATGTTGGTGAAGTAAATAAATTTCGATAAAATCAACGGCCAATTTACAATTTATTTAAACATGTCAAAGTCGAGCCATATGTTGGTGAGGTGAATAAATGTAGATAAAAATAACGACATATTTGCAATTTATTTAAATATGTCACATTCGAACCATTAGAAAAAAGTAAACAAATACAATATGAATTGGTAGCTGTCAATCTTGAACGATAAGTATCTCCTATGTTTGATATTTAGAGATTTTAATATTTGTTATACTTCTTTTTGGATGCTGAACATTTCGCCCGCCGTGAACTCCTTTTTCACCGTGATATCGTTAATCTGAATTGAAGACTTTGGCTTTTTCCATTTAGTTCTTTGTTGAAGTGAAGTTAAATACTCAGTGTGTCATCGTTTCAAGAAATGTTGATGAAGTTGCTGCACAATTTTCCACCTAGTGAGATAATTTACTTTGAGTTTTGTAACATCTAAATCCGGAAGTTTTGTTAATGGATGCTCAACAAGGAAATTTGCTGGTGTCCAAGCAGTAGTTCGAAATGAACTGCTTTTGTGATTATGCCAACAAATAAGCTTATATAAGCCTTATGAGTTTTTTGTCCTCACCCTTTGGTTAAATAAACTGATAATGGTCCAGCAAAGTCGACGCCTGTCTTATAAAATGGACACACTAATTAAATACGACATATAGTAGATCACCCATAATTTGCTGTTGAAAAGTCGCCTTCTATCGTCAATAAACGATACATTTTTTGGTCACTTTTTGCAATGTCGTTCGTCCAATGGTTGTCCATAATGTTTGGCAAAAAATCGATAGTAACAACGATGATCCAGACTATAAATTCAGGTCTTCTAAAATCTTTCGTGTTCAACTAGATTTTGGAGGCAATATCACCGGATGTTTTGTACTATAAGGTAAAAAAGCCTACCACCAATTCTAAGTATATTTCATTGATCTCATAACCTCTGTTTTCTTGTTATTAATGAATCGAGAAATACATTCGATGATTCGCTGGAGTTTGATAAATGCTGAGTAATTTGCTAATAATCTTTCAAACAAATCATTGATTTTGAAACCTCAAAATGTGTCCATCTTTATTAGTCGCCCTTCTATTTTACATCCATATTGCGTTTTTTGGCTATATTCAGCGCTATAATTTAGCCACTCTGGTCCATTTCACAACAATTAGTTATGTCTTGGGAGTTCTGGACCAGACATGATTCGATTTTGAACCAACGCTAACTGTATCCAGTATTTACAGGGTATAACATCCATGATCGCCGATCTTCGATTATGAATGTTGTCAACTGACGAAGTTAGCCAATCAATCGAAGACAATTTTTGAATCTGTCTTTGCAAATATGTTATTTATTTCAAGGCTTATGTCACATTTTACTGTTTACTGTTTTAATCAGTTTGGATAAAATAACGGCACCACATCTGCATTAGTTTTTTTTATGATATTAGCTGTTAGAATACTCCTTCAGAAGTGGTAATTTTAAAATAAATAACTGCCGCGTATGCATTATCACTGGCATCGCAAAATCCATGAATATCTACGATGGAGTCAGACGATGAACCAAGAAAACTTTTAATCGTAATATGCTCTACTATTTGTAAATAAGCCATTTGCCACTGCTGCTTCTGCTCTTTCGGTAATGGATCATCCCATTTTAGACTCAGGATCCAAAGTTGTTGCATAAATAATTTTACAGTTGTAACCACAAGTGTCAGCATGCTAAGAGGATTGAATAATCTGCTAGCCTCTGACAAACTGACCGTTTCGTGATGTTTTTGTAAGCGCGAACTGACGAATTGAATATACAACTATCATTTAGTAGATCCCAATTCACCCCTAATACCTTTATGTATGCAGAAGGCTAAGCTCCTGCATTATCTAATTCTTTAATGTTTCCGGTGATATATATTTTATTGGAAATGGTTTCAAGGATTGGTTGGCAATTTGAAGACCGGTTGAAAGCAATAGGATCTGTCGGCTGCTAACACCACAATCTTCTGAAACTTCGTATCGCTTGGATTTATCAATACTTGCCGGTACATTTTCTCTAAATCTGCGGAAATAACAAATCTATGTTCTCTAAAACGGAGAATTATTGAATACAGGTTTGATTATATAGTGGAGCTTACGGCTAATTGAGTATTGAGGGAGTTGCCTATATTGATTTTTGCAGAACTGTCAAAAACCACTCCTAGTTTAGTCGAAGAACTTGCATTTCGTAACACTCCGTGATGTAACAAATAATAGCGGTAGTGGTTTAGTTGTCGGGTATCTTCTCCATCCGGAATCTTCTCCGCAAATCGTCGTTTCTTAGTCTTTGCAATTCGTAATTTAAAATGATTTAGATTCTAATTCCTTCTTACAGCATCCTGACATTACCCAGCCAAATATTGTATTTTGTAGTATTGGACCATCTCGGTTGAATGGTTTTCTTCCATCAAGCAAAACAGAAAAAAAATGATGGGATCTGAATAAAATATTCACTACTCCAGGTCGAATAAAGTGTGGATCAGCTAAATTCAAGGTAATCCAAATATCTGTCGAAACACTAGTAATAGTTTGCGATTGTAAGTCTGATGTAAGCTTTGTTGCAACTAATGCGCTGATTGTGAAGTTGGGATAAGAGTGTGGTTGTACTTCTAAGGATATTCGTCCTTTTGTGAGCCTTACTTTTGTAAGACCTATAGGCCATTTACTGAGAATAACGAATTAATCCGTTTCAATATCAGTGGATGCACGCAGGATTCAGTAATAAAACTAGCTTGGGAGCCAGAGTCTAGCAATGCTCTACAAATTTGTGGTTTGCCTTGAAAATCCAACACACCATAGTTTCTACAACATGTGTTAATCTACAATCTACATTAACTCTTCCAATTAGTCCCGATACCAACATATTAGAGGTCTAAAATGTAAAATTAGTCTTCTGTTTTCTACAATTAATTTGTGTTGTGCCCGTAAGTATTCGACTAAGTTGTCGGTTTAATTAGTCAAATTAAAAACTCAACGTTTAGTGGTTATTGAACAGATTCACCGCGTTGAGAAATTTGTGAATGTTCGTCTGCAGAGTCTAAAAAATATATAGATCACTTTAATACCGTTCAATGGACTATGGAAGGTCTGGATAGTGAGGAAACAATGTCAGGAAGACGTGCTTAAATCGAGGAGTTATGTCATGTGATTGAACAATTTCCAAGGTAAAGTCTTAAAGAGTTAATCGGTAGGGTAAATTCAAATTTAAGTGTCCTCGCAAGTCTTAAAAGACCTACAATGCAATAAGACGACTTGATAGTATATATTGTGTGCACTAAGTTAAACCCAAATATACATTGGTCAAGACCATGATGAAGCACTAGCAACAAGGTAGGCGACTTTAGCTGATATGATGGCATTTCTCAATAAAAGATGCCCATTTTTAGATATTTATACACAAAGTCATCCAAGTAGCCCTACCACTTGCCCTTTCCGCCAGTAAAATATGCAATAGTGCTCAACTACAAAAATTACTCATACATACAAGAACTGGATCTTCTTAACCTCAACTCTTGCAATATAAGAGTACATTCTGCAAAAAATCTAGACACTCTATATTCAGAAACATTCGATTTCTGACGCTCTCACCTGATGATTTCTTCAAACAAGTTGAAACTTTGAAAATTTGTGATAATTGTCTCAGATCAGATCATAGAATCAAAACCTGTAGTAGTAGCGAATATTGTCGGAAAGCACCATACTCTCATTCACCGTGATTTTTCAACAAATATTTTAGTAAACCAATACCCATCTACAAACGTTGACAAACCTTAGTTTACAGCTACATCCAGCCACGTATCTGCAAATCCAGCAAGTCTTGTATTGAAAAATTCTAAATCACTAAATCAATAATTTTTATCATTAATTTGATGGCGGAATCACTTGCTATTCAACTTGGAATAAAGCAAAATTAATGCCATTTGTCAGTTGTGGGAGTAGGAGATTCAAAAACAACAAGTCGAACATCATCTACAGTCAGTCTACAGTCTCGAATTAATAATTATTCTACAACTATTGATGTATTTATTTTATCAAACATAACTGGGAACCAACCGGTTTCCACAACTGATATCGTGTCTTGGCCTATTCCAAAGAATAAACAGCTTGCTGATCCACAATTTCATCTGTCAAATATAATAGATCTACTGATATGAGAGTATATTTTCTTAAGCCTGCTCGGCATAGGACAAATTATATTAGGTGATGTACCTCCTACTATTCAAAATACGCTTCTAGGGTGGGTATTATTAGGTAAAATCCATTCTTCCAATCCAAATTATTTTTGTAATTTGTCTATCACGGATGATCAGGTCAATGATCAAATAAGTGATCATCAATCGAAAGATTTTGGAAACTTGAGATCAGCTACTCAAAAGTTAACTACAATTGAGGAAAATATGAAGTTCACTTCAAGCAAAATAAAAAACGAGATGAACAAGGAAGTTTCATTGTCAAGCTTCCTCTGAGGGCTTTCGCCATCTACACTGAGTGAATTTCGAATTATTGCATTGCGTCGCTACTTAGACATTGAGAGGAAACGTAGTCAAAATTATCAACTTCAGAAAGCTTATGTGCAGTTCATGCAAGAGTATAGGAGTTTAGATGATACACAATTCGTTTCAGATTCAGAGATTTTCACTGATTACTATTTCTTAAGACCACACCACTGTGTTTTAAAACCGAAGGACTCCCGTACCAAGTTGAGGGTGGTATTCAACGGGTCTGCCAAGACGACTGTAGGCAAGTTTCTCAATGATATCCGCATGCTGGGGCCAGTGGTTCAAAATGATCTTTTCAGCATCCGTATACGACCTAGACCGCATAAATTTTTCGTTAGTGCAGATGCGTATAAAAAGACATTAAGACTATTTACACTTTTACAAGTTGACCACTGTCACTTATGGAATTACGTTGGCTCCTTACCGTACGACACGCTGTCTACAATAATTATCGATAGATGCCAAAAATACATCTCTAACTGCAAGTGAAGCCATTCATATAATTATATGTACGTCGATGATTTTTTAACGGGATCAAATTCTTTGACCGAATTTCAAGAAATTAAAATCCATAAAATTTCCATGTTAGGTGCAGTTAATATGACGCTACGAAAATGGTGTTCCAATTCACCAGAAAATCTTGACGATATGCCACCAGAAGATCGCGAATCTTTGCTTCAAATCGATGATTCCGAGCCCGTCAAAACATTAGGCATGCACTGGCAACCTCAATGAAAGTCGATGAATTTCATTTTCAAGTCACACTCGTAGAAAAGACACTAATTACAAAGAAGACTGTGGAAAAGGATTATCCGAAGTTTCAAGAATTTTTCGATTCCCGCACCATTCGCATGGTCAAGGCGTCAAACCTGAAGTAAAAAGAGGTTGCTTTGATAGGAAGGTTTTCAAGGTGCTGTGTAGTGGTATATTTCCAACTTGGGTCGGCTGTAATTTAATTTCCGAGCACAAGCTTTATGGTTACCCAAAGTTTTTGGATTATGACATTTTACATTGCAAACAATTGGCGAATATAACGAATTTGTTTTAATTGCCAAAACATCAAGCTTACTAATGTAAAACAATAGGAAGGTGTGTTAAATGTAGGAAAAGGCATAATACTCTTCTATACTTAGAAGAACATCAAAGTTCATGTACTACAATCAAGATTGATAATAATAAGGCTAGTGGAAGTTGTGACTTAACAAAAGATAAATCAATAACTAATGCAGTCATCATTCAGATCAATAAAGCAGTGGTGAGTGCATTGTTACCTACTGCAGAAAATCAAGTGAAAGATATGTGTGATCAATGGTTGACTTGCCGTGCTTTGTTAGACTTAGGTTCCCAATTATATGTTGAGATGAAATCTTTAGTGGTTCGTTTGCGGCTTTCAAGAATTAATTCCCGTACATCGATAAAGGGTATTAGTGATACCAATACTGGAATCTCAAGAGGTATTACAGTAAGATTAAAATTATTTATAATAATTATTTAAGCGTTGATATAATGCCTAAACTTACGAACTATGATCTATCAGGAATGGGAGAACACTTCAGCGTAGGCAGTTTTACAAATTTAAAGATTGCTGATCCTGGATTTTTGGGATCAAAGAAAATTGATATACTCTTGGGATGTGATCATTTTTTGATCTAATATGTGATGGACAATTATAAAATGGTGATAACAGGGTTGTTGCTTAAAAGTCGCAGTTTGGTTGGATGGTTGACAGAGGCACGCATGGGAATGAAGGCAGTCTTATAATAGCTCAATCGAGTTAGATTATTGACATTGATGCCAGTTTAAGGAGATTTTGGAAATAGAGGAAGTTCAGGAAAGAAGGGCTTTGACAGAGAAGGAATGTTTTGTGTACAACAAAAACAAAGAAACAGTTTTCAGGGCACTTGACCATAAATATATAGTGGATCTGACGTTCCGCAATGAGTTTCATCTAAGTGAATCAACATATATATGTCATTAAGGAGATTGAAATCGATGGATAGTAAGTTGTCCAAGAGTGATATCCTAAATCGTAAGTATACACGATTTTTAAATCAATTTGAGGAGCTAGGTCATATTATAAAAGATTTAAGGACAGATCTAGAAGGATATTATTTGCAAAATCATGATTTGCTAACTTACGGGTCGGCTGTGACAACGAATGGAAAATCCCTAAATGATGAATGTCTTGTCGGATCAATAATTTTATCTTTTCCATAATACAGCCGATAAAGATAAGATGAAGAAGAAGCACAGTGCATACCAAAAATAATTTGGCAAACACCCCTGTTAGACAAAAAAAAGGTCTATCGGTTACGTACAGTGACATATGAAACCTCATCCAAACCTTTTTGAACAACACAAACTCTACACCAATTATCTGAAGATTACGAGATCAAATGTTTCAATGCAGGAAAAATCCTTAACAAGGATTTCTACATTGATAATCTGATGTCTGGTGAAGATAATTTGTGAAACGGTCAAAAATTTGTGTCTGAACTTATTAAACTGTAAGCCAGAAGAGATTTTCCGCTACGCAAATGGACGTCAAATGATTCGCGGCTATTACAAACGATTCTAAAGGAACTACAAGAGATATCAGCTCGCGCAGTATTCAGTATTCATTTTTGGGTTATGAATTTATTCCAACTTACGATTTCTTCCAATTTAAAGTAGCGTTAGATAATCGTACCTCCCATACAAAACGATCATTGTTACCTGAGCCTTCAAGGTTGTTCGATCCGATTGGCTTCCACTACCATTGCAGTTAAAATTGAATTTTAAAGGTTATGGCTGGTAAAATTTGACTGGGATAACCAGCTACCTCCGGATATACAAGTAAAAAATATAAATATAAAATATGGTGTAAATTGCAGCAGCCAGAATTACGAGGCCCTAAATTGCGAGAAAATGGAAAAAAACTTATTCGGGCTCATTAAAGCAACACAAGTTGATAGTTATTCTTCAGAAATCAATGCACTGAAAATAGATCTGCAAATAAACAAAAGGTATAAACTAACAAGGTATTCTACATTTTTAGATAAATCCAAGATTTTTAGAGTAGGTGAGATTTGAACATCCAGAATTCGATATTTAACATCCGATATTTTTACCATTTAAACATAAACAGATGGAGTTAATCAGGAAAGAGCATTTAAGTGTGCATGCAAGACCAGCCTTACTTATAAACATTTTGAAGCAGAAATACCATATGTATATATATATATATATATATATATATATATATATATATATATAAATGCAAAGATGCGGTAAAGCAAGTTTTACAACCATGTCAATCCACTGCGATAATGGCTCAAATTTTATTGGAGCTGCTAGGGAGTTGAAAGACATAACAATAATCATTGCATCACCGGAGAAACAACAATTCTCAACAGAAACGGGTAAATTGTGGCACTTCATTCCACCAGCTTTCCTTCACTTGGGTGATGTTTAAAAAGCTGCCGTTCAATTCTGGTGCAAATCGAAAGGATGATGAATTCACGACCATTGTGTTAGTCCAACGAAGAGCTTGTTTCATTGACACCTGGTCATTTTTTGGTGAGTCACATTTTATCATTGATGCCAGAACCAAATAACACTTCTGACTGATTCGATGAAATCCTCCTTGGTAGTCACCAACAATATCCTCTACCAGTGGAGTAATTCTCTCCAATATTCTACCAGAAAGGAATTTGTATGATGTGCAAAAGCTTTGTCGATAAAAATTTCATATTTTGAGCAATTTCGCTTTTTTATGGATAAGACCAAAAAAAACCAATTTATAACCTTTTTAATGTAGTAATGTTGATAAAATCCGTTTCACTGTGCAAAGTGCATTCTCGAGACACATATTTCTGATTTTTCGCAAATTGGAATTTTTTCACTTTCTAGGGAAAAAGAAATTCCGATTTAATTTTCAGTATCCATTTTTCACTGGTTAACACTTTAAATTTTTTAATACTCACTAAGTAGAAGGAAATGTGATCAATCTTTCGTCCTTGTTAATTTGTCAGATGACGTTTTTAGCATGATGCGCAAAATAATTCAATGTTAAAATAGTATAGCAATAAAAGATAAATAAAGAAAGTAATATATACTTCTTGCATGTAATTAGAATACACTCAGATAAGTTGGATACTCATTTGCTTCGAAAATGAAAAATTATGTAATTATTTTTTGTCAAACTTTACCGCGAACGTGTTAAATTAATATAGGTATGTTTTTGAGTTTAATATGATCATATATATATATATGGCTTGTGTATATATAGGCTTGGTGTTTAAAATTTTAAATTGTATATATTAAATTATATTCTTGATTATCGTTACTTGAAGCGCAGCCCATAAAATTTTCCAGTTTGTAGAACACATTCTTGAAAATCAAAAAAAAAATCATTCTTTCCCCTCGCAACTACAAATGGAATTTATTATTTACCTTAAACTTTTTATACTTTTGAAGGGTGTTGAGTTTTTTGTTGTTTTTTGCTTGTTGCCTAAATAACTTTCATTAGTTAATGGAATTCATAACTTTTCTGGTATATATATATATATATATATATATATATATATATATATATATATATATATATATATATATATATATATATATAAATTGTTTCGCTGAGTTTATGGATTTTTATACGTTTTCCTGGTGCTTCATAATTTTTCACTTGTTCTCCCGAAATTTTATTTTACAGTAAAAAATTTACGTTCCATGATGCGTTCCCTCCTCTCCATGTACGTACTTAGTTTGAATACATTGACTTTATGTAAAAAATGTAAATTACCGTTTTCATATTCAACATTCAAACATATACATTTGAATGTAAGGAGTAACATACAATTTTGCGCCTAAATCTAAGAGATCAATATTTACTTAGATTATTGTGCCATGTCGATTGATTACTGTGGGAAAATGGTAATCGTTATATTGTCTAACAAACAGTACATTGTAAACGAAGGAATTAAAATCACAAAATTTACCAAAACCACATCACTGTGAACCGTATCAGTATTACAGAAACTATGACATAAATCCCAAGCATACAAAAAAAAAACATGTAAATGTTTACCTTTTTCTTCAACCATTTATGACACAATGATGAATTACACTTGTACCATTCCCATCATTCATCATTCATGCGTTTATTTAGTAATATTCATGCTTCTGATGTTTTTTTTTGTATCTTGAGATTTTTTATTTATATATTTTTTTTCGGCAGCAACAAGTAGATTCTGCTTGTTGCTGTTTATTTTATTTAAAGATTTTTTTTTATGCTACTAAAAACATTTAAACTATTAAACTTGTTGAATTATATTACATCATGAATTCGATTTATTTTATTAAAACATAAATAAATTGGTTTTATTTTTGGCAAAATTTCCATCATCCATATAGATGAGTAGATATTAGGGAAAAATCTATAGTAAAGCAAGCAAATATCTGATTTTGATAAATTGAATAAATTGATACTTGGGTGTTTGGATTATTAATAACAAAACAAATCAACAATTTGGCTACGTTGCGGTCCTGAGTTTATTTTTCAACGGATCATTCTCAGTGACAAGATCTTTGGAGTTTGGACATCTGTGGTGAAACGCCGAGGAGCGGCATATTATCCATCACAATAAAGAACTACTGCCCGTAGAGAAAATCGTAAAACTTCTGGACTCCCACTAAACTAGCGAGAGCTTCACAAGCGCCTTAAATATATCATTGTTCAGTTTCGGTCATTGTTCTCTAATACTATATGTGGGGAAGCGTCATCTATACCAGCAAACACGCATAAACACATCGAAACTGCGTGGTTTGAATGGTCTCCACCTGTAAAAGACATCCTTGTGAAGCAGCTGGGGTTTCATATTAGTTTATTTTAATTTATTTTTATTGATTAGTTACAAGCTACCAATGACTCATCAGTCTACTACTTTTTCGGTACTTTTTTTGTAAATTACCAGCACTGTTGGTACTTTCATTGACCACTAGTTGGCAGCATATATCATGCATGCAACATATCCTCCTTCTTTACTACTAGTCCTCTGAGGCGGCCTGACTCTTGTTTGGTACAGACCCAAACTGTTTGACAGAGACTCGACACTCTGCTCTCCTTGCTGTCTCATAATTTCCTGCCCTTCTTGGTTTTCAAACCTAACATCGACCTATTAAAACGCGGTTTAACCAACGTATTCCTCAAGTGACTCGAGTCTCTGCGATACAACTTATCATTCTTCTTTTTTACTACATAAAAACATGGATCTTCTCTTCTTTTTACAATTATTGCTGGAGATTACTGTTTACTTAAATGATCCTGAACTATCACTTTATCTCCTTCACTATAACTTGACTTATCCTTAGCTGTTCTATCATGATATTTATTTGTAATTATTGCTCTCTCTCTCTATTGACGCTTTGTATGCCTCTGCATCAACTATCGGCAATTTTGTTCTTAAATTACGTCCCATTACTATTTGACTAGGTGTATACTCAGGTCCAGCTACTGGTGTTACGCGATCTTTTAACAACCCTTCGTAAATTTGTAGATTTCCGCTTCATCGTTACTTTTCTTAATTATGTCTTTTGCAATTCCTACTGCTGTTTTCACAAGGCAATTAGACTTAGCATAATAGGGACTAGTATGTATTACTGTGAAACCATAATTCCCAGCAACTATTTTTAACTCACGACTATTAAAAGGGTTATTATCACATACGACATATCTACGGTATGCCATGTCAATATTCTTCCTTATTTCAGACATATACAACAATTTTCTAGCTTTCGCTTTCGACTCAACCATGCCACTATGACCTTTATGTATTGACTTTAACATACTTTGTGGCACTACCACCTTATCACGATTAAATAGTAATCCCTTTTTTACAAATAATTGGACCTTAAATTTCATATAATAAATGTCTTCTCCTTGAACAGACCTCTTCCACCCCTCATGAATATATTTTAAAACTACACTCAAACATTTCTTCTTACTTGGTTCTAACTAAAAATCTCGATCTTTCTCCTCTGATATGGGCAAATATTCATGAATACTAATTACATGTATAACATTTTCATCAATCTTACAATCCTCAATTCGAATTATTTTCTGAATCTCTTGACAACCTTATCTCGAATGAATAAATAAACCATTTAACATATATCTTTGAATTCGTGTAGAACTTTTATGAATATCATTTGTCAAGATACTAACCAAAGGCTTATGATCGGTTTCTATCTGTATTTTGTGTCCATAAATAAAATTATGAAACCTAGTGCACGCAAACACATTACTCAAAACTTCTCGTTCAATAATCATTTTCTTTACTTGATGATGTTTCCCTTCTCATCTTAATTCACTCTCTTTATTTAGCAACTGTCTAAATGAGTAAGAGTCCCTTGACATGTTTGGTATAAAAAACCAAAAAATGCAACGTTCCCAAAAATCGTTGAATGACTTTTTTATCCTTAGGTACTGATAAATTAACAATAGACTTCATTTGCTTAGTATCTGGTTGGACTCCATCCTTGTTGAATATAAAACCCAAATACCTGGCTGTCGTTAATACCAAATTCACTAACTTCTCATGCTTTTATCATCTCCAGTTGCAATTATTATGTCATCAAAATATACTGAGACTCTTGAAATATCTCTAAATATTCTGACATTCTCCTACTGACAAATTTCTGAACTACTAGCCAATCCAAACAGTAACCTTTTATAGTAATAGCGACCTCAAGGCATATTAAAGGTACAAATGACCGAAGATCTATAAGCATGACAAGCACTGCTGGTACTTTTATAATACACTAGTTGGCAGCATACATCATGCATTCAACACAGTTGGTGCTTCCTGAATGAAAGAATGGTAAAAATTGATAAAACCTAGGAAATCTGAAAGCTGTGCCTTATCTATCGATGGTGCAGTACTTCTAACGGTGTCAATCTTCTACTGCATTGAGTGAACCTTCGAATTTGATTCTATACCCAAGAAAATCGGTAGATGAACAACCAATCTGACACCGAGCAATTGGCGCAGTGGTTAAAGCTGCAGTGTTTGGGACGGGAGGTACCGGGTTCGAATCCCAATGGGGGAGGGTTGCAAAAGGGATTTTTCATCACTTGATTACGATCGGTGATGACGATGAACACAACTATGACCCCCCGTTGGAGTGCAGAGTCTATGGGCCGAACCATCGTCCATGTCAGTACAGGCTGGCTTGGAGCAATGCATTGCGCAGATGGGATATTCAACAATCGCGAACCTGTATTCGTGCGTCCTCGATTTGGCCCTCGTTGGCGTAAAGTAAGGACGTTAAAATAACCGCGAAAGAGTTGGGTGAGCTTCGGCCCCAGAAAAAGATTGTAGGGATTAAAAATTAAAAAAAAAAAAAAAAAAACAATCTGACAGTTGTCTTGTTTATGACGGATACCAGCTTGATCAAACCATTGAAAGATCTCGATCAACTTCTGGAGTAAATCAGTGTCAGATAATGCGATGACGATGATATCGTCGAAATATGGTATAACTCCTGGAATACATCGTAGTATATTCTCCATACTATTGGAGGAACCCATTACCTGTATTCAAGTGACACCAGAATTATGTGTCGGATTAATTTACCCAGCACTATTTCAATTGCTCGCATGGCGATTGACTTGAAGAATAGCATAAAATCCACTGTTATACGAACCCAGAGCTATGGGTGGATATAACGTGTCTTTTACTAGTACCTTAAAAAAACTGGTGTCTTGGATTAAATGGACTCTTTGAAGGTAAATATTCAAAGGCTCGAACCAATCTACTTCAAGGAAACTAGCTTTATTCCCTAACTTGATGTATAATGGTAGGCAGGAAATCGCCTTACCATTGTACTGTGCATCAACGTCTAAATATCCCAAAATATTGATCGGATTCTATTAAAAATCTACCCCGCAGCTTCAGATTTGCCTCACGAAGTGGTGATGATTGGAATATTGTCTCGGAAGTAATAGTGTGTCTCGATCCAGAGTCCACTTTGAAGCGACAAGGAATGTAGTTTATGTTACGGTAGCAGAGATATTAACGGCAGAAGGATTGAAAACAATTTCCACTTCTCTGTAATTACGATTCAAATAACTTTTGTTATGACTTGGTTTATTGAGGATGCTGACCATCACACGATGACTTTGTGATCGTTGACTTAAAAATCTTCTAAATTATTATTTGAAAGTACTAGATAGACGTTATGCTTAAGTTAAGCGAGCTGCTAAAGGGGTTTAATAACCAAAAGTTGAGCCGAAAATGCTGTTTTCCGTAACTTATATCCTTGTTTGAGGGTAATTTTTTCAGCACATTAAAACCAAAAAGAATCACATCAAAACCAAAAGATGGCAGAGCCACATCCTGACGTTAATTCAATCGTTGTGTTATTCAAAGATTACAGCGATTGCTGTAATGTGGAAATATGTTCTCCATAACCTCAACGCAAAAATAAAGAGTCGGAGTGCTTTATAATGATAAATTGTTTCTATGCACGCTTTTAATTCTATTTGAATTGATTTCATAAAATATGAACAAACCTGAGAGACATCCCGAGTGCTAAAGTGCTTGTAGCTTACTCTAGCTATCATCAAAATTGCAAAAATAAACTAGTCTACACTATGCGGCTTCGAAAAGCATTGAAATGGTAGACAGATTAGCATTACCAAAAAAGTTACTAACCTGGACCCTTTTCTCAGTTTTAAACCTCAGTCTTAAAAATAATTTCTTTAAATTATCTGGAAAAATTTCAATCCAAAGGCATTCATTGAAATTAGAAGTAAAATTTTGGAGGTTATAGACTTGGTTTTTTGCTGCCAATGTGGTTCGTTTGCACATCAAATTATGGCTTTTGAAATTTTGCAATTAGTTTGGCAAAACATTTCGAATGGGCTCTTCCTTTGAATCGGTCAACTGACAAAAATCAATAGGTAATATGATAAATCCGGTTGAGATATCAACTGCAATTTTGCCATTACCAATGTTCAACAACTGCTACAAAAACACATCATATTCAATTCATTCTTGTTGCAAAAACACTTGCAAGTTTGTTCGCATTCAGATGGTTGTCACCTGCCGCCTCAAATTTTATGGTTTCAAGCACACTCGTTTCTGTTTTGTTTGTCAGCTGCAAATGAATGTGGAAAAACAGAAAGAGAATGCCAAAATTCACCAGATCACCGAATTATGGCGCAACAAAAAGATCTTTCAACGTTCGTTTCAGTGCTTCCGTGAGTTTTTGTGGGCCATCGTGTATTTAATCGTTGTCTTGTTGATTTGCATGTTCAGTGACAATTTCAGTGCAGAACGTGCAGTCTATCAACAATCCCATTGTTCACAGCTTCCATTAAAGAGTCATACGCAGTTTTTTTGTAGATTCAATTTCAGAACATTTATACAAACTGGTTTGGCTACTGCTTCGGTGTCGTATTGTTGTTCCTTTTATAGTACGTGGTTGAATTATGTATTGGACAACTCAAATGTGCCAACACTTTATTTGCGATCAGCAAGATATCAAGGAATCTTTGAGTGTTTATTGTCTCATTGCAAATCGTTTTTAAAGAACTTTAAGAGTTAACAAGCTCTTTTTTTACTGGGGAAGGTTAAAATGCATTTACGCATGGCGTGTAGGACTCCCGTTTTCAGACTACCTGCTAAAAACACCTCCCCCTCTGCTAGCTTAGCATAGGACTGTTAAGCACATTACTTCGGGCTAGCCCATTGGGAACTTTTGCTCTGACTGCGCTTTCATCTACTTTAGGCATTCCTGTGCAGATCTAACTTCCTGGCCTTTAGAACCTTCTATACGTATTTTTGGGTTTTACCCCTCGTGTGCTCCCCGCGAAGCATGATTTTTACCGCCATCTGTGGTGACCTTGTTTCCACCTTTGTTTGACCCAATTATTACATCTAAAGGACGTGTGTTCTGCGTTATCGATGACACCTGTGCATTACTTACACTTCTTTGATGCCGCTTTCCCTTTCCTGTGCAAATATTTCGAACCATCTTCCTGTGGTTTCACACTCCCAGGATGCTTGCCAGCTTTCCATGGTTAGTGACCTTTCCTCCGAACTAGCTATTTTTCTCCCAACAGCAACTTTTCTTTCTTAAATGGTTTTACGTTCCTTCGCCAGTAAATCTATAGGAATACACCTGGCTATCACCATGATGGCTGCCTAATAAACCGTTTGATGCGATGAGACTACTCGCAAGGCTCCAAGTCTCTGTACTTGGGAGAGTCTCTTTCTGTACATTTCTTTGCTCAGTGGATTGGCCCATATCTCTGCCCCATATAAAAGAATGCATTGCACTGCCGACATCAATAGACAATAATATAATAATATAATGTATCAAAACTAATCGAGTCTGGCTAAAAAAAAAAACATTTGAATGAATTTGTGGTTATGTCTAAACCTGCAAGTCAATTTTCTTTAATAGAACAGCTGATCAAATAAATTGTTGATTGTTTATATATTGATGAGTAAGCTTTTTGCATAGCATATCGTTCGATGGTCTTTAAGACCTGTTTTGAAGGAAAGAAGCATTGGCTAAGGCAATTTTTAAACTGGCTGTAAAATAATTTTTTTTTTTTCATAACATTTTCATTACGTGCATTAATGACTTAAAACAGTTAAGATGAGGTAATAAAAAAAAGATGTAATTTACGCAGCCTTTTTTCATTTATGAAATGATAATTACATGGAAGTAAATCCCTACATAAACTTTATAATGGGATTAGATTTGGTTTAATTGGATTTTGTTGTAAAGCTTACAAATAAAGCTGCCTTACACAGTTCTGGATGTGTGCAACAAGCGGATTAAATACCAAGATTTACGATTTTGAACAACATTTTCCAACGTTAAAATGATTTTCTACTGTAAAATCGTAAAAAAATTGTAATTACCCTCCTAGTTACAATAGCACGACAGCAAAGAAAATTTTCTATCAATCTTCCTATAAACATGTTTATACCCCATATCAGATGTGCTTTGACATTTTAAGAGGTCTCATTAACTACACGAAAATTTACACCTCTATATAACATTAACGTCATATCGTTAATTTATATTTTCTTTTCGTTTACATAATTTTTACCTGTATATAGGGCTGCTACTCATTTTCACCTTTGTGCTCGCAGCGTATACATATACACGCATACGCAGTTTAATGATTTTACCATTAGCATATAAACACGAAAATGGCATCGCGCACTTCTTAAGATACCATCAAATTCACATAAATTAATTTTCTAATGTAATTTAAATGTATGTAGTACATACATACATATATTATACAACATATACTTAGAATATTATCAGCAAACATCAATTAATTTTCTATGATGTCTTCTCTTAAAAAAAAATTTTGTCAAAATACGTTGGCGTAGATCTGGTGGGAGAAAAATAAGAAAAAGTGAGCGCGGGATACAACAAAATGGGGAAACATTATTTTTTTACTTATACTTATCTAATAAATTTCAATGAACTTATTTACGTTTTGTTGTTACATTTTTATCTTGATTTATGTAAATAAATAGGATTACATAAGTAACGATGGTTTTAGGAAAGGTGACGTACACCGTGTATATATATATAGATAGATACACCTTTAGATTTAAAATAATGGAATTATTTAGGAAATCGCATACATTATAATGGCATTTACACAGGGAAGTATAAAAAAAACTACCATATAGGGGAGCAAAAAATTGCGCCCCTGATTTAAAATTGATATCTTAAAAACTTATCTAAATTGTACACCCATTTTTACAGAGATATATTTGTGTATGCCATTCGTTTTACTACTGTGCATGATAGATGTGTATAGGTACCAAAACCCTTCACAATAAATCGGTATAAAGCTAATTTTAGAACTTATATTTCTATTTTCATAAATTTTTAATACTTAACAAAAAAAAAAGCAAAAAAATTATTTTTAAAAACCTCTTAAATATCATTAATAAATATTCTATAATCTTAATATTTTGTTTCCTCCACACGCGTACAGATGGCGAAAGTAGCTAAAAGGAAAACACCAAAGAAATCTAAAATAACGTAAGTGAAAACTGATTTTCAAATTATTTAAAAAAAAATATTAGAAGTTTAAGGTTAGAGGGAACAGATGGTTTTTGGTTGGTTTCTTTGCTTTCTGCAATCGTTGAGTGCGACACCCAAATAATTTGCCAAGTCCAATAACAGGATTGATGTCTTTTTCACTAAGTGTAAGATGTTCATAAATTTATCGTTATGTCGTATTACTTAGGCAACCTGTATCAAAAGCCTTTGTATATTTATGAAGAGAGCAGATGTGCTTTTTTGGTAGATGCTCCTTTTGCTTCTTATCTGACCAATTAAATTTATCAAAATAACAGATCAATCTATAGGCACAATCAAATTAATGCTAAAATATCAGTAATAGGAGGAAAATAAGCTGAGGTCTGCAATCACAATTTCAAAGTGACAGTATCCTCAATATTTGAGATTCCTTTAAAACAAAGTTTAAGGCATTGTGCTTAAAAAAGTAACCAACCATATATAGATGTCAACTTTGATACCACCATTAGCACATTTACAGCACTTACAACTTGCAGATCCAGAATACAACATGTCCAACAACAGCTACATCATAATCTACGTAAAACATTATCCCTTTATTCTTAACAGTTACATCTTTGAAAGAGACCCACAAAAAAATGACTGAAAAATAAAACATTCGCAAATTCTATCGCTAAAGACAAGACCATATATGCATTTAATAAAAGATAAGCCAGGTAACAGTCCAACTTACTACATATACCCCATCATATTGAGTGATTAATTTAAGAACCAACCACATAGTAAAAACACTAGGGATTCTGTATATTCGAAATAATCCACTAAATTTTTTAGAGGAGACACCAACAAAACGTAAACTATTATCTGACTCACTAAAATTGATTGATTCCGCCGTTTTGGTATCACTAATAACAATAGCAGCTTTTATTGATTTGCTGATGCTTCGCTACAAACATATTATGCAGCATGCTGTCAAGCAAATTACAACCAGCTTGATATTGGCGAAACACACATTATCTATAACCAAAACATAACTGATAATTCTAAATCTAGAACAAAGGTTATCAGTTATTAGGGTTTCTAGTGTATGTAAAAATACCATGAACTACCAAGATGTTATGGTATGTCATCTACCGGCATGCAGATTTTCTGTTTTACGGCCATTCAATTAAACAACAAAGTAGGAAGGGTTCAATCTTTTCATACAAAGGGTACATTCCAGTTTTTGTATATGCATGGTCACCAAAGCAATACATGTTGAAGTAGTCAGCGGATTAACAAAAGATCCATTCATAGTAGCCTGCTGCAGATTCACGTCACGTAGAGAGTTGTATAAACAGATATCTATTCGAATAATGGGATGAACTTTGTTGATGCTGATCGGGTATTTAAACATCAGAACATGAAGATTTAAACTCAATAACCTGAAATTGGAAGATTACTACCAAAAAATAAAACATTCTGACATGAAACACCGCCGGGGGTAAATCCGGGTAAATTCCGTGGAGACTCACATTAAGGAGTTCATAGAGGAGACCGGTTTCACATAAGAAGAAGAAAAAATAATGAAAGACAAAATGGAAGCAATGACTAAGCTCTCGACTATTGTACGGTCCAACGATTCAGAAAACTTGGATTTTCTAACACCTGTGCATTTGCTAACAAAAAGACCAAAAAAAACCATTTCCTAAAAATAATGAAAATATCACTCGCTAAGGATACGTTCACATCTAGGACAACAAATTGCAAGATTTTGGTGAAAGAGAATCAAGGAACTACCTGCAGCACTTGCAACAATTTAAAAAATGGGAAAAATCTTAGCGGGAAGATACGTGCTAATGAAGTAAGAGATACTGCAACCTGTGCTTTACAAAATGGACTTAAGGCGCAATAAATTAATACAACAGCAGCTTAATCATAAGCACATCATAAGGAGACAAGTGAAAGGGAACATCACGATTCATCTGGTTTTCTAAGCATTGGTTAGCAGCTAGTTTCCTATTGGCAGCGCTTAAGAACTCATACAGTTTAAGAATTCCAACCATGCCACCGGCATATATCTTGTCCAATAGATATCTTTCGCTGTTAGCATAGGTTTTATGACCTACGAAGAAGACGGAACCAACCAACTACAACAACTACCATTTTTACCCGTGAAAAGTCCCTATTCATGATAAAATTGTCATCAAACACAACTCGCTATCCTGCAAGATGTTTCGCTATCCTGCAAGGAATAAAAAAAGTTCAAATCAAATCCTTATTATTTTTCTTAAAGATTACGGTATTAGCACCGACCTAACACCCGAAGAGAAAAAAGTTTAATGTAGTTCAAGCTGAAGCTGATTTAATTTAATTTAATTCTGACGGATCTATATTTTAATTATTATTTTAGAGAATGGCATTGTAAAGCAATGTTTAAGCTTAACGAACCCGGAATTGAGGATTTAGACATAAGTTACTCCTCTTGATCATCGGATTAAACCTTTTATTCAGCAGTTTTCTAAAGAATTTGACATAACTGGCACAAAATTTGGTTTTAAGATGATGATTCG
This sequence comes from Tipula confusa, assembly GCA_963556175.1. Taxonomy (NCBI): domain Eukaryota; kingdom Metazoa; phylum Arthropoda; class Insecta; order Diptera; family Tipulidae; genus Tipula; species Tipula confusa. Next base: position 158,034,136 of record OY744477.1, read on the forward strand.
TGCAGTAGTTTTCCAGATTCAGTATCATGATTACGTTTTCAATATTGCAGAAACAAAGGACAAATTCTATTCTGAATGTCTCATTTATAAAGTTGATGGGCTTGCCTTGGTGTTGCTGGTATTTTTCGAGTTTATATTGAATTTAATCTCACTGTTATTTTGGTAAATTGGTAGGATTTCTTTACTTTCCTTAAAAGATTTCTTTAAAAGATTCACAAGATTTACTCGTCATGTAGATGACAATTTTTTTTCGAAGTGTTCCGGAAACTTTTTTACTTTATTACAATATGTCGTTACTTTGAGCCCATTTGTAACCTATTTTCTTAGATTTCTATTAATTTGCTCATATTTCACATTGAGAAGTTTCTTCAATTAATTGTTATATTGAGGAGCATCTACATGCTTCTGGAGCCTTTCCTTAGTCGCTTCATTTTATATTAGTTTTATGGAGTTTGGTGTTCATATCTTCACACTTGGTGTCTTTTTAACAAAGTCGTTTGTTTGTTTGTTTATTTGTTTATTTCTATGCAATCTGTTTTGGGGCCGAAGCTCAGCCAACTCTTTCGCGGTTAATTAACGTCCTACTTTACGCCATTTCTATCCAAATCGAAGACGCGCGAATACAGGTTCGCGTTTCAAATATCCATCTGCACATTGCATTGCTCCAGCCAGCCTGTACTGGCATGGACGATGGTTCGGCCCATGAATTTTGCACTCCAACGGGCGGTCATAGTTGTGTTCATCGTCAACAAAGTCTTTTTGGTTTTTTTTTATTTCTTTGAATTCCATAACTTTATTTTAATCTCATTAGTGGTTATAACCAAAGTTTGATACATTGCCAATTGACAAAAGCAGATTTATTTTTGTTGTTTTCCTTTGCTAATGAATGTGTACAACCAATTCTGGCGATATTGGCTTGAATTGTACGTGTTCTTCAAAGATTGTTGTGAAAAGGTTAAGACCCTGGAAATTAGAATGCAGCACTTGGCCTGCTTTATTGTTCTTACCCGTTTTGGATGGTGGTAATAAAACACTATCTTGTGCACCTCTCGTCATGATTTCTTGTGTTTTTTGGTTTCTAAGTTTATTGGAAAACTTAGGTCAATAATGGACATCCAAAATAATGGTGCATAGCTTATAAAATATAATATATTTTCAATACAATCATAATACTAGGTAGGCAGTAAATTTATCCCACTTAACTACTTGAATTTTGTTAACAAACGAGTATCAAAATACACTTTACTACACATAAATCAAAAACAGTTAGTTTGTATCATGCCAACAAACTCATAATAGACAGTAGCTAATACAATCTCGATGTTGAACGATCAACATCACAAAGTGTTAAAAAAATAATAATATAAATTTTAAAGTCTTAATGTTTTGGTTTAAAAAAAAGGATTACGAACAGGATAAAGGCTTAAACCAGGTTAGTGGAAATTTTTTATTAGTATTAAGTTGGAAAAACTAAGTTGGTTTAAAATAGTGAAATGTTTATACAATACAAGTTCTAAAACCGTATACCGTTGAATATGTTAAAATGTTGAATACATACGATTGGTTGTAAATGTTTGTAACAAAAAATGTCGTCATCAGACTGGATAGACATGAGTAAATTTAGTTTATTATTGATTACAGTTTTTGACGACTTTTTTGTTAGGCTGTAAGCAACATATGTTCTTGGTAAAATATTACTGTAAAAAGTTACAGTTTTGACGAGCTTTATATATCAATCAATTTTTGTTACACACTTTTGGTGCATATGTTTAAAATATTTTAAAAAAAAATTATAAAACAGTTCCTTTTTAGCTAAAGAAGGCTGTGGCATGCTAGTCAAGTATTTAAAGCATCGCTGTAAATGACTGATGCTTTTTTAAAGTTGTTTTTATTGTATTCGATTACTTCGAATGTTGACCTTTTGCAGTTTATTTCTAAGTCACTTATTCTTTGTTTTTAAACAAAGAAATCCGCTATTTCAAGCAGTCGTCTTATCTGACTGGATGATCTTATTATTATTGTACGCGGTTCTATCTACTTGACATACATACTTATACATAATTTTAACACATTTTAACTTAATTTGTTTGCATTTTGCTTCGATGTGGTTTTTCTAAATCAGCCTTCTATATCCCAATGTAAGCCTATATATTTTACGTTTTTGTGCCGTGGTTGAACGGAATTATTTAATATTACTGGTGGACAGGTAAGTTTGCGAAGTGTAAACGTCAGATGTTAATTTTCTATTTATTCAGCCATTTTCTATTTCGTATACTTGAGCTTGCAAATTTGTTTAAGATATAGTGAGATAATGATGTGTATCTAAAATTGTTGCTTCATCCGTAAATGGTGAAACTTGCACATTGCTTGATGTTGCACACAGTTACATTACATCTGGACTTTTAAAGATTGAGTGAAATTCTGGCAGTTGCAGAGTTTTAACTTTGTGCATAATTTCTTATGCCATACTTTCTTGGAAACTTGAGCATAGTTCTGAAATGCTATAGAAGAATATTTTTTTTGTTGCTGACAGTTTCTGATTTCAGATGTGACTTTGTAAATTTGCTCAACTATTCTGTGTTCTTCTCTGTACCCGTGCTAATGTTTTAATATGATTTTTTAAATAAAAATGTTTTAGAGTTTAGCAAAGGTCATCTTTTTCAAGTTAAGAAATCATAGTGATTTGTGAAATTTTCCGGGTTACGCGAAAGTATTTCATTTTAAACGAATAGGATTGTTTAAGTATTTTCCCGCTAATCAGATCAAGTCCGGATGTTTTTTGGTTCCATGTTTACCTTAATCAGTTCTAATTTGTCCATATACGGTTAAATATCTTGGTTAGGTGCTCAGTAAATATACCCGCATTGGCTACATCACTTCTTGGTCAGTTTCCATCTGGGAGACGAATCTCTGAACATTGCAGTATATAATGCTTCAGCGCGTGTCTATCCACGGTTCCATCACTATAAGACTGAGGTATTATGAATATCTTCATCACATTATTTTAATACAGTTAATGTTAACCTTATTGTATAGCTTTAGCCTTGATTTGAGACTTGGTCTTCGTTGCAGCTGCAATTGTCCACGTATTGCATGTTTTGCCATTAAGAGCCGCTGAATATTCAGAGATCGTTTTGGCATCAGAAAAAAGGAACTTTTTTGTGCAGTAGTTTTCCAGATTCAGTATCATGATTACGTTTTCAATATTGCAGAAACAAAGGACAAATTCTATTCTGAATGTCTCATTTATAAAGTTGATGGGCTTGCCTTGGTGTTGCTGGTATTTTTCGAGTTTATATTGAATTTAATCTCACTGTTATTTTGGTAAATTGGTAGGATTTCTTTACTTTCCTTAAAAGATTTCTTTAAAAGATTCACAAGATTTACTCGTCATGTAGATGACAATTTTTTTTCGAAGTGTTCCGGAAACTTTTTTACTTTATTACAATATGTCGTTACTTTGAGCCCATTTGTAACCTATTTTCTTAGATTTCTATTAATTTGCTCATATTTCACATTGAGAAGTTTCTTCAATTAATTGTTATATTGAGGAGCATCTACATGCTTCTGGAGCCTTTCCTTAGTCGCTTCATTTTATATTAGTTTTATGGAGTTTGGTGTTCATATCTTCACACTTGGTGTCTTTTTAACAAAGTCGTTTGTTTGTTTGTTTATTTGTTTATTTCTATGCAATCTGTTTTGGGGCCGAAGCTCAGCCAACTCTTTCGCGGTTAATTAACGTCCTACTTTACGCCATTTCTATCCAAATCGAAGACGCGCGAATACAGGTTCGCGTTTCAAATATCCATCTGCACATTGCATTGCTCCAGCCAGCCTGTACTGGCATGGACGATGGTTCGGCCCATGAATTTTGCACTCCAACGGGCGGTCATAGTTGTGTTCATCGTCAACAAAGTCTTTTTGGTTTTTTTTTATTTCTTTGAATTCCATAACTTTATTTTAATCTCATTAGTGGTTATAACCAAAGTTTGATACATTGCCAATTGACAAAAGCAGATTTATTTTTGTTGTTTTCCTTTGCTAATGAATGTGTACAACCAATTCTGGCGATATTGGCTTGAATTGTACGTGTTCTTCAAAGATTGTTGTGAAAAGGTTAAGACCCTGGAAATTAGAATGCAGCACTTGGCCTGCTTTATTGTTCTTACCCGTTTTGGATGGTGGTAATAAAACACTATCTTGTGCACCTCTCGTCATGATTTCTTGTGTTTTTTGGTTTCTAAGTTTATTGGAAAACTTAGGTCAATAATGGACATCCAAAATAATGGTGCATAGCTTATAAAATATAATATATTTTCAATACAATCATAATACTAGGTAGGCAGTAAATTTATCCCACTTAACTACTTGAATTTTGTTAACAAACGAGTATCAAAATACACTTTACTACACATAAATCAAAAACAGTTAGTTTGTATCATGCCAACAAACTCATAATAGACAGTAGCTAATACAATCTCGATGTTGAACGATCAACATCACAAAGTGTTAAAAAAATAATAATATAAATTTTAAAGTCTTAATGTTTTGGTTTAAAAAAAAGGATTACGAACAGGATAAAGGCTTAAACCAGGTTAGTGGAAATTTTTTATTAGTATTAAGTTGGAAAAACTAAGTTGGTTTAAAATAGTGAAATGTTTATACAATACAAGTTCTAAAACCGTATACCGTTGAATATGTTAAAATGTTGAATACATACGATTGGTTGTAAATGTTTGTAACAAAAAATGTCGTCATCAGACTGGATAGACATGAGTAAATTTAGTTTATTATTGATTACAGTTTTTGACGACTTTTTTGTTAGGCTGTAAGCAACATATGTTCTTGGTAAAATATTACTGTAAAAAGTTACAGTTTTGACGAGCTTTATATATCAATCAATTTTTGTTACACACTTTTGGTGCATATGTTTAAAATATTTTAAAAAAAAATTATAAAACAGTTCCTTTTTAGCTAAAGAAGGCTGTGGCATGCTAGTCAAGTATTTAAAGCATCGCTGTAAATGACTGATGCTTTTTTAAAGTTGTTTTTATTGTATTCGATTACTTCGAATGTTGACCTTTTGCAGTTTATTTCTAAGTCACTTATTCTTTGTTTTTAAACAAAGAAATCCGCTATTTCAAGCAGTCGTCTTATCTGACTGGATGATCTTATTATTATTGTACGCGGTTCTATCTACTTGACATACATACTTATACATAATTTTAACACATTTTAACTTAATTTGTTTGCATTTTGCTTCGATGTGGTTTTTCTAAATCAGCCTTCTATATCCCAATGTAAGCCTATATATTTTACGTTTTTGTGCCGTGGTTGAACGGAATTATTTAATATTACTGGTGGACAGGTAAGTTTGCGAAGTGTAAACGTCAGATGTTAATTTTCTATTTATTCAGCCATTTTCTATTTCGTATACTTGAGCTTGCAAATTTGTTTAAGATATAGTGAGATAATGATGTGTATCTAAAATTGTTGCTTCATCCGTAAATGGTGAAACTTGCACATTGCTTGATGTTGCACACAGTTACATTACATCTGGACTTTTAAAGATTGAGTGAAATTCTGGCAGTTGCAGAGTTTTAACTTTGTGCATAATTTCTTATGCCATACTTTCTTGGAAACTTGAGCATAGTTCTGAAATGCTATAGAAGAATATTTTTTTTGTTGCTGACAGTTTCTGATTTCAGATGTGACTTTGTAAATTTGCTCAACTATTCTGTGTTCTTCTCTGTACCCGTGCTAATGTTTTAATATGATTTTTTAAATAAAAATGTTTTAGAGTTTAGCAAAGGTCATCTTTTTCAAGTTAAGAAATCATAGTGATTTGTGAAATTTTCCGGGTTACGCGAAAGTATTTCATTTTAAACGAATAGGATTGTTTAAGTATTTTCCCGCTAATCAGATCAAGTCCGGATGTTTTTTGGTTCCATGTTTACCTTAATCAGTTCTAATTTGTCCATATACGGTTAAATATCTTGGTTAGGTGCTCAGTAAATATACCCGCATTGGCTACATCACTTCTTGGTCAGTTTCCATCTGGGAGACGAATCTCTGAACATTGCAGTATATAATGCTTCAGCGCGTGTCTATCCACGGTTCCATCACTATAAGACTGAGGTATTATGAATATCTTCATCACATTATTTTAATACAGTTAATGTTAACCTTATTGTATAGCTTTAGCCTTGATTTGAGACTTGGTCTTCGTTGCAGCTGCAATTGTCCACGTATTGCATGTTTTGCCATTAAGAGCCGCTGAATATTCAGAGATCGTTTTGGCATCAGAAAAAAGGAACTTCTCGGTATAACTTGTGTTGCAGTTTGATTTAAGAGATCTGTTGGGTCCCGAACTGCACTATCAATGGTCCTTAATCGTTGCCAATTATATGTTGGTTCATCAGAAATCTGGGTAAATAAAATTTGAGAACCTGCGTGTTATTTAGCGTTGATTTTTTTAACACAGAAACCATTAAAATCGGAATTCTTACACTTATGTGTTGGCCAATATGATAAGCTGCATCCAGATACATTATCCAGGTGACCATATCTTGCATACATTCACTAAATTGTCTTCCTCTCGAAGGTTTTACTATTAATCCCCATTGGATATGTTCAGCGTTGCAGTTATTTTTGCAAGGAACTTATCCGAGGATTCACAATTTAGACTAGTTTGATCAAAGCAATGTTACTTTTGGAAAAAGCTCTAAAAATTAGTCGAAAGTGTGCTTATTGCCACGCACAAATACTGTGCTATTATTTGGAACTAGTGAATTGGAATGAAAATAATGTTAAATTTTATGAGATCGTACCTCAAGGCATTGAACGTGCTTGTCTTCAGTAAATCTCTATTAACTCTCCATAATTTGATAAATTCGACAACAAAAGGCTTATTCTAAAAGCTCTCGTTTTTGTTTTATACGTTGACAATATTCTTTAGCTTTAAATTATTTTGGTGACAGATATGGGCTCAATAATAAGCCCTCCCGATGGAAACTGTTTAATCATTCGTTATCCACACTGATGTGTGAAAAATAAAACATTAAAGGTAACATTAATTTTTAAATTAGGCAATCGTGATGGCGTCTCATAATAAAGTGGAATACCAATATAAGTGCTATCAACACTTCCTAAATTAATTTAATTAGGAGTATGGAATTAGGAGTTAAACAAGCGCGACATGTCCAAAAGATCGTCGTTGGTCGGCATAGTATCTGTTTTGTATCTATAAACAAAAAACCATCCCGACGACAGAAACGACGTTCAGAAGCATAAATGTAAAAATGTGTGAATAATTCCACAGAGCCAACACACTAGTTTTATACGTCACGAACAAAAAGTATAGCGACTTTAGCACGATGATGTTTCATCGTGAAAACCAAATTTGGTTGAAAACCATAAATTTGTCAACCAGGTCGTTATAGACGTTGGAGTGCAAATAGTAAAATATTCTTTTGGACACTTTCGGACACTCTTTAGACACTCTCTAGACTACATCGTTAATAAACACAGAGAATAGTAATGGAACAATATGGCTATGCATTGAGGTACGTCGAATGTTATGCCAGAAAGGCGATAAATCTCCGTAAAATGAGACCATGGTAGTGGTTGTCGATCTACCGGGGCAAAATCCATGCCTCACTGGTAAAATAAATGGTTTTATATAAAAATTACAAAACTTTATGGATCATGGATTCTAAAAGCTTTCAAAAGCTATCAAACCACTTGGTAAATATAGTCTCTTTAATGCAATTAATTTAAAGAAGTACCAATCGTCCAAGAGTAGGTAGATTTGACCACGCTTATTAAACATTGGGTCAGCTAAGTTCAACTCTTTAAGCATTTCAGCGACTTGCTTTGAAATTTTATATTGAGTGGAAATGCTAGATACTTGCGGGATGATAAATGTTTTTGTTGATAATATTACCTGGCCATCAATTGACATAATGGTTAACTTAGTGGAGCCCCTCGTAGTCGCCATTTCCATTTCGCCCAACCTCTTTACTAGAATTCTTGCATTTTGTTGCACTAGCTCCAGTTTCTGCATACACGCTTCACCGATGAAGGATAGGACCCAGAATCCAACAATACCCGAAATATTTTGTAGTGACCATGATCATCTTTGATTTTAACCAATGCCGTTGGTAGGATACAGTACGTAAAGATTCAGGATGCGTGATAAAGTTGTTTAACTCAGATGTTTCTACTGTTTCATTTGCCCCTAGTTAAATCTCATTAACCTCGGCATTCTTGAATTCGGTGAGCGCCCCCTAAGCACCTATTATTTTTTTGTTTTGCCTGAGATTTATCATTTAAGTTCATTCTTTGATAGGTTTCTTACTCATATACACCGTGCCCTTCTTCTTTGCATATTGGGCATCGGTTCGTAACACTTGATGGTGCTGCCACTGTATGTTCATGACACAGGAGTTGCTCGACTTGTAATATTTTTCTTACAGAAGTCCTTTAATGACTCAATCATGTCAATACGCTTTCCGAGGAATGTATGCCTTTAGGCCTCTAACCGCTTCGTTTGCATCTGTCAATTTCCGTTTATTTCAAAGCATATCGTTTTCTGTCAAACCCTGTTTAATAGGAATGTACACCGGTTCTTCCCTTAGCAGTCCCCTAAGGTACTGAAATTTTTATGTTGCTGTTAAGTTTTCTCATTCGTGAATGGTGGAAGTATACAACTCAAAAAATGACTGCCACAGCATATAATATCCTTCAAAAGCAGGAATGTAAATTTTTGGTAGAAGAATTTTAATGGATTATTGATGTGTTGTGTTCATTGTACTGTCTATTAGTAATGGATTATTTAGTTCCGGGTTTCGCTCCCATATTGATGATAAAAGTAAATTTGCCCATGCATTCAGTCATGCGCTGATCAGTTACGACGCCTAGGTTATTCCATTTAAAATACATATTAAGTTTAAAAGACATCGTGCACTCTAAACACCCCCACCTAGCACGTCACTGCCTTCACGTTTTTGGTGGATGAGCGTTTAGTTCAATTATTTTTATGTATCTCAACATTTTTTTTCTCGTCTTAAAATTGATGTAAATTTATAAATATTGGGCCAATTAGACAATACCGTTCATGTTCTTGTTTTGTTGAATACAGCAACATAAAATTTGTGCAACATCTGGCATACGTTTTATTATCTATTAAATAAAATTATATGGATGATAAACATCTTCAACATTATTAACGTTGAGCGATCAAAACAAACTTCTCGAACAATATTACATTCATTAAATCATTACCGTTTCTGTTTTATGCTTTAAAATGTTTTTAATCATAAAATTCTCAAATTATGTTTATTTTAAATTGGAAATTTAGTTCCGAATTAAGCGATACGGTGTTCTCAGAAAATTATGTAAAATAGTGACATCCGCAAAGTAATTTAATATTTGCATCTGTGTCGGTCGAAAAAATTGTTAGGTAAACTCTAAGACACTGAGCAATTGGCACAGTGGTAAAACCAGTGTGAATTAGGTTAGGAGCTACTGAATTCTCAAAGGAGAGGGGTGTTAAAAGAATCTATCATCACTTCATTGCTACCTCTTCATTGCTATGCTGAAGCAATGTACCGTACAGATAGTTAACTAACCGGAACCTGTATTCATGCGTCCTTACTTTAGCTTGTATTGTCATAAAATAACACGTCACTAGCCACAAAAGAGCTAGGAGAGCCCTGACCCAGAAAATCTTGCAAGATTTTGATCCTCTAGTTATCAAACGTTTAATAATTGCCACACGATTGCCATTATGTGTCGGTTTTTTTCACCATGTAAAATGAGCTTGCCCAACAATCGCTGAATTATCGACTTATTCCAGAATTCTTTAAACTTTTGAATTTCATTTGGGTTGCTTCAGGTTTTTGATATTCAAACGTCATGATCTTGCTTAGAAGAAATTTTGGCAGTTAGCGTGTATTTCGGTTGGTTGATCGATTTGAATTTAAGTCGTTTGCTACCTCTCTGGCGGAGTCAACTAGTCTTCCCTGTAATTTGATTTGCTGCTTGGATTTTCTGATGTTGAATGATTTGTTGTTACCGTAGTCGTTGCTAAATTTTTGCTGAAAATCTAAATTTGGTTTTATTTAGCTTTTCGAGGAAACTTATTGCAGTTGACGCAGTTATGTGTTCGGTACAGATTGTTAAGAACAGTTTAATTTTTAATAGTTTAAAATTTCCAACCGACCAACTGACTGGTGTGCCATGATAGATTTTAAATTAGATCAATTGCTACCTTAATCTCGTGCAGTCAATTGGCTTCAACTGTGATTTTATTTGGTTTTAATGGTTACGTTAAATTTTCATTACTTATGGCAATAAGTTACTTCGGTACCTTATTTATAATGGTACTAGCAGATTGAATGCTTTGAATGAGATTTAAGCTCATCCAACTGAAGGATTTCCAAGTGACCAACCTTATTTCCTGGTAGAATTTTGCTTCATTTCAGCTTCAAACCAATCCGCTTGACTGTGGGAAGCTCAATTTCCTTTTTCCATGCCGTACTCTTTATAGATTCATAGCAGGTATGGTCAAAGACACAAAATGTGATTTCTTTAATAACAAAAGTGCTTTCAATTTTAGTGATCAGAATGCTAAGTGCTATCACCGTAGATTTGCCAAGCTGATAAGCAAACTTATTTTGATGAAGCGGGTTCCTTTTTAGAGCCTCACTTTTTTTATGGTAATCCTAAGCTTTCTCCATCGTTTTTAATAGAAATGACGTGAGGCTAATTGGACGAAATGCTTTTTGGGCTGTGTATCTGGACGACCATCTCTTTTTGGTATAAAGACCACATTTACTTTCCTCCAGAGATTTGGAATGTAGATAAAAGCAAGGTTGGCCCGAATGATTTAGACCAAACTAGCTTTAAATTTCTCCAATACTCCTCTGCAGGAGAGCTTTAAAAACACCATGACCTCCAACGGATTTGAAGGTCTTTTTTTTTTACTTATTTTCCAGTGTCCCGTTCCACCAAGGGACGGTTTTAACAACTTCTGTTTGCTTCACAGGACAGCTCAAAGGATAAGTGTATGAAGTTGTGCAGTTCATTTCAACTGAACTCCAGTCCTTCTGGATACTTTATTTTTCCTAATACTTGAGGCATTTCTGACCCGAGTAGTGCTTTGTATAAGCTCCAGTCAGTTAACTTTGTAACTCTTGTTTTATAACGACGGTGGTGACGTCATTATTTTTTAATTATTCAGATTTGGATGTTGTGCAAAGCAAAACTCAGTTTCGATCTGATGAGGAATTTAGTTAAAAATTATTTGTCATCTCATCAGGCCATGGCGACCGAGTGCTATGTGTTATAGCTACTTTACGCTCTATATATATTTATGTACAGTGTACATGTAGCGTTAGCGAATTATATGGATTTGCACGAAATATCTGAACAATTTTAATTGTGTGTGTAGCGATGGTCGCTACAGTTTCTTGCCACTGCATGATCCGTGCCTACAGATCATACCTATTATGCGTATGATAAAAAAACCTATTCAGAAACATGCCTGTCTTTTATGAGAGAACTTTCCTGCTAACTAGCTAGGGTCAAATCTAGGACCTCTCGCCTAATCACATTGATAAAAGTGGGTTTATTTTCTCTGTTGATAATGTCTACATTATTTATAAGCAAATATTCAAAAAAAGACTCACCTCTGTTATTGATGTCGCTGCCCCTCAATTAGATAATTAAGCCCTTTTCTCACACAGTAGGCTATATGAGCCGCCTTACTTCCAGTGGGGATGTTTCTTTTGAGTCGCTAGGAAAGTGGGCCAATCCAATATAGTTTCCTGTTTGCTTCTTTTTCCCAGAAGCAGCTCCTTACTCCAATGAGAGTTCAACTGAAATTGGAATAAAATGTATTTGTAAGGTAGCCAGAATAGCTGCCATTGAACTCAGAATTCTAATATCATTAATTAACTTACACATTTGTATTGGTAATTCCTTAACTTTATTACCTAAGATCCAGGTTTATCTCTATTATTTTTGTTTGAGAATGAGAGCGGCACTGATTTCGCTTCCTTATCCGTTGCTAGTACCAAATTGATTTAAACCGAATGACTAATCTTTTTCCTCTCTTATCTGACCCTCACCAACTGCTCTTGTTATCTTTTGAGAGAGCTTCTTTGAGGCTTTCTTCTTCATTCCTTGGCTCCGTGATTGTCTCTTGCAGTAACATCTAAGCGTTTCCAGCACTTCGGCTACAGACTTGACCTCCTCTACCACTGATCTGCCTGTTGGCACCCTAATTTTTACAGCTGACCTCTTTGTGGCCTGCCCTCTTCCTTTTGGATGCAACTGGACTTCTCCAAACCTAAATGACCTTATAGCCAACTTGTTTAGGTTTGTCCACTGTTAAGTGCGGTCAACAGTGATGGAGCAAAAAATTGCAGTTCTTTTGGTTTTCTTTCGGATTACTATCCACTTATTTGTCTGCATATCATCGTTCTGGCTTTTAATAAAACTTAAAAGCCATTCCAAAGACAATTCAGCACTGTTTGACTGTCCAAGGCAAATTCTTCGCCTCAGTTGCCTTTAATTGTGCTCCTTCCCGAGTATTAATTTGTCCAACAATCTTATTAAGCCATAGAGTGGTAGCCTTATTGTCACACATCACTCTAATTATTGCCACCCTAGTCGGTATTGAATCTCAAGAAATTTTGGCTTCAATACTTTATCTTATTGCCTAAGTATCATCGCCAGATTCAGTTCCTGGGCCGCATTCCCCTCTCTAGAAATTCCAAATTTTGACCCTCTCTAGAAATTCCAAATTTTTGCAGCTTGTCTGAAAGCAATTCGAAGGCCAACCTCAGACACCGAGTGTTCCACCGCGACACAGTCTTCTTCTTTGTGTCTCTTCCTGCTTTTATCTACTAAAGTAGCATCCTCAAAGTAAATTCTTTAAGGCGTTAGATATCTAAAAAAGTACTAGTCTCCTTCAGTGGCCTTTGAGCCAAAGGTTTTGTTTTTCTTTCGGGAGTTCCTATGGGTAAGGCCTGATGGAGTTTCAGTGACATTTACCTCCTATCCATTATTCAAGGGGCGTTTATCTATCAAAAGTTTCCCTCGCAATTACGAGGGATAGTTTTTCATCCTCTGAAGACTTCGAAGGGCCAAGAAGCTTTAAGTCGTCGAAACTCATTCTTAGTACCCCGCCAAACAATTTATCAGCCGAGCGAGCCGGAGTAAAAAGAGAGCAGTGGTCTTTGAACCTCATACTAGATTCTCCACTGGTGTGCGGCGCTTTAGAGGCGTCACCACTCTTTAATTTTTTAAACTGGTCCATTTGGATCCTCAAGTATCTTGGATATAAAAGTCACATATGGAACACCCAGTTTACCACAAGAAAGCTAAGTTAAACTGGAGGGCGCCTATTTGCATACAATTCGCATACTGATGATTTCCTATCAGCCATATTCATCCTTTGACAAACACCAACTATTGATATTTCAAGATTTCAGTGAACAACACATTACCTTTAGAGATTGACAGATGCTGCCTATTTTAAAAGTGTGTTAATATAAATTTGAAGAATTAGAAAAAGTACTATTTTAGATAAAAAAAAGTCCAGAAAAATCCGGAAAAATTTTATATTTCAGTTAAACGAAGCTACTCAAAACTTGTAACTAAGTTACATATACAGCAAGATCAAATGGTTAAAATTAAATTTTGTTTCAAGCATGAATAAAAACCACTTTTCATCTGGTCATTAAATCGTATAAAATTATATAAAACTTTCATTATTTTTCCAAACACAATCCAAAAGTGTTTTCATTTCGAAATAATATTAGAAAACTCAAAACTTGAAGTTTTCATTTTTTTTTTTAATAAATGTTTCTACTTAATCATTCGTCATGACAAGCAATTATAAAACTTATAGTAGAAAATAAAAATCATTTTAAACTTCCAGTTCAGTACACACACAAAAAAAAGCTCCTAACGAAATATGCAGAGGTCATTTTTTATGTTAGAAATATTAAAACTTTTAATAAATTTATAAATTAAAACAAAAAATCACATACAGCACACAAAAAAGGAAGCTTTTCTGGTTCCTTTGTTTCTATATTCTAACAGAAAAAAAACCGTAATGAAAAATGATGTTCTTGTTTCTTGGTTCGTTGTTGGTTGTTGTTGTTGTTGTTGATATTTTCATTATTATTAGAATAATAATTAAATTTTTGAACCAAAACATAATATTATACTATTGTGTAGCAATATGGTAATAAATTGCTTTGTCTTCGAAAGCTCTAAGTGCAGTTACAAAACAAAATACATTTTGTCAGAAAAGCAGTTTAAATTAATAAAAAAATATCTTTGGGGTGGTGTGCTTTTGAACTAAAAACATTATAGTACAGTATTAAAAGCGTATCATAAAGAAATCATAATGACTTGCTTAGATAAGAAAATTAAATTCTTAAAACTAGACAAACAAAACTAAAGTTCAAAGGTTTTCTCCATTTAAAAGATTTTTTTTTAGTATTTGGCTGGTTAATTATTATGAACATTATTCCCGTTGTGTGTTCTATTTTGAAGTCCTCATCATACGCTTTAATACACCCAGCCAGTTTTATCCAACTGCGTGAAATTATATTAGAACAAATAAAAATAATTGAAGCTTACGCAGCGGAACTAAGCGACACCTCGAACGATACGAGTGTAAAGGCACGAGTTGAAAGGCTTCAGGGATTGATGAACACATTTGCGGAAACCGAAAATGAATTGCGAAGGACGGAGAAGCTGAATCACTAGCACATGAATGTGACCAGAGATATTTCCTTAGGGAATAATAACGAAAGTGCTTCTGGTAGCCTAAACCAATCGCCATGTAAAAAACTTATGATAAATTCGTAATACATCAAAACCTTCGTTAGACGAAGACACCAGAGAACGATGGACAAACGAAACTACCGAAGTTGATTTTCGGACAAGGCAATTCTTCAATGTATTTTTAAATAAACGCGTTGACTCCTTAGAGCATTGTCACTCAAACTTAAAAGCATCTGTTTTACGTTCTTCTAGCATGCATAGTCATACAATTGCAATCAAGGCGTGCCACTTATGCAACATTAACCACAATCTTTATGAATGCCCAAAAATCAAGGCAATGCACATTACTGCAAGAAAGAAGTTCATGCAAGACTTATAAGGAGCAAATCGGTGCTGTCTATGTGAATCGCATACAGCATCAAGCTGCAGATCTAGAAGGTGGTGTATGAAATGCTGAAAAGTTATTACACTTTGCTTCATATCAACGCAACGTGAGTAAAAAACACAAGAAGCATTTATAAACCAACCATATAAATGACAAATGTTTTAACGACCTCGATCAATAACACCGTGCAATCAAACAAACCAAACCAAAACGTTCAAAACAGGATTACTACAAACGGTTCTTGTTTCGTGGAGTGAATAATCAATTATATATTTGCAGGACGCTGCTAGATTCTGGAAGTTTAGCATCTTTCATTTCAGAAGCGTGTGTATCTGTCATTAATCCGCCCAAGTCACATTAAAAGCACCAAAACTAATCTGATAGCACAAAATACCGTATTAGGCTGGATAATATCAGGAACTCTTAATATTCGGGAATCACGATCGAACGCCCACTCGATTTTAGGAAATCGACGATATTAAACTAACAATACCACATACCAAAGAAATTTGAAGAGTTTCTTGCGAAAACCTTGTTTTCGCAAGAAATTCTCTGCGAAAACAATTTTATAGACAATTACAGAAAAACGTTCGATGGCCGATTCATGGTATCCTTGCCATTTGATCCTAAAGCTGGTGTAGCTAGACCTGAAATTAACATATGTTGAGTTCATGCGAGAGTACCAGAAATTAAAGCACATGGAACGTATACCATATACCGAAATAGGCATACCATGGAACCAGTCCTACTATACTCACCACATCATTTGGTTTATAAAGACACAAGCACTACAACAAAGCTGCGTGTCGTGCTTAATGGTGCAGAAAAAACTAACACAGGACAATCACTAAACCAAAATCTATTAGTAGGACCTCAGATACAACAAACTCTGCAGAAAATCCTATTACGGTTCCGTTTTCATCGAATAACCATGACCGCGGACATTGAAAAAATGTTTAGGCAGATATTAGTCATACCACCACATACAAACTACCAAAGAGTTTTATGGAGAAAAGAGCCAACCGATGCAATTCAGGAATATCGACTACTCACCTTATGGCACCACACCAGCATCATTTCTGTATACACGCGTTTTGAAACAGATTGCAAAAGACAACCGACACACCTTTTCAAGAGCAGCTACTGTTATAGAACAGAACTTCTACGTCGACGATTTCATGAGAAGTACAGATACACTGGGTGAGCTCATCACGTAAAACAAGAAATAAAATCGATAATGAAGGCGTCAGGATTTAATCTCCGTAAGTGGATGTCAAACTGTCTACCTGACGAAGGTGTCTATCGAAAATGTCTATTCTTAGAGTTGGCGGGTGTATAGCTGTGCTACCATTTGAAGATGGCATCATCGAAGCCCTGGTTTGTATTACTCATGAAGAGTTACTTTGCGGCAGTCATACCTTATTGCTATGAAACGCTCTCGATACACAGCAAAACCTATATTTAAAATCTCAATCCAAGTACGAACATCCAAACGTCTCAAACCAGACAAAATCTACATTGCAGTTTTTGTGTGTTAGGCACCAAAGCAGTACCATTTAGAGTTAGCTGGCGACTTGACCACGGACACCTTCTTTGCTGCTTTTCATCGGTTTATAGGTCGATGAGAACTGTGTCACGAAATCACTAGTGACAATGGGTCCAATTTCATAGAGGCAAAAAATGACATCAATGAACTATTTAATACAGTTAATGGTACTAGTATTGCCAATTTTCTTTCACAAAAATGGATGAATTCGAAATTTAACCCTCCAACTGGATCACATTTTGGCGGATTATACAAAGCTGCAGTAAAATCTGGTAAAAACCACCTAAAGCGTACAGTTGCAGAAGCCTCATTGCATGAGGAGATGGCAACTTTTTTAACACAGATCGAGGCTAAACTCAACTTAAGGCCACTTTGTTACTTCGAACGATGATATAAATTCGTTGACACCGGAAAAGTTCTTGGTCGGGCACCCATACACCTATCTACCTGATCAGGACTTAAGCTTCTTAAAACTAAATCACCTATCTCGATGGCAATACCTGTAACGATTACGTCTAGAATTTTGAAAAAAATGGCACACGACGTATTTAATATCGCTACAGAAGAGGACCAAGTGGCAGTCGAATTCAACCAAAATAAAATTAAACGATGTAATATTGTTACACGATACGATCCCCCTCCATCAAGCCACTGGAAATTGGGACGTGTTATAACTTTGCATCCAGAACAAGACAACATCGTGCGTGTAGTCACCATACAGACCACGACTGGCACATTAAAGTGGCCTTTTGTAAAACTTTCCGTTATACGAACCGAAGAATAAGTTGCTTCCATCATCTTTTGGGCGGCAGTATGTATAATGGCAGAAAGACTGTGTTTCTTCCATTTCATTGCAAAAGGGTTTTAATATAACCATTCACAGTTTGATTCATTGTGCGTTAATGTAGATGAGTGTGCTGTTCGTGGTGTCATTATTCTATTTTTAAACAGCTTCGTGTGCAACAGAAAATCGTCATCCTTCGACAACGGTGATACAATCGTCTTTTTGGAGCATTCCTATAACATAAGCTACGAGTAATATATCAATCTGGTTGGGTTGATAGTAATGGTGGTTGAGAAGTACCAAATGATCATAGTGTAGGCATTGATGAGTGTCGTTCATATGGGTTGGCAGAGTGCTTGTGATCTTTTCACTCGACCCGATTTTGCACCTTGCAAAATCCCTAGTAGTATGATACTAAGGTGTCGTCCTGACCTTGGATGTATAGCCACTTTTGTCATTTTTGGAATATAACTCGTCAGGTGCTTGTTTTTCATTACAGCTCTTTCGATGTTCCGCTATAGCGACGCGTGTGTAATAAATTGAGGACTGTTTTTATTTCACTCTTTACACAAAAGATGCGTACCAAATCGATGACTGTTCTGTAAAAGTCTGTTTTCCACTAAATGGTTTTTGATTTTCCAACTCACTACTAAAAAACTGGCTCAAAGAACCAACATTTTTTCGATTAGTTGGATTTTGTTTAGGGTGCCTACGGCAAGGGTTTATTTTTGATAACATTTTCAAAAATTTTACTTAAACACTCAGAAATATTAACAAGCCTATATAGATATTAAAGTCTAAAGGCGGTTTGTTGGATTTGAAGATCGTAACAACACCGCCTGGTACACCAACTGTTACACAGAAGTAAATGTGCTGATCAACTTGGGACTGCTTTGGTCCAAAATCGATTAGAACTTCCGATAATGCTGAATTTCATAAATGACTGCATTGGTTCAGCCCATAAATCAATTTTATCAAACGACAGTAACGCTTTGTTCCATATCATCAAATAATTTCGGCTGTTCCATGTCAATTTTGGTATCCAATTTACCATGTACAAATGCCGTCACTGCGGCCATTTGGCCAAATTTTAAATCAAGCTTTACAACCATTGCCAAAAGTCTCGGCAGTCGGTTCAGAAGTTGAATCTTCTAAGTCGACTACTGGCTGATAATCTGCCACCAAGCTGTGCAGAAGCATCTAACTCTGGGTATCTACCAGTAAGTGACTCCACTCGCAACGATACCACAAACAAAAAAGTACTAATTTAATTCCAAATCGTTTGCTTTATTGCCATTTTCAGTTTCAATATATTTCACATCTCTGATTACAATGACCTTTTTTTGCGAATGATGATACAAACGATATGCCTTTTGAGTTGTTGCATAGCCAATAAACGAGCATTTAATTGCTTTGCCGTCAAGTTTCTTTCTCTTGACATCTGGAACGTGTACAAACACTTTGCAGCCGAAAACTTTGAACAAACTCAAATCTGATTGTTCAATATCACCAGCACATTCGATTGACAGTTTCTGACTATTTGCCACTGTGACTTCACTTACATGCGGTGGCAACCTATTTGCAATGAGGGTTCATAATTTGACATGTGTGCCGTAGCACCGCTATCAAAGAACCAATCGTCGGGCGACCCACATTTCTGTGCAATAAAAAAACTGTACATAACTGTCTTTCCCTTTTTAATTTCGGAAAATGCCTTTTATAATGCGGGCCACCTCATTTATAATACTTTCTTTTTTTTCTTTGCTCAAATCAACTTTTTGTAACAAAGTATTTTTCAGATGATAAAACCGGCACTTTTCATCTTCCACCACAATTTCAAACATTGTGTTACGTAGTCCTGCATTGATTCGCAATAGTCTAATTTCAACGAAATCCATTGTTTCAACAGGGCTAGCTTTTTCAAAATCGAAAAACTCAAATTCCGTAATAGTGGTCCAATAGTGGTCGATGATAACTCTAAGAATAGGTCTTATTATCCATATAAACTGTACCAAAGTTAATTTAAATCGCTCAATTATTTCTTAGCTGCTGAGGCCAAGTTGTATCCGTTTTTTACTTAAACTTTTGTAACAAAACAGTTATCTTCAAACTCTGCTTTAAATGCCTTCCAAGCATCTTATAAAAACTCAAAATTTTCAATATGCGTATATACACATGGATCGAGTGTCAATGTTAATTCCGCTAATGCTTTTTCACCGTGTCTTTCTTCTGTTTCTTTTAAGCTGATTGTGATTTCTGATGATAAGAATTTCCAAAGATCTTTAGTAATTAAAAGCGCCTTTACTCCAATTTGCTATTTCTTGTAATTTTCCCGGCTTTTTCACCTAGCAAACACTAATGTTGTGGCCATATTGCACTAACAATATATTCTAACCTCAACTTCTTCAACTCAAAAAAAAATAATTAAAATTATTCGTCTCAATAGACAGTGATGATTTGACATATTTCAAATGGATACGGTCAATGTCAACAAAGATCAAAAGTTTTGATTAAACAAAAGACATCCAACTGGTTCGAGTTCAACTCATTTTTGGTAATAGCTAACCGGCCATGTCCCAAGTAAAAATTAAATCCATTATTTGTTTTAGTAGAATGATGCGCCCA
This sequence comes from Tipula confusa, assembly GCA_963556175.1. Classification (NCBI taxonomy): domain Eukaryota; kingdom Metazoa; phylum Arthropoda; class Insecta; order Diptera; family Tipulidae; genus Tipula; species Tipula confusa. The sequence goes on from OY744477.1 coordinate 158,054,284, forward strand.
CACAAGCGCGTCTGGAAAATGTCAAATGCCATCTGACCTGAATCTATACAATTTTTAAACGATACGCTAATTCTTATTGAATCTGCTACAGTTCTATTAGCTGTGACAGCAATAAAAATCACCTCCCAAAATAAATTTGGGGTGGAACTGGTAAGCCTGCTACGATCGCTTCTAAAGTTGGGATGAATTGCATAAAGGATAAAACTACAAATAATTTTTAAAATTAAATTCTCTAAAGGGACTACTATACATAGATACATTTCGATACTTTGCAATGATATAATCAAAAGAACTGAGTATTCGATTAACTTTTGAAAAATTCTTTTGGTGTTCCTTCTTGAAGATGTTAAGATTACTGAAATATACTCAACAATACCTATTTTAACGGTATCTTTGAGTTCGAACTTCTGTTATCTATTTTAGGTAGAACCAAAACGACCATATGTGCAACATCCGTGGAAAACAATTTTCCATTGCAATATGCATCATAATGCTAATAAGTTTTACTTTCATGTCAAGCACACTCATTACGTTGTTTGTTCATTCTAATGCTTGCGCTTCGCTACCCCCTCACATTTTTCACTCAATGCATTTTGTCTAAACAAACATCACCATTGTTATTATATACAGCTACACTATCTACTGTACTATTATTGTTATTACTATTATTATTTTAATATACATACATACAAATCATAATAATACACATATTTTTCAAAGCTTTTCATAATTTTTGTTGTTGTTGTCGTTTTTATCCATTCTGTTTGCTGTGCGAGCATAATATAACGAACTATAAGTGTTTTTTGACTTGACTTTTTTTTTGTGTTTGTTGTTGGTTTAGTGTAATATTGTTGTCGTATCTTAGGATAATAGAAATAGGAAAACTCAAAACGAATTGAAATAATTTTTCTTTTTATTATTACGAGCATGTTGATATATAATTATATGTCATCTTAGGATACACAACTTAAATAGTAAACAAACAAAAAATTGTGCAATTGTCATAATAATTGTTAAAGGTACGTCATACAAAGTTAACAATATGTTTATTTATAATTAGAATATGAATATCGTATATGCTGGTACTGATAGAATGAGACTAAGTACTTAGAAATGAAATCATCTGTAATTTTAACTCTGAGAGCCTTCACGGATTTGAGAATCCTTCCGATGCCGACATGATTGAAACAGAATTTTTGCAATGATTGTATTATGCACGGAGCTGGTATGACCCCAGAGTATTATGCACGGAGCTGGTAACGACCCGTTCAATTAGCAAAAGGCCAGAAGTCAAAATATACAAATCATCAATGCTATTCGTGAGTGATCCGAGTGGTTGAGAAAATGATTCGAGGAGTGTGAACTTCCATTTAATCTGGTCACTGTCACATATCGATTATATGCCTTCCTTCAATTGTTGAGACGAAAGCAATGTATAAAGCTCACGCAGCTCTGAATTGCCACCTGTACAATTGATACCGTTGTCCGAAAAAATACGCTTACATAGTCCTCGAGTGGCAACAAAACGGTTTAAGCATCCCAAAAAAGGTTGTGAACTGAGATCGGTGGCCAATTGAATCGCCTTTGTGACGAAATAAATAAACAAGCACACATATATCTTCGACGGTGGCTTACCCCGGATGCGATAATTTATAAAAAATGGGCCAGCAAATTCTATACTGACCGTACTGCATAGTGTCGCCGCAAATACACGTTCTGAAGGTGAGTTTCCTATTTGTTGTGCCATTGTACTTGGTCGAGCTCGAAAGCATATCTTACCTTGAAATTTATTTTCTCGATAATTTTATATGCTGTCCGGGCGAAAAGCACTGTAGCACATAATTCTAGTTGAGGCAAAGTTGTCTTTTGTAGCGGAGCTACTCGAAATTTTGAGCAAAGTAGTTTGACCGAGGTATAGCATTGCTGCTCACGTATAACACCGCGCCGTATGCACGATGGTGTGGCACCTTGGAATAAAACAAGTGACTGTTAATTGTAACATTGTAGAGCACAGTTAGACTCTCTCGATGTGTTTGTCAAGATGTGTGTAGCTGTTGGGGAAGTAACTAGTCCCAATCAAGTTTCAGCTGCCATAGCGTATGAATGAGCAATTTTTCCAAAATAACTACAGGTGCTAGTAATCATTTCGAGACGGTTGATTGTTCGTTGAAATTCACCAAAAATGAGAACTTATCTGATGTCGGATGCCAAAATATGTCTAGGGTTTTGACTAGCTCATTTTCATGGATTTTGAGAAATATCTCTGCGAATTCTGATGGAACATCTTCGATAATTGCAGGGGAGTGGATATACCACTTTATCATTTCCATGCCAGCGGAAAGTAAAATGTTCGAAATTAGGGTTTCCAGTATTTTCTCAGATACAATTGGTTTGTTCCAGTTCCACGTAGAAATCTTTTTCAATGGAATTGGCGGCAGCAGTTAGCGTAGCTTTATGATCGGTAAGAGCGGTTCTACTGGAGACCTTCGCCACAAAATAATCTGGACCAACCATAAATATTGGCTTGAGTGAGGGTCCGTTAGTTGTTCTGGCGGAGCCACCGAAACGTACTATTAGTTTAAATGACGAGCTTTCTGGCCTTATCACGCAGTGATATGAAAGGTAATAAATTGGTGACGTAATGGAGTTTTGATCGACCAGAACCATGTAATTCAAATTTTTATGTTGCTCAATAAATTTGGAATAACTGACAAACAACTCTGGTGATTTATGGCTCCGATTCTCCAAATTATGGAACCAACGAGTAGCTAGATTTTTCGAATCATCGAGTATTGATGGGTTTGATGGAAATGGTAACTTCACGAAAAATCTTACATTATTAACGCAGGTAGTGTAATCTGCAAAATGTATTTCACAGTCAGCTTCTTCAGGTGACTTCGACGAATGTTGCAGATTTTTCATGGTCCAGCACTTCTGATTAATGTTATCAGGTTATCAACCGTTAAATGGCAATATTGGTTGTAAGGCGATCTTTATGAACAGTTTCCAGAAATGATCCACCCCAACACTGTATTCTAAAGAATGTACAAATGATCGGCCAGTTTGATTTGGCCTACAGAAAGTAATTGCTGATAAATCCACGCACCCCCAGCAACAAAACGATATCTTGAAACTGAAAGAAATCCGGATAAGCGAGTTTTATGGTTGAAAGAATTGCCCAAGATTCGATACTATCAATGGATATGATTGGCTGTTAGTTCGTTATTTTCGGCAGAACATGAACGTCTAAATTGGTGCAAAAATGGGTGGTCTGTGATTTCAATGTTATTGTAGGATTTGTTTCCACGTATCGTTAAGGAACGGTTGTGACGTGCAAGTTTCAGTACCGAAGCAGAAGATTCTGTCATGAAGTTCAGCTGCAATCCGGAATCCAAAAATGCTCTTCCTATTACCGGTTGTGCAGGGTGGTCAAGCACATTGACCAATGCAGTGGTTAAATAAACAAATGATGGTGAAGTTTTCGGAGTGAATGATGATGATGCGATATCAGTATTTTTAATTCTACCCTTGAAATGTGCAGCGGTTGATGACCCAGATTTGAAACCAGAAGATGCCGGCTCAGTCTTTAAAGATATGGATTATTCCTCAATATTGCTTCTGTGGATCAATGAATGGTGTGATGAATTGCAATGACGGCAGCGGTTTGTCACTGGATACGTTTTAACAATGGGATTTGATGTATGACATCAAATCATTGGGTGGTCATTTACCTAATAGTGGACACAGAAACACTCCGATGATATAGTAACAGTAAGCGACGAGCTGGGTGGCCGACTGCGTGGATTTCCATGGCAAATTCTGTTGTTTGAATGATGTTGTCATGAGTTCTTCTTCACGAGCAATTCTAGTTGTGGCATTGGTCTTGTCAAATCTCTGCGCCAGGTTACCAGGTCACTCGTATGAGTTGATATTTTTGACTGATCCAAGTTTTGGTGAGCGAAGTAAAATTGGTAAGATACTAGAAATGCGATCAGTTTCCGATTCATTGCTGAATGGAAGACTGAAAATCGATGATGGAATGATGGCTGTAGAAACGATTTTTGGGTACGAGGTAACAGTATTAGGAGACACTTAATCAATCCCAACGGATGAACTTCTTCAAAAATTCAGACAGATTGAAAGTTAGCCAGAATTCACGGAATTGTCTAATGAAGAAAATAAATGTGAAGCCATATTCAAGGAAACTACGCAAAGGACCACCGATGGTAGATTTGTAGTTAAATTTCCTGTCAAACCAAATTACTGATTTAGGAGCATCGTAGAATTTTGATCGCAGTATAGAAGCGTCCATGCAATGAAGAAATTTGCTGGTGAAGATTCATTTGGTTTATTATGCAAGAGGTTTATGGAAGAGTATGTTTCTTTTGGTCATATGATTCAAAGTAGAAGAAATACGTGTTTGATGCTTCCGTCAAAACGCCAAGTCGGGTTTCAATAAATGAAACATTACTGGCGGGTGCAATAAAACAAGCTTCATTATACTAGATAATACTACGGTTTCATGAGTTTAAATTTTCTATGGTATGTGACATCGAAAAAATGTACCGCTAAATATTGTCACACCTTAATGATTGCCGGCTACAACAATTTTTATGGAGAAAGAACATTAAAGAACTATTGCTATTTTATGAATTGATCACATTAGCATATGGTATGAAATCTCTACCATATTTTGCAAAGTGAGTTTTAGAGGAACTATCGCACGATTGAACGAAAACGAGTATCATGCAGTATCAAGTTACTACGATATCATACCAATATCATGTTTGGCAGAGGTACAATGGATAAATTAGCCTTAAAGCTCGATAATGATTCAGGTACAACGAAGGTATTGGGGCTGCAATGGAACCTAATAGATGGCGAATTTATAGTTAGTCGAATTGGGAACATATGTGCCTGTAAGAAAAAAGTTTTACTATCAGAAACTAGTCGGATATTCGATGTACTGGGATGGTTAACTCCAGTGATAATTGGAATCAAAATATTATTTCAAGAGCTTTAGCTGAAACCAGTTGAAATAGAACATTTAAAAGTCAAAATAATCTTTAGATGGCTTCAAACTTCAAGTAAAATTGAATTGCATGTGTTTTGCGATATAAGCAAACGCATTTACGCTGTCGTAATCTACACAAGTCACAAAATCGTACAAGGCCAATCTTGTACTGTATTAATTGCAACCAAATCTAAAGCCGCTGCTATAAAGAATGGAATTGTGTGCAGCTTTTTAGCTCGTTCAATGAAATCGGTTGAAAGTGCATTGTCTACGACTATAAGCATCAAAATCTACTGGACTGATTATAGTATTGTTTTGGACCGGCTGTTGGATTTACCAAGTCAGTGGGAAGTTTTCGTAAGAAATAAAACTTCAAAGATATTACTGCAGGAGCTTCGTAGAAATAATCCAGTCATAATGCGGCCAACTAAATTATCCAATATGGTGGAATAGGCCGTCATGGCTTAAAGATAAAGAAGAATGGCTAGAATAAATGACGACAGGTCATTTTTTGTGAGGGCATTTGATTATTTTGGTTCCAGAGATTGACTTGAACCAATGTAAATTCAATTAATTAGATTGATGGCAAATGATCTAGCAACATAAACAGCTTTTTTACGGACGAGGTGGTCTACCGATCATTTAGCTTACGGGTTTAGTTGTTGACTTATTAAGTTGTAATGATATGGATTAGTAAGAGTAACTGTGCGGACAAAATTAGGAGTGTTGCGACGACCAATTCAAATTGACGTGCTCCTAAAAGTTAAGAAGCAATTACCACCATTTAAAAATAAAATGAAATAATCTAAAAATATGCTTACATTAGGCAAAAGAAACTTTTAAATTTTTTTCATACAATTTCACCCAAGTTAATTACTCCATCTTAAACATGCGCTTATTCATGATGGGATATGCAACAGTGGCTGAAATAATAATAATTGACAACAAAAAAGTAAAAAACTACCTATATTGCCGATTATTCAGTCAGACACCACTTTAAAAATATTATACTTTAAAAGCTTTTGCCATTTCTGGCCACTTTATGGCTAGTGGAATTGAAATCCAAAAAGAAATACCACTAACAAAGTACGATTTATTTAGCGACCTACAAATATTTTAGAAAGGCAGAATTGCTTTTAAGCAATTTGAAAATAAAAAAACTAACACGAAGTTTATAAAATATAAAATTTTGTGATTAATTGAATCAAATGCCTTAGAGAGATCTAACAAAGTTAAAGATGTTAGTTTTTTACTATTCATACTACGCCTAATGTCATCACAAACATTTAGTAACGCAGTGGAAGTACTATGCAATTTTCTAAACCCAGACGAAACCAGTCTAATTAAACTATTGCTATTCAAATGGGTTTAAGTTTAGTTCTTAACTAGTATCTCAAAAACCTTAGAAAGAGAACTTAAGACACTTATTGGACGGTAATGAGACAATTTTGAAGGACTACTAACCTTTGAGATTTGAATTATCTTACTAATCTTCCACTAGTCTGGAAGAAATCGTGAGTATAAAATTGAAAATGTGCAACAAGTACTTTGAAACGAAATAGAAAACTCGTTTCACGAATTTTGAATTCCACTTTATTCAAAACAGAGAATTCCAATTTAACCTTCCAAATAGCAGAATATAAATTATTAAGATAGATATTTACCAAGGAAAACGAATCTCGGGCCGCTTCAGTAAGCAAATTGACACTATGACTATTAAAGTTAAAATTAAAGCAAAAAAATCGTTAATGTCATTGGGTTTGAAACCCCCATTAATAGTACTCTTGTATTTACCGAAGCTTAAATTGGGAACATTACGACAAAAAGTCTTAGGAGGGTCTAACCTATCTTTGTAAAAATTTTGTTCAGCTAGCCTAATTAACCCTTCATGTGAGATTCCACATTTGAAACTTTTTGAGACTACCTAGGTGGAAATTTTGATTTAAATTTAATTATTTTAAGTGAAACTCAGCTTTCAAATAGTTGAAACATTTAATTTGACTAGAAGAAGAACTAAGGGAAAATCTAGCCATAAATAATCCCTAAAACTAAAATATTTTGCTTTTGAAGTGAATAATAATTGACACTAAAATCGAGATTTGAGCTTATTCCGAGAGACAACTGCAGCATAATTAAGAGGAGGCAGATTCCTATCTTCCCTAATCAAATTAAAGCTATCAATAGCCAAAGCTGAACTAGGGATACTGAGATTCAGAAATGTTTTAGAGAAACAAAGAACATTCACTGAAGCAAACGGCTAAAGTTACTCCTGATAACCTACTTTAAAATGGTTTAAACGGCCTGTAATGTAGTGGTATTGATATTTTACTCCGTATATAGGTATACAAAAATTGGTAATTAGGTGTTCTTGGATTTCTAACCAGCCTATTATGCTATCCAACGAGATAACTTATGGTTTGCTTTGCGATGTCTGGGAGTATCTGACAAATAAATACGTTTATGTAAAGAATGTTAGTAATGCAACCAATTGTGTAATTAGACTGAATCGAAAAGATGTTAAAGAACTTCTGGATCCTCTTGTATACGATTCGCGGCTTTCGTTAGTCTCAAAATTAGCAAATTCAAAACAGAATATTTTTACTGTAACTGGGAGGAACAGTTTGCCAGTTAAAAAATGTAATCTACTGGACAGAGCAAGGGATTGCATATTAATTCAACAAATACCAAATGTTTTAGTATTAACACTTAAGTATTACCAATAAAGAAAAGCAAAGCCATAATTGGTTTGATTGGGTGATCTTTACAAAGGAAGGAATTTCCTCACACCTCTTTGAAGAGCAAATCAGTATATAGTATGAAGTAGAAGCAATAATGTAGCAATCAAGTACCATTATACCAATCAAAAATCTGACCTTCATTTAAATACAATTTATCACCAAATTATTACCGACGATAATGATCAAGTTTCCTTACCTCGAAATAAGACAAGACCAAAGTTGCCTACGAATTCATAAAATTTTAGAGTGCAATTATTTATATGTGTGTACCTTTTGCCATCTACTTATTCGAAGCATTCAACAACATAACCATAAAATAATATCCAACCTACACCGTAGCATATCATTTGCCATGATGATTTGTTTACATTCCCCCCTTTATACCAAACATTGACAACATAAATATTATGTATCCGCATAAATATATTTGTCGTTCATAGTGTACGTATACATGGAGTGTAGTTGGTACGTAGCAAAATATCATGTTATCGTTGTTATCATTTCAGTTCAAATAACATTTTAATGCGATGATGATAAGGAAAATTAATTAACTTTTTGAGCTTTTTAACGTATTTTTCGTAGGTTGTATGGTGATAGTGCTGATTTTTGGGTAAATTAATAAATTTTTGTAACAAATTTATACGGTTCAAGTCAAGGTTAACATTCCAACAATTGCAAATAATAATTCTTTAATGTGTCAAATGATGTTTTACCTAAAAAATTATTTGCTTTTTAGTAACCGCCTTAAATATCGTCTTCTAAACCAAAAACCAATAGCATGATGATTTTTTTTAACCGAGAGTTAAAAAATGTCTTTAAAAGATTTATTTAATTATATGGACATCTTAATACAGATTTCAGAGTACAATGTGAATTCACCTATAATATTTCAAACAAAACGATAAAAACCTAGATGCAAATAACTATACCCCAACATTGTTATGCCTAAAACGTTAAAATTGTGTATGTTTTATATGGTTATAGATTCACGTACACCATAAGTATGTACTTGATGTCACAATACAATTTATTTTGTAAAGCATTTTCGAAATAGTTTTCCAATTTGTTGTACATTCTTGAATGTCAGAGCTATGTAAACTTTATTGAAATGTAACCCTTAACATTTCCAATGTATGTCAGTTATAAATTTGAGCAATATGCTCACCACGCAACAGCGCGTGATTTATTCAGAATTCTTGATTTTTAGTAGCACTTTGGATCACTATAGGTTTGTATTATGTGTATGTTCGTTTTCTTTGTAAAGCCTCATTTCTTTATCTTGTTCATGTGGGCTTTAGCACCTGTAAGTACAGTAACAATTTATATGATAATCCTGCGTTTTCCCACAACTACCAGGACATTTTTATTAATTTACTATTAAGTTCTCCTTTTTTTTAATAACGTGTAATGTCATCTAAGCCTGCTATATAATGTCACTTTCAAGTACTAATTTACTAATTTAAGGGTTTTATGGCTCAATTTATGTGAATTCATTATATATCAAAATCAGGCTAGGGAATTTGCTTAAGATTAAGATTTGCTTAATTACTTGTCCTAGCATCTGGTTATATCTTGGAGGTTTTTTGGATTAATAATTATAATTTTAATTTTTAGTTCTTTCAGCGTTACAGCCTTTATATCTAGAGTACATTCCTGCCATATATAGCTCATTTCCTTTGAGATGCCCCTAAATGAGTGACCCCAATGAGTGCCGTTTGTTGCACAATCCGTTATGGATAGCTTTGTCTTGCGGGCATGAATCCTTTGCAATTTTTCCTTCCTTTATTTGCTTAAATATAGTAATCCATTTTTTTATTTTTTATTTGTGGTGTATTTCCTCTTGTTAACTTACCGTAACAAAAAGTTGCGTTACAGATCAGGTATGTCAACAACTAACGTGGATCAATATTTAGTGTCGAACAATCATAAATTGCTACTTCCCAATTTGCTACGGTAGTGATCGCAAAAAAGTTAAGTTTATAGACTAATGACGGCAACCATGATGATGGATAAGCTTTGCAAGCTTATTCGTTTTTTGCTTGCTCGAATCTTAGTTCAATTTTTTAAAGATTTTAAAAAGAGTTCAATCGGACTGCTATTACTCATATTAAGTGTTTAGATTTGCTGATTTTAAACAAAAGTAAGAACGAACCAGTGAAATATATACACAATGGTAATCTTCACTTAGCAAATAACAGAGGGTGTGAGGTAGCGAAAGATCTGCGAATAATGAAAGATAACAAGACAAATCAAACCAAGAATAGTTTTAATTTAAGATGAAATCCTACGCAAAACAGATCCCTCAAGAGTTCCAGTCTTGGGATTGATTATTGTTTACCAGGTGCTACCTTGATCTTATTGGTTAGTAACCTGATAATACTTGTTCCATTAGCTTGAACTATTTTGGAATACACGGCATTAAAATACGCTTCTTATGCCAGTGAACCCATGTAGTTTCATTTTGGTATAGCTATTTGTTTCTATGTAGCGGAGGATTTTTATTTCTTCTATTTGTGGTAAGTTGTTTCGCAGTTTCATCAAATGTTCATTTAGGTTTGGTGGTGGTTGTTCATCTCAGTCTAAATTTTCAACCCAGAAATTGTAGAAGAATATTATAATTATGATATAGTGACAGGTTCTAGGATCGAAAAGTTTACTGGCTTTTGATAATATTCCCCTATTGGTCAAAATGAGTCGTTTGTGGAGGGAAATTCACGCAAAAAATAAAATAATCGTATTTTGGATTTACGTGAAGGACTAGAACCTTACAGACGTTGATTCTTGAATTTTAATTGAATTCGAAAGTGCATAGTTATCTTCTGAGGTCTCTTAACTATTGGTTTGTGTTGGTAGCCCATATTCTTAAAGGAAATTCAACAATCTCTAGGATTGTCGTTATATCCCTTTTTAATTTTATTACATCACAAATTGAGTTAGCTCCTGACATGAGGTTAATCACATAAATATCGATCAGCCACTTCTAAGAGAACTCAGGTTGTTAATTTTCTCTCTATAGACCGCATTTTTTGTATGGCTATAATGAAAGTTCTATCATCTGACTAGATTCCGCTTGCTGCGTTGTCTTCTGATTGACAAAATCACTTTTCTTCCGAATATGAAAGATTGTCATTTGTGGTAATACTTTCGACTTCCAAAAATCTTCTTAATAACTGGCCAAATTTTCTTCTTCTGTACTGGTGGTAGTGGTAAAGGAATGACTGATTTTATTATTATTTAGTTTGCCTGAAAATATCAAACCGAATCATGTGTTCTGCATGGTAGGTCATGTATGGGCTCCTATCAATATCCTCAAACAGATGCCTGTGCCCAAAGACTATTCGTTTTATCATCCAGTTGGCAAGTTAGTACATAAATTAGCCTGTCGTTTCTTGATTCAATTTTTTAGCCCTTGAGCGATTTCATCTGAAGTATAGTACCCAAATTTGGGTTATAAATTTGATGAACGATTTAATGAACGCATAAATAATAAGACTTTTGCGGTCATATCATTCCTTTTATTTCGTTAACGTTTCTCTGTTGTTTTGTTTATTTCTATGCAATCTGTTTTGGGGCCGAAGCTCACCCAACTCTTTCGCGGTTAATTAACGTCCTACTTTACGCCATTACTAGCCAAATCGAGGACGCGCGAATACAGGTTCGCGTTTTTTTAAATATCCATCTGCACATTGCATTGATCCAGCCAGCCTGTACTGGCATGGACGATGGTTCGGCCCATGAATTCTGCACTCCAACGGGGGGTCATAGTTGTGTTCATCGTCATCACCGATCGTAATCAAGTGATGAAAAATCCCTTTTTGCAACCCTCCCCTGTTGGGATTCGAACCCAGTACCTCCCGTCCCAAACACCGCTGCTTTAACCACTGCGCCAATTGCTCGGTTTCTCTGTTGTTAGCCATAGTAATGCTGAAATACTTCTGGTTGTTTCTTCCTTAAATGCTCCTTCGAGGTATTGTAATTTTTGAGATGAGCTGAATGTTTTGTTTTCATGAATGGTTGAACAAAACAAGTCGAAAAACTATGGCCACTCAGTTTACTCTCCATGGATATTAGGCAGTCCACGGACATTATCTCAACACGGAGGCGTTCCACATTTGTTAATCATAATTGGCTTTCTTCAACTGATGTATCTTCGGTTACGTTGTTTAAAATGAAATTCACTAGGTGTGTTATTTGCCCTTTTATGTAAGCATGTCGTTTTTTGAGTCAGATAGGTAGGTCAGATTTATGACACGATTATCCACTTTTCACCACTATTTAACTGTTTTATTAAATTATTAGTAACCAAATCTTGTTAGTAAAATCATTGTGAAAACCAAACCAAACTAGTTTGATGCAGCTCTGTGGTATAGGTATTGACAGCTTCAGTAATTAGTGCCGCCTATAGTTAACTATAGGTAAGACGGAAACTAAACACAAAAATTATTGATTTCAGCATTCGTTCGCATTTAATTTTAGTTGAATCTCACGGGTTGGTTAAACTGTAGCGCCTAGATAGTCCAGTCTTACCTCCATGTTGTAGATTTTGCAACCCAGTAGATTTTTTATCTTCGATGGGAGCTACAGCTCTATATACGAATGAGTTGATTCCTGGAAACTTCCCAAATTGGTTAGGTACTTCTTGTTCCTTACCATGCAAGTATTCAGCAGGTGAGTTTCCAAAACTATATGGAGTTAATCAATAAGTTGATAATTTAGACGTATTGGTGGAATTTCCACCAAAAATTAGTGAGAGCGCTTCCTTTTCGATTTGAGTGTAATTACTTTTCGCTGCCGTTAATTACTTTGATGCAAATGCAATTGGGCGTTTTGATTAATCAAGGTAAATGTGTGATATTATCTCGCCTATTCCATGTGATGATGGTGGCCAATCTGATATCGTAGTTCTCCCTAAATTGTATGATTGATAATTGCTCTTTTCAGCTGCTGAAACGATTGGTTCTGTTCTTTGGAACACACAAAATTGACATTTAAAGCTCTCAACCTGTTCAAAAGAGCTGCTAACTGAGGAAATGTTATGAAAGCTTCTAATTCCTTGAGATTTTGGTAAGAGGTAAAATTTCGATAACCATAACTCAACTACCCGATGGCCGATTACCTTTTAAATTAATGATATTATTAAAGTTCAACGAATGATGCAGCCCATTGACTAGTGTGCAGTTTTTTAAGAATCCCCAATGAAATTAGCCTTTCGATTTCAACTTTAACCACAGCCATTTGCAAAAACGGAACGGGGCAAGCATTAAAACGCTTCATACATTTGGTGTTCATCATTGAATATAGTTGAATGTCTCTAAACGAGCACCATATTCTGGGATGGTAACACATCTTTTATTCCGGATCTTTGAAGTACTAATAATTGATTCACTGAGGAGCGAAAGTCAAGACCTTAATCGTAAAACCAATCTACACCCAATATATTATTTCCTTGATTAAACTGAGCTCAGTATTATTCAAACGCACCTGTACTTGTATGGCACCAACAACAAGTAATTCCCATCCTGCTTAAACCCTCAATAGTAGTTACTGCTGGCGAGCGAGGTAGGCTACCGAGTTGACGGTACCCTAACAAATAAACCAACAAAACCGTTGCACCTGTGTCCACTTGAAATTCTATCGTGTTATTATTTATTTGAAGTGAAATCATTAAAAGTTATCCTCTCTGGTATATTGTTAACTTGTGCTGTGAACCTGTCCTCCATCCCTTGTTTAACCGACCCATCATTATTTTTTGTTCTATCAGGTTTTTTAAATTACCAGCAGTCAAATGACGCAATTCATCAGGTTTGCTTATGGTCTGCTTTTCAATGTTTCGGAATATATCTAAAGCATATAGGTACGTTTATGTAAAATATCAGTAATGTGTCAAAGTTGAGAACAAGCTAAAGGTAGTTAAAATATATTCGATGCTCTATCCCCGTATTACACGGGGATCTTTTCCATTCGAATAGGAACAGAAATGTCCTCGCACAGTTAAAGCTTGTAAACAGCTGATATTTAACCTTTAGCAAGAAATAAATAAAAAAATCCATAAATAAAAGAAAATTTATAAAGGATTTGCGTTTTCTATAAAGTACACGACAAACAAAATACAAAAAAAACCCAAGTGCGAAATTGAAAATGGAAATTCATTTTCCAATATTGGGTTTTAAATGACAATGAACGGAAAAAATGAAAAACTAGAATACAATTTTACGTGTATGCGAACATATTTATAGTGTTGTGTCACATATACAAATTGCTAAAATTTCACAGAACAAAAAAAGCATAATTTGAAATAGTTCAAAAGGTCACAAAAGTTCATGTATATACGTTTTCACCTGTGTCTCTTAAAATGTAAATTTAAATAAATTAAATTTTAGTCTAGTAAACATCACAAAAACAACTTTCAGCTTTTTGAAACAAATTTTTTCACCTCGAAGACATTATCTTATTTGTTTTAAGCTCCATTTTGAGTGCGGCAAATGTGTCAAAAAATTATCTAACTTTACATTTTTACATGGTTTTGAGTGGAAATGCTTGTTTTTTATTTTCGGAGTATTTCATTAAAACCAGTCAGTCAATAGAATGGAGTTTAATTGGCTTTGATACAAGACGCACCGAAGAGCTTTTATTTAATTTTATAATGACTTTTTGACAACTGGAATTTTATTTACTTTTCTGAAGAGGTATGGTACAATAAGAAAGTCATTAAATTTAAAATCACTGCATTAGAGGCAAAACTGTGCCATGTATTGAAAGTAAAAAATATCTAGCAAATATCGAGAGCTTTTTATTTCAAGAATAATAATACCAAAGTATGGTACATATTTATGATTCAATAATTATAGGTGCTGATGTTCATGAACTACTAACTACACCGACCTAAATTTTACAGTGATCTGTTTGGCGATGAGGGAGAAATGTGCAATAGGAAGCTGATGAAAATGAAGCTGATTTTCAGCTATTTTTGTTGTTTGAAATACTGTTTTAAATACTTGATGTATTTCTCATTAAACGGTGAATTCGATCGAATAAAAAATTTTATTTAATTTAATAAAATCTTATTTATAATAACTTCGGTGATTTGAGTCGAGTAAAATAAATTTAAATAAGAAATAATACATAAAATTTGGCATAAAACGGTGAATTTGATTAAATTTTAGAGTTAAGTTAATTGTAAAAAAAAACGTATTTAAAATAACATCGGTGATTTGTGTCGAGTAAAGAAAATATAAATAACATTTTCATGAAAACACTTGATGAATTTGGCACAAAACGGTGAATTCGATTAAATTTGGACATTTAAGGATTTAATAAAATCTTATCTATAATATCTTCGGTGATTTGAGTCGAGTAAAATAAATTTAAATAAAAAATAAAACATACAATTTGGCATTAAACGGTGAATTCGATTAAATTTTAGCGTTTAGTGAATTGAAAAAAAAACTTATTTAAAATAACTTAGGTGATTTGTATCGAGTAAAGAGAATATAAATAAGATTTTCATGAAAATATTTGATGTATTTGGCATAAAACGGTAAATTCGATCTCATTTGAAAGTTTAATAAGTTTATTAAAATCTTATTAATAATAATTTTGGTGATTTATGTCGAGTACAGTGAATATAAATAAGATTTTAATAAAACAGTGATTTATGTCGAGTACAGTGAATATAAATAAGATTTTCATGAAAATACTTAATGCATTTGGCATAAAACGGAGAATTCGATCGAATTTTAACATTTAAGGTTTTAATAAAATATTATCTATAATATCTTCGGTGATTAGTGTCGAGTAAAGTAAATTTAAATAAAATATAATACATCAAATTTGGCATGAAACGGTGAATGTCATTAAACTTGAACGTTTAGTGAATTGAATATAACCGTATTTAAAATAACTTCAGTGATTTGTGTCGAGTAAAGAGAATATAAATAAGATTGTCATGAAAATATTGGATGTATTTGGCATAAAACGGTGAATTCGATCTCATTTGAAAGTTTAATTAATTTATTAAAATCTTATTAATAATAATTTTGGTGATTTATGTCGAGTATAGTGAATATAAATAAGATTTTAATAAAACGGTGATTTATGTCGAGTACAGTGAATATAAATAAGATTTTCATGAAAATACTTGATGCATTTGGCATTAAACGGTGAATTCGATCGAATTTTAACATTCAAGGTTTTAATAAAATCTTATCTATAATATCTTCGGTGATTTGTGTCGAGTAAAGTAAATTTAAATAAGATATAATACATCAAATTTGGCATGAAACGGTGAATGCCATTAAATTTGAACGTTTAGTGAATTGAATATAACCGTATTTAAAATAACTTTGGTGATTTGTGGCGAGTAAAGAGAATATAAATAAGATTTTCATGAAAATATTTGATGTATTTAGCATAAAACGGTGAATTCGATCGAATTTTAACATTTAAGGTTTTAATAAAAATGTGTTTATATCAATTTCGGTGATTTATGTCGAATAAAGTGAAAACAAATTAAGATTTTTATGCAAATATTTGATATTTTAAGAATAATTTCTGTGATTTGTGTCGAGTAAAATGAATATAAATTAGAGTTTCATGCAAAAATACAGAAAGAAGCAGACAACCACTGCTAAGTATCCAGTGCTAGTCTAATTCGTAAACTGCCATATTTCCTTGCCTTGATTTGGAAATTCGTAGAAATTTTTTCCACATTGCTATGGAAGGACGTAATATTCATAATTGTTCCTAGTCACATTACGGTACTAAAAAACTTAAAGAGGGATTTAACCCCTGATTCAGTTTTATTTTTACACTCAATGACGCACTGAAAAGTTTCGAGTATGCGTACTCGGTATAAAGAATGCTACGGATTATGCAGAGTTCGACTACGATTTGGAGCACAGACCGAGCCACTAAATGTTTCATGTTGACGCGACGCTCTATTTAAAAAACTGTGGCGATATTTACTTAAGAAAGCGATATAAATCGCATAAGGGCGGCGCAGAAGAATGATACCGAAGTTCAAACAATTTTTAAGCTTCTGGATTTAGATCCGCATGAACAATTCATAAATTATAATGGTATTATTTTACCATGATAGTTTATGGTTTGAAGGAACTGAGTGTCTCGTTGTACCGCGGGATAAGCAATCCAAAATAGTAAGTTGAAAGTTTTGAAGCAGATACTTTGCCAAAATTAACAGATTGTGCATCACGCGAATAAACAACAGGTATACATCAGGGAACGGACAAGTAGAATGTACTCACCGAGTAGTTACTCCAGTTTTGTCAAAATTAGCGTGCGATAAATCTGACGAAATACAAATGTTTTAACAATTCATAAATCACCGATCGAAAAACCGATCACAAGGTAAAATCGATCATTGGCGGATTATATGCGCAAAGGAGGTAATAAATCTTTAGTAAACATTCAGTACGAGCTTAAACGAGGGTTTGACAGCAAAAGTAGAGATGCACCAAAGTATACAAGGTTGGATACTTGCAGTGATCAAATAAACCCGGTTTATGGTAGAAAATTTTTCCGAATCATATGGGACCATATAGAAGTTTAGCACAGTAAAAAAAACGAACACTATGGTTGGAAGTAGACGGACACAGCGCTAGGACCCTAATAAATTTTACACGAATGCAAAGTATATATATATATATATATATATATATATATATATATATATATATATATATATATATATATATATATATATATATATATATATATATATATATATATATATATATATATATATATATATATATATATATATATATATATATATATATATATATATATATATATATATATATATATATATATGTATATATATATAAATATATATATATATATATATATATATATATATATATATATATATATATATATAATATATATAAATATATATATATATAAATATATTATATATATATATATATATATATATATATATATATATATATATATATATATATATAATATATATATATATATATATATATATATATATATATATATATATATATAAATATATATATATATATATATATATATATATATATATATATATATAAATATATATATATATATATATATATATATATATATATATATATATATATATATATATATATATATATATATATATATATATATATATATATATATATATATATATATATATATATATATATATATATATATACACGTCGTTCAATTTAACAACAATTTTATCATTTCTATATTTTATTATTTGGAAAATTGATACTTGTTGACATTTGGCATTTTACAAATTAAAAGGTTAAGTTAAAATTTGTCTTTTAAAATACATCAAACGCGTGGTCACATTTTCCCCCACGGTACTTATCGGCTCTTTAGATATTATTTTATAATGCTGGTAATAAATATCAACATAACAACCCACCATTATTTTTTTATACACCAGAATATAAAAAATTCAATCGAGAATGTACGCCGCCAACGTAATGATACAGAAATTACGGTGAAGCAACAAATTGGTATCGCCTACATTTCGATCGGGCTTTGTACAGATACACAACACAAAATGCTCTTTTTGCGTCGATATTGAATTACAGATACCACCTCGTTGATTTCTAATTTTAATATTTATTATTCCAAATTTGAAAATATAAATAATTTTGTAAAATTGAAATGAGTCGCGACTTGGATACTTTTCACATTTAAGTGATAAAAAATGTAGTCAATTTAGTGTATTATAGTCATAAAATTTACAACAAAATGCTCTTTGCTTGGCATTGAAAACTCGAGAGGCGTTATAGCTATACGAATCAGTATATACAATTTTTGGATTGGTTTCATTTGGAATATACGAGTATGTTAAAATTTTTAAGCAATAAAGCTTTATTAACTTTTTTATGGCTTACTCAATTTGATGCGATGTTGCAGCTGTCCATTAAACGATTCATAACAGCTTTTCACAAATACAACAAAATACATTGCCATTATCATATTTATGTCATCCACATTATTGCTTTATTGATATACCAACATTAATATATTTTCAATTAGTGGCGGAGTTTGAGACATTTCATGGTTTTGACAGGTTGTTTTCCTTCCTGCATGTAATAATATTGTTTCAGAAACCGAATTTAAATAAATTGCCAAGCACATTGGCTTTTAAATCTTGGGCTTTTTAAGGAGGAATAACTAATGTGATTTTTTAAAGAATAGTTCACTAGGTACCATTAATAATTAATAGTTCATTCAAAAGCCCTGGAATAATCAATATCTTCTTTAAATGCCAGCATTACCATCCAATATTATTTAATATATTAATTTGAGGCTGTTCTTGTCGCTGGGGGCTTATTTTATTTATTTGAATTATGTCGGTGTTGTGGTTAAGTTGGTATTATTGTTATTTTTAGTTTTCGGTCTTAATTCTAGGAAAACTTGCTTGTTCTTTTTATGTGGATTTCGGCTACGTTGACTTGTTTTTTATGTGGATTGTACTTTTGACTTGGTGGTTTTAGCTTTGATTTGCATAGGTTTGTGGAAGTTTCAGAAAGTTCTACCGCCAAACTGTTGGATGATGTTGGAAGAAGAGTGCGGTACAGCTTTAAGGATTGCAGTGGTGTGACGGATACTTATTGTTAGTGTTGCTTCGTGTGAAAGTTCGATATTTTACTTCACTAGAAGTTTTGACTATATTATGCGAGTAACATCTGCTGCTGGAGCTTTCTTCGTTTGGAATTGGTTGTTTATTGCTGGTTGAATGAAATTTGAGAATTTATCTAGTTATATTCACTCGTCAAATTGTAATCGATTTGATCGCGCGTTCATTATATTATTATTATATTATTATATTATTATATTATTGTATTATTATATTATTATATTATTATATTATTATATTATTATATTATTATATTATTATATTATTATATTATTATATTATTATATTATTATATTATTATATTATTATATTATTATATTATTATATTATTATATTATTATATTATTATATTATTATATTATTATATTATTATATTATTATATTATTATATTATTATATTATTATATTATTATATTATTATATTATTATATTATTATATTATTATATTATTATATTATTATATTATTATATTATTATATTATTATATTATTATATTATTATATTATTATATTATTATATTATTATATTATTATATTATTATATTATTATATTATTATATTATTATATTATTATATTATTATATTATTATATTATTATATTATTATATTATTATATTATTATATTATTATATTATTATATTATTATATTATTATATTATTATATTATTATATTATTATATTATTATATTATTATATTATTATATTATTATATTATTATATTATTATATTATTATATTATTATATTATTATATTATTATATTATTATATTATTATATTATTATATTATTATATTATTATATTATTATATTATTATATTATTATATTATTATATTATTATATTATTATATTATTATATTATTATATTATTATATTATTATATTATTATATTATTATATTATTATATTATTATATTATTATATTATTATATTATTATATTATTATATTATTATATTATTATATTATTATATTATTATATTATTATATTATTATATTATTATATTATTATATTATTATATTATTATATTATTATATTATTATATTATTATATTATTATATTATTATATTATTATATTATTATATTATTATATTATTATATTATTATATTATTATATTATTATATTATTATATTATTATATTATTATATTATTATATTATTATATTATTATATTATTATATTATTATATTATTATATTATTATATTATTATATTATTATATTATTATATTATTATATTATTATATTATTATATTATTATATTATTATATTATTATATTATTATATTATTATATTATTATATTATTATATTATTATATTATTATATTATTATATTATTATATTATTATATTATTATATTATTATATTATTATATTATTATATTATTATATTATTATATTATTATATTATTATATTATTATATTATTATATTATTATATTATTATATTATTATATTATTATATTATTATATTATTATATTATTATATTATTATATTATTATATTATTATATTATTATATTATTATATTATTATATTATTATATTATTATATTATTATATTATTATATTATTATATTATTATATTATTATATTATTATATTATTATATTATTATATTATTATATTATTATATTATTATATTATTATATTATTATATTATTATATTATTATATTATTATATTATTATATTATTATATTATTATATTATTATATTATTATATTATTATATTATTATATTATTATATTATTATATTATTATATTATTATATTATTATATTATTATATTATTATATTATTATATTATTATATTATTATATTATTATATTATTATATTATTATATTATTATATTATTATATTATTATATTATTATATTATTATATTATTATATTATTATATTATTATATTATTATATTATTATATTATTATATTATTATATTATTATATTATTATATTATTATATTATTATATTATTATATTATTATATTATTATATTATTATATTATTATATTATTATATTATTATATTATTATATTATTATATTATTATATTATTATATTATTATATTATTATATTATTATATTATTATATTATTATATTATTATATTATTATATTATTATATTATTATATTATTATATTATTATATTATTATATTATTATATTATTATATTATTATATTATTATATTATTATATTATTATATTATTATATTATTATATTATTATATTATTATATTATTATATTATTATATTATTATATTATTATATTATTATATTATTATATTATTATATTATTATATTATTATATTATTATATTATTATATTATTATATTATTATATTATTATATTATTATATTATTATATTATTATATTATTATATTATTATATTATTATATTATTATATTATTATATTATTATATTATTATATTATTATATTATTATATTATTATATTATTATATTATTATATTATTATATTATTATATTATTATATTATTATATTATTATATTATTATATTATTATATTATTATATTATTATATTATTATATTATTATATTATTATATTATTATATTATTATATTATTATATTATTATATTATTATATTATTATATTATTATATTATTATATTATTATATTATTATATTATTATATTATTATATTATTATATTATTATATTATTATATTATTATATTATTATATTATTATATTATTATATTATTATATTATTATATTATTATATTATTATATTATTATATTATTATATTATTATATTATTATATTATTATATTATTATATTATTATATTATTATATTATTATATTATTATATTATTATATTATTATATTATTATATTATTATATTATTATATTATTATATTATTATATTATTATATTATTATATTATTATATTATTATATTATTATATTATTATATTATTATATTATTATATTATTATATTATTATATTATTATATTATTATATTATTATATTATTATATTATTATATTATTATATTATTATATTATTATATTATTATATTATTATATTATTATATTATTATATTATTATATTATTATATTATTATATTATTATATTATTATATTATTATATTATTATATTATTATATTATTATATTATTATATTATAGACATCATTTTCTATTGAGGGTTTCCCAAGCTGAGTTTTGAAGTCGAGGTTTTTCATTAAAATGTGGATTAACGTGTTTGACATTTTGTGTCTAGGGCTTGAAGACTTCTAAATCCTTCATCGAATGTATCGCATAAGATTTAAAATTATTTGTTCCTTCAGCGTTAGTAAGTTGAGTAAGTTGAGTTCAGCGTTAGGTAGTTGAGCTAAGAATGTTTCGATACTTCCCTGACTGAGTATTTTTTTTGTTGTATTTTATCTTCAGTTTATCAAATATGAGAAATTAAATGAGCAGCCTCATTCTTCAGTAATCCTTTCAAATACTGAAACTTGTGAATCTTTAAAAGGTTACCTTTTAAGTGAATGAACGATTCAAATTGATACGAAAAAGATTTGTCATTTACTACACGTGGTACAATGTGATTAGTTTTTCGGACTCATATGTACATAACTACATTATCTGCTTGTTTAGTACACACGTCTGGCAGGTGTTACATAACTGACGATTCATTTAACTAAACATTGGTTTGCACATTAGTAGCACCTTCGCTTTTTTGTATTATTTAAACAGGTTTCTTTTGGAATTGGAATTTGTTGCTGGTCTGGACAACAGGACGATATAGTTTGCGCTAAGTAATTTGCGTCGAGTATTTGGCTTATTAGCATTCCAATCAAAATAAATACAACCAAATAATTTTCGATGCTTCTTCAGGCACATCTAAAACATTAAAATATTATTTTATTTAATTTGTTTATTTACACTGTTACGTTTGACAACTTTATTCAAATCAGGGTGGCTCAACTTCTAAAAACTTAACTGAATTTAACTGCTCATATTTGTAAAGTCAGTACCAATATATAATTAGTTTTTATTTCTAATTTACAGATGCATTGAGAACCATCACTTTAATACATTTACGGAATTCAATATACATAAAGGTAAGCTGTTTAATTATTCTAGTAATCTTAAATTCTTTCTTACTTTTACTTTCAAAAGCTTTTTTCTTTGTTCTGTCGTCCATAAAACCAGTTCGGCTTCAATGTGGTTATGAAAATGGACACAGTTTCCTCTCAACAGCACTACTTAAATTGTCCAATTGTTTTAGTTCGAAGGGTTACTGCGCTCAAAAATATTCATCATTACCAGGATGCGTTTTTATTAGTTGTTTTCACTTTCGTCGAGGCCTGAAGCTTTCGTAGATACTAGATCAACGTTCACAAAAACATTGAAATATATGTTGCCAAATTTCACATCTCTTAGTGGTGAGAATATATTCGTTAACGCAAATCGTTTGATTAACAACTTCGTGAAGCTATGTTTTTTAGCAAGTCTTTTTTCTACTTGTAACAGTCGTGCCTTTGCGCTCTTTTTTAAGTATCCCAGTAGATTTGCAGAATACAAGTAACTGTCAAAAGGATTGGCAAAAACCACATTTATCGGGTTTTTCAGTAACCGAAAAATTTACAGCTTTACTGGATGTGGTTGTTCTCGATATACTACCTCCAGAGATTGGAAACTTTTGTAGAAAAGCTAGAAAAATTATCACTTTTTCAATTAATTAGCGGTGAGTTTCCCTGTCTAGCATCTTTATTAGAATGTTAATCAAAATAGCATCCCAAGAATCTTTATTGATTCCTTGGTTTTTAATTGCATGAAGACATTCAAAAACCAAATCATGCAATAATCGCAAACCATCAGGAGATTCTGATGGTAGGTTTGGTAGATCTAAAATAATGTTTATGTATGTATTCGTGAGAAACCGTTTATCATCATATCTGGAGCGTAAAATATTCCAAGCGGTGTGATAATTTTCCTGCGAGATGTTGGGGTAGGTTACGAGCTTAGGAGGATATCCTACAATTATGATAATGGTAATGCATCTGTTCTTCATCGGGCATTTTATCATTACAAGTGATGATTTTATTGAGGGGTGTCCATTGTTTGTAATCTTCGTCAAAACGGGATATTTCGATTCTTCTTGTTTTGAATAAATCTTTTGCTACAGCCTTCCAAGATGGTCTTGCATATATATGATGGTAAACTCATAATCTGGTTGTAGCTCGTACATTTCTCTGCTAAAATACTCATTTTCAAGATACTCATTTTTGATTCGAACAACCTTAACTTCAAGTTCGGTTGGCAGATTCTCATCCGTTAGGACATATGATAAAGCATCAGCGATCTGTTTTCAAAGTTTGCTTTTTCTTCATCATCTCCTGCTGCTTTTACTTTGGCTCCTAGTAGCAGTTCCTTAGTCTCTTTGAAGCTTGCTTTACTTGGTAGTAAAACTGTTGTTCGATATATGTATGATTTTCCGGAAGTGCGAGGATTAGGGCAGCATCAATTGGAGAAAGTTTATCGAAGAGTAGCTGCAAATAATGTTGTAATATAAATTTAAATGATAAATGATCACTAAGCAAATTGTTATTTTATCATTTATTGCCATTAAATTTGTTGTGTGTCACTAAATCAATCACCATATCCATAATCTTGGAGCCAGCAAAATCTCTTCGAATCATGAAATTACAGTTTTTAAAAGGATTCAAATCAAATTAAATTATAGTTTTGATATCCAAAAATAGAAAAATTTCATACTAAAACTAGACAAATCCCATAAAAAAAATCTATTTAAATTGCAATGATAAATCAGCCAAATTTATTTGCATGCTAGCCTTAAACTTTAATTAAACAAATTCATTAAAAAAAAATTAAATTCGTTCAAATTAAACTAAAAACCATGTACATATAATCATAATTATGTTTTATACATACCAACGAAAAATTGTTACTGGCAATGATAACTGACACAAAATAAAATAAAATATCCACAACGTTAACCTTCCGCATATTTGCATATGTACTCCAGATTAGTATTTTTTGTTGCTGTATTATTTTATCGTGTGTCTCAAATCTTCTGAAACGCTCTGTCAAGTGAAGCCACTGTTGCCACTATTTGGTCCTAAATGTTATTACGTTTTTCAAAAATCCAATGAGCTAATATTTTTAAATTAGTTTTAATATGTTTTATGCACCTTAGCTCAGTAGATAAATTGATTATAGAATTTTGCCGTTTAACGTAGCATCACAGTATATTTCCTCGCTGGTTTAAGCTCACATTTAAGCTCTTGCTTTATTTTCTAATGCTGTACCAATTTTAGGGATTGTCCCTAAAATAAACTTAACTACTCATTGGCCAAAACTTGGAAAGGGCTAGATATCATCCACAAACATAGATAAAAAGGCACCATTTGTTACAAACCGGATTGTTGCCCACCACAGCCCAATAATCGATTTGACGGTATGTTTCGGTTTAAACTATGGTCTATAGGCTCTTAGAAAAAAACTAACTTGTGATAAATAAACGCATTTTGAAATACTTAGTTGTATCGCTTACAAGTCTTACGAAATGCAACAAGTGATAGAAACTTTAAATTTCATTCTTTTTCTAAGCTCTTCTCATGTGCTCTTCCTTTGAAGGTTGTTTTTAGTTTATATCCTTTTCTTTAATAAATTTAGATTTTAGTAATTGCAATCATGTGAACGTACTTACGAAACACTGCAATCTACATTAAGCCGGGTAAAGAAACTAATTATGAGGTAAAATACAATTAAATTGCAATGTCCTTTTTGGGTTGATATATTTGGTTGATATATTCACCAGACATGAACTCCTAAGATTTTAAGTCCAGTTCAGAAATATTCTGCAACATGATATCCTTTAAATAATTTAGATCTTCTATAGATACATGCGAGAAAAGCTATCGAAAATAACAGTTAGGTTACCTTTATTATATAATTTATAGTAAAGTTTAATCCTTACAGCTTTAAGGTCCGTCAAGCTAAGCTACCGGTCAATTCCTAGTTAGTAACCCACAGTTGCGATTATAACTACATCTCTTAATCGGTTTTCGGTTAGGAAAAGTTTGTAACAGCTGCCACTTTATCAATATCCACTTGCACATTTCCATCAGCTATGATGTATCCAAATATTTTACACGTCTTTGTAGGAACTTACTCTTTTCTAAATTTACTGCGTTTGAGATGAATTACACAATCCCAACAAAACCACAGAAACTGATATAATGAAATCTACCAGAAGGCATCTTTCAGATCAACACTGTAGGTAATGAAAATATGTCCTTGATCTTTATTGCATCAAGCTTGTGAGACTCGAGATATAACCGAATTTTTTCAATAGGTTCGCGTACCAATTCCACAGTTGAACTCCATGATCTTTCAGATTCTTCAACAACTCCTACAGATAACAAACGGTCAAATTCGTTGTCTATTCCCAAAATGTCTACTCTATGAGAGTTATGGTTCACAATGGGTACGTCTCCAAGAATTGTCCAGACTAATAACGTGATTTGCAAGGTTTAATTTTCATTATTGCCATATGATGTGAGGATTTAATCTGATATGAAACCAATCAGCTGCTATCCATTGTAAAATAAACAAATCTCGTTTTGATGTTAGTTTTAAGGACCACGGTATGTAGAGGTAAGGTGGCTAAAGCGGCATAAAAAAAACTCAAATTGATAGCTCATCGGAGCGTTCACTTTTCGAAATTTTTTATTTCGTTAAATAACTTTTTTGACTCGGTGAAGTTTCCGTCTAGTGCCCTCTTCCGATCTCTTATTAGTGTTGACTGCATTAATTATTGTTGTCAACCACGTTAAAATTGAACTGCCAAAAATTAGTTCTGTAGATGGAGGCTCTCGGAAGTATGATTCCGAAACCTATTTATAGTTACATTTTTTTTTGTGGGTTTAGCGTATTTTTTGCCCAATGTTGTTTAGGATGGTTATTTTTGCTTCTACTACTTTTCTAAATGTTAATTTGTCCCTTCCCTGAATACGACCTCATATGTGTTGTTGCGGGTTTTAAATTCTTCATACTATGTCTTTGATCACTTTGTCTCTAAAATTTGATAGACCTTGGAATTAAGCAGTTGGATCCTAAAAAAAATAGATGACTGGGTTTTCTTTCATATAGTGACTGGTTGTAGTGTTGTTGTATCTATATTCACGGCAACATGAACCAGGTCATTTATAGGGAAATTAGTATATTAATCCATTAGACATCTTGTGACCTCGATGATTGTTGAATTTACCCTTTCAACCGTAACGTTTACCTTACTTTTTTGATAGATTAGAATTCCGGCTATTTTGATCAGATATCATTGGGTTGTCAAAACTTGGTTCATTATCAATTACTTTTATTTTCGGTGCTGTGAAATTGTGTCAAATTTTAATGATCTTGCTCCTTAGACTATCCTTAATATGTAAAGTTTCGCGAACCTTGCCATTTTCCGGAAATACTTTTTTTCCAAAATTTCCTCTTTATTTTCTTGACAGTTCTTGTGGGCTTTTTTATGCTCTACGTTTTTTACGTCTAGTATAATTCTCTGTGGTTATCGAATTTTGTATCCGCTAAGACGCTTCTTAATGACTTCTTGCAGCTTTTGGGTGTGCTCTTTCTGTGAAAAGTTTATTTTAATTTCTTTGATTTGTTCGATTTGATTTGCGCATTTTCACTCCTAATGAGATTTGTGGTTTAGCTAATTAGGCGAAATCATTTATAAGGCGAGTGTAATAGGATGTGAGACCAAGAAATGATTTTAATCGTGAACTTTTTTGTTATTAGCTATTAGGCTTGAAACCCTGATTGGTTATGATGGAGCCGAGGAATTCTACTTCGTTCTTAAGAAACACTGTTTTATCGATGTATTTGCATTTTATAATTTTGAAAATAATTTCCTGGCGTTGTTCAAATGTTTTTTTCTGAAGATTCCTTCAGTAAATTTTCTATCATTTTTTGAAAGATAGCCAGTGTATTCTTTAATTTAAAGGGAAGCTTTAGGAATTCGTTTTATTTCTGCTTCATTCTAATTAGATGAAAGCTGGAGGTGAGGCTTACAGTCGGGAAAAATTGTGAATTCCAAAATTACCGCAGTGTGTTAGAAATATCTGGAAGGCCTTATGATACCATATTTCCGAAGTTGTTCGATTTGGTTTTCTACCTAGCCCCTCATGCTTACTGAGTATGAGTGGGATTTGGAATAAATAGGCTCTTCCGTAGTGGCCTTAATTTTTGCTTTTATGTTATAGTCAATTGTTTCATTGTTTTTAATCGGTCCAAATAATTTTCAGCATTTTGACAGTATACTGTAGTTTTTATTTCGATTCGTGTAGGAGATGATGGTCTTAAACTTCTAGGTTTTTGATCTGTGTTTCTTTGAATGGTAACATATAAATTGGTTTTGAGACATACTAGGACAGGTGCGTAACAAAGGAAGTATTAGTTTCCTCCTCCCCTTCTTCGTCCTTGCAACTTCGACAGTAATCATGAAAAAAACACCAAGACTACTGGCATGCTAATCAATAAGACAGTGTCCAGTAATGACAACCACAACTGTGCTAAAATTACGCCGTTATATAGATATTAACTGTTTAGACTTTTTAAGTCCTAATTAGGCCAAATCTGCATAGTAATTACACATGAGGTGCAATTTGCCCATCTTTTGTTTGGAGTTGTATGAGCAGTTAGCACGTAGCAAGTAGAACTTCAATGTCCACTTTGCATGGTAAGATGAGGCAAGTGATACCATGTTGCGCGAGTCCATAGATTATCATATTCTCCGTAATATTAAAATGCCCAGGCATCCATATAAAATGGAAGTTCAACTGTTAAATCATCTTGTTAAGAGATTAAAGACAGCTCCGGACTACTTTCGACGTGATAAATCCTGATTCTACAACTTTAATAGCAGCATGACCGTCCGTAAAAATTTCAATATCTCTTAAGAAGCTAACCAGTTAAGAGGAAACCTGACTTTAAAACTGTTCCACTTGCCCAGTCCTCTCTGGAAAGAATATCAGTTTGATATTTACAGTCGATATATTTGGAGATTTATTTGTTCGTTAGAACAGACGAGTGTCCCATAATATTACAGAACCACAGATAAATTTTTTTAAGCCTTATAGCTGTTCTTGCGACCACTTTCTTGGCCAAGATATTCAAAGAGATGAGATGAAAAGGAATATCCTGTCCTTGAGTAGAGGTACTCCTAGGTGCACCACTAATACACAAGGCGGCAGTCATTTACACTTTCAACAACATTTTTTGGTTTGCCACTGTATTTAAGGCAGGCCACCAAACTGTAACTACAAACATTAGAACTGGTCTAATTACAGAGGTGTAAAGCCAATGTTCGATTTGTTTTACAGAGGTGTAAAGCCAATGTTCGAAAATAAGACCCAAGAACTTCACTTCGTCTGCGATATTCAAAACCACTCCATTGAAAATTGGAAGGTTAAATTGAGGGAGCTTGTATTTCGAAAAAAAAACCAATTCAGTCATCAGTGGATTAACACTAAGTCTTAAACTATTGGTCAATTGAGTTAGAATGCCAAGAGCTTTTTGCATAACATTTCTGAGGATACAATGATATTTACTGAAAGCGTCAATATATCATCTTCCGCAAGATACCACTTTAAAGCCAGTCTCTTCTAGGTTTAGCAACAGGTCATTTATGACCAATTTCTTCCAAAGAAGGAGGATGATATAGCACATTACGGTGTATCCCTACTTTCAAATTTACGGATAGATCAATCCATCATCCGAGTGACACATCCAGCCCCAAATCTGAAAAATCATGTGTAATCGACCCTCTGGTTTGAAATTATTAGAGGCACCCTCATTATCACAAAAGTTTACCAAAGAGAATTCCTTACTTTCGAGAAACTTCTCTATAGGACATAAAAGGGAATGAAAAGTAGCTTCCACCGCTTTCTCCTTACAATATGCATGCTGAGACGTTGATAGTTTTACAGACTCGATTGAACCTTTGAGGTAAGCCGCTAACTGTCTTTCTAGAGTTTTCAAGAAATAAGAAGATAAGCTAAAAGACCTAACATCTTTGGGATTGCCATGAGAACGTTTTCCCGCCTTAGGCATAAAAATTACATTTACTTTAGTCCCTTTCTTTGGAATATGATAAAGTTCGAGGCTACTTTGAAAAATCACCTTAAGCCAGAGAACAGTCAAGTCAATGATTTTTTGAATATAGGCAGGAATAATGTCATACAAACCATCAGCTTTACTTGACTTCACGGATTCCTTACCCGTTATAGTCCATTGGCCATCCAGTTCATTGGAGATAATTTGGAGACAAGTGGATAATATCTTACGTAGTCTAGCTGCCTCAGAGGACTTCTGTATTTTAGCACAAAAGAGTCTCCAGGTGTTTTTGTGCTCTTTACAATTTTAAAGAGCCGCTTGCATTTTAAGCGCGTTTTAAGCGGACGAGGTTTAGCCTTTGGTCTACTAAAAGGATATGAACTTAAAATACCTGCATTAATAGGTCAGGTACCCAGTCTAGCTCCTTTGTTAATTCCGGAGGTTTAGGGACCAATGATGATAAAAAGTTACTTAAAACCACTCTGAAGGAATCCCAATTGGGCTTTTTTTGGTTTCTAAAGGTTGGAGATTTAATATATTTTATATCCAATCCGTATTGAAGATATCGATGATCAGAAAAGGAGTGTTTCTCAGACACACTCCAATTAATTAATCTATTCGACTTGAAATTCGAAACAATGGTAATGTCTAAAGCTTTCTGTCGATTCCTTGTTATAAAAGTAAGCTTTAATTATCAAAAGTGCCTCACCTTTCTCATTTGTATCAGTGCTTCCTTAGATCGTATGTGTAGTTCGCATTACAATCAACTCCAAGACCGCGCACATTTCCAGGTGGGGTTTTACTATCAGCATAGTAAAGAGATTTTGTACGGATGCCCAATATAGTCGCTGAAAATGTTTTTTTAGGGCTGCGGGTAATGGTTTGCTTTTTATGACCGCATAGTCCCTTAAGTCCCTTATATTTTCAGATGGTATATTAACCTACATTTTCAACATAATTGTTTCAGAACATTTTGGACACGCTCTTTATATGTACACAGTGAAAAGAAACCAAAATGATAACATTCCAACAAGAGTTTTAAACGGAATATTTGCCATAATTGTGTTTTTATATGCTAGAACATAAATTTTTTGAGCACAGCAAATAATAACAAATTTTAAAATTTTATTTCATCATGTTAAGAAGATCATGATTTTTTTTTGGTGCTTTAAAATAACAACATATAAACATACACTTTTTATACGTCTAACAAACAACTTTGACGATGCCTATTTTGAAACATAAACTTTTACACACACACACCCACACACACAAATAAAATTTTCATTTGAAACAAATTAATTATGTTATAAATTTTCATCATACATGAATTACATAAAATGTTGTACATATTACATGAATATTTCTTCGGTGCCTGTTAATTTATAAAATAAAAAATAAAATCAAGGTTCTCATTTTTATTTTTTAAATTAGAATTAAATAACAGAAACTTACACATAAAAAAATATATTATTTTTTAATTAATTTTTCAATTTTCTTAAAAAAAATTTTTCATTTTCTTTTCTTAATTTACATAAATTGTAAATACGGGTTTATATAATTTAATGTGTACTTATGTCGTATATACATAATATTATTATGTATTTATGTATATAGCATCAACATCGCAAAAGCTCCATTATTTCGTCTAATATTTAAACGTTTTTTGTTATCTCATTTTTCATTAATTATCTTTACAGTGGGTGGTTGCATAATTGATGACGTATATTTTTAATGAAATTCAAGCATAAGTTAACTGCCATCATACTAATTTAGAATTCCGTTTTAGTAAGAAGTTGGTATGCTTTTTGCAAAAAAAGCTTAATTTTGTAATGGCCCGCTTAAGAAAATGTAGACAGTAGAAAAACACTCATGTCACCTTACTCCATGTTTTCTTATGTTCACCAATTCAATTCTCTATATTCTTAAATGTACGTTACTAAAAATGATACCGTTAGGTGCAACAGGGATTATTTTATTACCACTATCACTATGACGGAATCGAGTGAGAATACCGAGCCTTACTTGATTCCGGATCACAAGCCTCGTTTGTAACCGAGTTATGTGTACAACAAATCAACATTACTGGCATCGGAAATACATCACCTGGCATCTTTCGAAACACAATAACAATTCGCATTAAACCTAGATGTCAAATAACCGCTCCAATCAAATAACAAAAAACGCACTACTCTTTCCAAAAAGAGTAGCTTCGGTAGTTGTGCAGATGACTCTCAATGATTTAAATTGATTATCCACCATGCAGCTGATAGATCCCAAGTGCTATCAATCAAGAAGTATCGACATACTCTTATGGGCTGACGTATTCTTCGAAGTCCTGGAAAAAGGTAGAAACGTAGACTTAAGTCTCTCAATACCAATCTGATTGGCGGCATCCAAGCTCAAAATATTCAAACATACTGTACTCTCTTTGATATAGGTAACGCGTTGCGGTGCTTCTGGGTGGTAGAAGAAACTCCAAGCAGATGCAAATTCACCAACATAAAATTGTTAGAAGACAACAAGGACACTGTCAAGGTACTTGGGATTAGAACCATGCCCACGAAAAGGTCAATTCTTAAGGAGGCACGTCGAATATTCAATCCGTTTGGCTGGCTATCCCCGCTTTTAATTATATCAAAAATCATCTTGCAACACCTGTGGCGTAGCCATGTGAATTGGGATGATAACTTTCCTCATGAAATTCTCAATGGATGGCTGAAATTACAGGAGATTGATAATTCGAACTCAGTTCAGCTGGACAGATGAGTAGGCAGTTCACTAAGTAGAGACGAGGAAATTAAAACATGGATTCAGCGATATGAGTGAGTTTGCCTACTCAGCAGTATTTTTTTTGGGTGTTACTAGGAAGCATACTTAGCTCTAAAACCAAGGTCGCATCGCTGAAATCCATCAGCTTACCAAGGCTCAATCTGTTAGGCTCTAAACTGCTAGCAAACCATTGTCAATCCATAATCACGGACAACAACCTTCCCCTATAGCACGGGTTATCCTCTAAATGAACTCCAAGATAGTTCTGGACTTTTTCTACAGTTCACCAAGGAGATCGACCACATTTGTAGCAAATCGCGTGGGAAAAATCATAACTCTCTTCGACAGAAAGTGTTCCCTTCTCCGAGAGAGTTAAAATAGAACTTGTGGACAAATGTGCAAAAGAGGCTTGTGTCATACAGCACTGTGTGGCAATGGGACCAATTTTGTTCTATTTTCTGAAAAAGAGTCAATTACCAACAAAATGATGGATGAAAGAATACGATTAAAATTCAATCCCTCTGCAGCTCCATACTTAGAGGGTTTATGGGAATCAGTGGTCCTACTGGCAAAACCACACATACATCACACTATTGGTGAACAAATCGTCATCATTGAAGAGTTCACCACACGACTGGTCGAGCTCGAGTCAGCGGTGAATACACGTCCTCTGTGTGCCTCATTTTCACCAACAAAACTGGTCCTTACACCCTCGCACTTCATCTTGCATCGTTCAGCAAAACAAATCCCTTACATTTTTGGCGTCGTTGGCGACAAAAGTATTTCGTGAATCTTTAAACTCGATCAAAGTGGCTGGATACGACACCATCGTTGAACTGAAATCTGAAACCGTCATGTCAGCGTTCATTCAGCCGAAAATACAAGTGCTACCACCATCATCAAAGGCTATTGCATTTCTATCGACAGCTAAGGTTTAAGTAGTCGATAGTCATGGAACAAGCGAGAGTTTAGAGCACTACTTGATTCCGGAAACACGCCGGTTCTGGGAGAGATAGAGAATGTTGAGAACTATTAGCAAAAAATATTGACCACAGAAAAAGAAGCTTGTATCAAATACTACAAGGAAACCACGCCAAGGTCTAAGGATGGACGATTCAACACGCCATCGCTATTCAAATCTGATCCTAACAAACTTCCGAGCAATTATCATGCAGACAAGAAGGACTTTTTGGCTAAATACATTCAGCTTGGTCACATAGAAATAATTGATAATCCTTTAAACTTCAACACATATTTTATGCCGCATCACGGTATACTAAACGATCAACATACTACCAGTAAACTCGGGGTCGTATTTAACGCATCGTCTTAAGTTGATTAAAACCCGCCGCTCAAAAACATACCGAAGAAAACGCTGAATAATTTAGGTTCTTATAATCCGTAAGTTTATCCACAGACCACCATATCATTACGACAAGATGCTTACGTAGATGATGTTCTCAAAGAGGCCAATACAGTGAAGGAGCTAGTCGCGCTTTAACGATATATTTGCATTATTTTGCCAAATAGCAATTTGCTGTTAGGAAATTTGTAAGCAACCACACAGAACTTCATGACCTGTCACAAACTGATAACATTAAATCGTTGGATGATTATCAAGATATTTTTCAAACCCTTTAAAAGAAGTGGGGTTCCATTCAAGGCGAGTTTCGTTTTGCAACACATCTCCCAGTCAAACAAGTAAATACCAATCAATCCTTTCTAAACCTCATCGAGTGTTTGATCCATTTGGCTCGCTGTCACCGCTAATCATATCAAAAATCTGTTTACAAAATTTAAAGCTTCCGTGGGCTAAACTATCGCCCATCATAGTATGCAGGCTGGCTGGAGCAATACAATGTCCAGATGGATATTTAAAGCGGATTTGTTTTGGTGCGTCCATGTTTTGGTTGGTAATGGCGTAAAGTAGGACGGTAGGTTAACTGCGAAAGAGTATGGACAGCTTCGACTACAGATCAGATAGTATGGAATAAAACCTATACATATTCATTATGGGGGGCTGGGCTAAATATCCAAATACACTAAAGAGAAATCATCTAAGATATCCAGCAATTCAGCAATTCATTGCATGGAGGAGTAACGAATAACATAAATAACCAAACTCTGAGCTAACTCATCACAAAATGTTCAAGTTATAAGAAAATTCTTATCATCATTTGTGTGATCGTTTGCTCAGCCGATCATGGACGAAATCAATCTGGTAGAAGTAATACAAAGATCTTGCACCGATCAGCCAAACAAGTACTTGACATAATCTGTATTGTTAATAAGAATTTATAACTCAACGATCGATGAGATATGCTTAGAAAAATCTCTTGAAATGTTTACCATCGTTGGCAACGTGAGTATCTCCTAAATCGATAAACTTGATCTGAGTGGCACCAATCATACAACATTTGTGAATCAAATTTACCACCTGGTAAGTGATGACAGGACAGGATTAATTGTACCTCCAATAAATCACCATTACATTTAATAAGCACCCACAGATCGAGGTTTAATTGCCCTTCTTTTAACTTTTGAAGCTCCACTTCCTAAACTAAATATTCGTACCATTTTTAGGCATGCTCGCATAACTATTATCATGAGAATCGCAACTTTCTTCAAAATACGTAATCAGTTGTGCACCAATCTAATAAAAAATTGAAATCTTATACCTTTCCAGGTGTGTATTGTAGATTTGTATCTATCTTAAAATTGTATAAAAATAAGTAAATATTCTAGATATCTACATTAAATTTTACCACCAAGAACGAATATTTTACCTTATTTGTTTAATGTTAGAATTTAGTTGTTGTTGTTGTATTTGTACACAAAATTTTTGTTAAATCTTATATTTGATTATGAAATTAACAGAAATTATCTGCCGTGGTGGAATACAAATAAATGTGTAAATAAATATCTAAACGGATGAGAGGGTGTATTTGTCTGGTTTCTATACAAATCGGTTAGAGTAAAATTGAGGGGTAAATATATGCAAGAGAATGAGGAGGAAATTGATCCAGATGTTTCTTTATTTTTACCAAGTAGTATCAAGTAGTGTTACTTGCCAGTTATTTACTTGGTAGTCGCATTTCCTGATCTAATCAAGGACCATTTAAAAGAAGACAAAAGAATTAAGTTCTGCCGGTCAAATTTTTCAAAATTATCTGCAATTCTGGTGAGAGAAACAACAGGTATTGTTTTTATAAAAACGCTAAAAAAGTATCTTATCGAGGGACACAAATGGAATTTACTAAACATTACAATTCAATTGAATTAACCGTTTTATGACCAAATCGTCCACCGGTTCAAATCCCTGGATTATACATAAATTTCACTGATACAAACCGACACTAGGCAAAAACGCAACAATTGGTGACAGTGATGGGATTGTGAATTTTTAAATTGATTATGGTTCGCTCTTCTTGATCCAACCAGCGGTAATAAATGTGAATAGACTGTGATGAATGAAGATTTGGATTCGGATCAGCATGAATTCGACGATAGTGGATTGAACAAGACTAAGATAGAGGAGGTTTATGTTGGTGAGCAAAATGCATTGACAGAGGAAACAGTCGCTCAAATAAATTTCGATTAATCGCAGCAGCAGAGTTTTTCTGAAAAAAAATGAAGAAGTAGCAGCCGCAGAGCAAGAACGAATTATGATAGGACAAATAGGTGATATCATACTGTCAAACGGGGGGCAGTTTGAACAAAGTAAATGACAAGAATATTTTATGAGAAATTACAAGTAATTACCATTACTCTTGATTATAAAGTAAAAAAATTACAAGATATAAGGGTTTACTTGACTTCAAAGTAAATAGAACACCGTTGCAGGTACTTCAACAAGTTTAGTCAAATTACAGCCTCTAACCTTTGATAGAACCACATCGTTTGACATATTTAAGCTACAATTCATACAACAATCACTAAAAAGTATGCAACAAATATCAAAAGTTTGGTGCATTTATAGAACAATCCAACATGGCTCCAGACTACCCAGAGAGATTTAAGATCAATGCATTCATTGACAGTGTACGAGATGTCGAGACTAGAAGAGCTGTTTGTATATTGCCTCCAAAAGCAACGTTCACAAAGACCATCGTCTGCGCATTAACCAACGAGACGGTATACAATACCATCAAGCTGTCAATCAATAATCGAAAAATTGAGATAAACGAACCAGCGATGAAAAGAGGCAACATCCAGAGATTGTATATAGAATGGCAAAAAACGATCTAGAGCACCATCGCCAATGTATCGCAAGCCAAGGGAGGAGGCTGAGAGGTTGACCGAAGAGCTAGAATATTTTTAATTTCTTTAAAAATTTCACAATTTTGATAGACATTTGGGAATTTACTAGATTTCCAAATTATTTAAGTTTTAGTAGGCTATAACGATCCTATGTTTTCAAAAAATTTTGATACTTTTGATGACCACATTTCCTTTTTTAAAAACATGGAACTTATTAATTTTCCTAAATATTTCACGTTGATATGCTACGAACGCATTTTGATTTGTGCGATAAGCAAGGGCAAAGAGATTGTGGAGAACGGCGTAGAAAACGTACAAGAATACCATCGCCAATATATCGTAGACCAAGAGACAAAAGAAGCAGCGGCAGACCAGTATGGTGGATATGTGACAAGGTTGGTCGTTGCAGGATCGTAGGTGAAAGAAGGGAAGATCACCATGACTTAGACCATGGTGAAGAAGCAATGAGGCAGGAGCAAAGGAATAAGAGCCAAACAACGACATAGTATTCTTAAATAAGGTTTAACGATTTAAGGGAAAGGCAATTTCGATACTTTGTCGAGTAGATCCAAGAAGATAGATCTTGAGCAAATTGCAAGAATTGCGGCCAAATGAAGGACAAAAAAAACATCATCGACGTTAGACTCGTGAAAAATTGAAGTCCTAAGGAAATTAGATAGAAGCAAATGGAAGACTTGGATTTATCGCTAGAAATAAACAAAAGAGCACCGACCAAAATCGATTGAAATAGTAGACAAAAGTGCCGTAGCAACAGCATATTGGGTTAGGACAGTTTGCGAATCGATGGATGTCTAAAGCGACCCCTATGCATCCACAATCAGACGATTTAGTACCCCATTAGAGGAGTACATCGTGAAAACTGTGGAGACAAACAAGCGCAACTGGAATCGGACGATTCCCCTGTTTCTAATAGCCTATAAATCGGCAGTTCACGATACAATGTGGCGGTTCACGATTCATGGTATTAATTTGCGGCTTCCAAGGGTCTTGAACTTTGAAATGGTTCCAACTGCAATTTTATGTTAAGTAATTCCTACTCAACACTGACACTAGACTATGTATCTAACATACATATGTCTACGAATTTTAACAGACAAAGGAGCTTGATAGTAGATAAGTTTGTGATTTTTTGTGGCAGGGACGGAAACAGGATATGTTTTAACCTGGCTAATCATACTGAAAACAAATAAAAAGATCAAACACGACGGCGCGATAATATATATAGGCTAAGCCTGAGTGACATCCTCTCGCAATAAACACGTCAATTTGAACTCTTCAGTCAAGTGCAATTTAGGTACTAAACATAAAGGTAAACATTAAGGCACTTGTTCAGTTGTTGGATACTATAATATCGAATATCATATATGCCTTAAATTTCAATAAAATGTAATCATTTCAAGCACGTGCCATTCAAAATAAATTCCATGACTGCAATCTGCATGAACTTTAAAATTATACCCCCACCCCTAGATAACTCAAACACATATATGACATAATTTTTTAATTGTACGCCAACTAAAACGTCATTCTCGTCCTTATACATATTGAACAAGTAATTAAAAAATAAAAAACATAAAACTAAACATTAAACGCACGTAATCATTTTGCCATTATTTATCAACAGATTGACGTATTTTTTCATATGTAAACCTAACGTCGTGACTGATGTAGTTAAAAAATAAAATTAAAAAAATTGTAAAGCAATTATCGAACAAGAACGATATAATATTATGTTAAATTATCAAGAACTAACTTCAAGTAATAAAAAGTACGTTAACTACTACTATACGTAGTTTGATATATAGTATGGTAGATAACGACTATAATTATAAATGAGTTTTAAGCCCATTGCTGTTCTGTATCGTATCAACAATCCTAAGAGTCATTAATCATTTCCTCTGCGCCTTTTCCAAACTCATCAAAACAACATGACCACGAATCTCATTTTTGGCACTCCAAAAATTTCCCCACTGCCCTGGTGGAATGTGGTTATCCTTTATAATGACTAAGTTACGAACCTATATATTGTTGTGTTTCAACCGTCATTTTGACAAGCGATTCAAGCTGGTAAGATATTCCACTTGTAATCTTCTAGCGAAATTCTGAAACATTTGTTTCGTCAATTGTCAACGAGATAGCCGATTTACTCTCAAGATTGTGATATCAGATCCCAGTAATGTAGTTAATGCTTGAACGTGCTCCTCCTGTAACTCTCATAAATGTTGGGAATTCAGTAGACCTTGAATCTGGATTAACAAGATCTTTAGTTCTTCATAACGCAGGATACTTTGGCCAAGCACGCGTCTATGTTGGAACTTAACCGTCTTAACAGCAGCTTCGCAATATTTTAATTCACTTGAAGTATCTAATATCTCAGTGACCCGGTTAAGCACGAACTCTTTTCCCTTTTTAGGTGGGCTTACTAACCAAGCAAGAACGGTGGTAGAATCATACGATAACAAAACTTGTGGAAGTGAAGTGATAATGTTTCAAATCCACACAGGTGCCATGCTGTATCTGAATTTAGCCACCTCAGTATTCTAAGTTCTTCTAGCAACTTCATTCTGCTTCGAATGCTTGTCCATTGTTGCTCGTCATCTGTAGGCAGTTTATCATCCCAGTCGAGCTTCAATGGCCATAGACTTATAAAGACGGCGGACTGTTGTGTCGTTATTTTAATTATTCAGATGTAGATGGTGTGCAAAGTTTTGATCTGATGAGGAATTATTAAAAATTATTTGGAATCTCATCAAGCCAAATGAGCAAATTCAATAATTCGCTAACATAAGAAAATAGCATTTAGACAAGCCAAGGGCTATGTCTAAATGCTATTTTCTTATGTTAGCGAATTATATGAATTTGCACGAAATATCTGAATAATAGTTTTTTGTGTTTGTGTAGCGATGGTCGCTACAGACTCTGGAATGTAATCTTAATACCTACTGTCACGGGTGACAGCCATCTCATTGAATCAAATATGCGCGATGCTTCAGACAGCATATTCCTCTTGGTAAATCCGGTTGTGGTTGGCACTGACTCCTTAAATGAAAAACAATCGGTTTGTGGATCAAATTTAATTCCCAGAACTGAGATTAGCTTTGTTCCTTCAGTGATTTCTCGAGTTGAAATCTCTCGGTCTTGTGCTGATTTTTTTTCCAGAAGTTTTACATCATTGGAATTTGGCAACGCTATAATTTACTTTAATACAATTTAGTTTAAGTCTTGCTACGAATTGGATTGCCAGAATGAAAACAGGTAAAACGTGTTCTTACGACATTACAAAGTTTGTGTTCTTATGCATTTATTGATAGTACTTGCTCCGGACATAAGCTCGTTCATATAAAAGTTTCTCAAAAGCGTCTTCGCAGCCAACGGGTGGTTTTCTCGGGGTATATGTGCTAATTTGCAAAAAGCTTGAGTGGCCAAAAACGAGGCTGATGCAGTGCCGTAGGTGTCGGATGGTATCGGAGATTCAACGTTAGCATACCAGTTGGAAACAGTAGTAACAATACAATGATGCGTCAATTCATTTTCAACCGAATTCAAGGTACAGTTATTGGT
The DNA here is from genome assembly GCA_963556175.1 of Tipula confusa. Taxonomy (NCBI): domain Eukaryota; kingdom Metazoa; phylum Arthropoda; class Insecta; order Diptera; family Tipulidae; genus Tipula; species Tipula confusa. The sequence continues at coordinate 158,095,406 of OY744477.1, forward strand.
AAAAATAACTGGCAAACAACCGTTCATAAGAATGAATACTTCGTCGAGGAAAATTGACATGCTAATCCGGAGCAGAGTTGTTTTTCAATTTAATTCCTGTGGGTCATATTCAAATATCGGACGGTTTACCTATATTGCAAAATACGTTATTAGGCTGGGTAATTTCTGGAAGATCATCCTTGAATGCGTAACACACCTACCTTTTGAACGTTACCACTACTGATAACGCTGAAGAGCTAGCTACAAATAAATTCTTTAAAGGTTCTGGGAAATCGAGACATCTGACTTCATACAAGCTATTTTGACTCCCGAGGAAAAAATTTGTGAGCAACATTTTAATGACCGAGCAATTGGCGCAGTGGTTAAAGCTGCGGTGTTTGGGGCGGGAGGTACCGGGTTCGAATCCCAACAGGGGAGGGTTGCAAAAGGGATTTTTCATCACTTGATTTCGATCGGTGATGACGATGAACACAACTATGACCCCCTGTTGGAGTGCAGAGTCCATGGGCCGAACCATCGTCCATGTCAGTACAGGATGGCATGGAGCAATGCAATGCGCAGATGGGATATTCAACAATCGCGAACCTGTATTCGTGCGTCCTCGATTTGGCCCTAGTAAGTTGGCGTAAGGTAAGGACGTTAAATAAACCGCGAAAGAGTAGGGTGAGCTTCGGCCCCAGAAAATTGTAGGGATTAAAATATAAAAAAAAAAAAAAAAAAAACATTTTAATGATTTGGTTGCTCGAGATTTAGTGAAAAAATTTATAGTTTCATTATCATTATTGAAGTCGCTATCGCGCTTTGGTAATTTACACACCATGTCTGAAAAAGTTTCTTCAGCCTAGAGACCCGGTTGAACGAAAATACTGTCTTGAAGCAGAAATATCCTAAATTTATTGATGAATATAAATGGTTATAAATGGTTTTGAATATAAATGGAATATAAATGGTTTGGTTACATGAACGCTATTGACGATAAGACACCGCTGATCATCATTATTATATACCGCATCACTGCGTTTTAAAGCCAGAAAGCACCTCAACAAAATTTTGCGTAGTTTTCTATGTGTCAGCTAAAATTTCATCAGGCATATGGTTAAATTTTTATTAATGGTCGGTCCTGTGATCCAACAAGACCTTCTTTAATTTTTATTACGTTTTCGTACCCACTTTATTGTTTTTAGTGCTGATAAAGTAAAAATGTATCTCCACCGAAACAACGAATAGAGTTGAAGTGATTCTCAATCTTAATATAGCAATACAACTATATTGGACGGACTCGAAAAGTGTACTTTCGTGGATTAGAGATCATCCTTCATGGTGGAAAACATTTATTGCCAATCGAGTCGTTAAAATACAAGACATCGCAGCTTGAAAGACGAATGGAATCATATTGCAAAAACAACGTCGCTGATATTATTTCACGTGGAATAATGCCGGAAGAATTTGGCAACGCTATAATTTACTTTAATACAATTTAGTTTAAGTCTTGCTACGAATTGGATTGCCAGAATGAAAACAGGTAAAACGTGTTCTTACGACATTACAAAAAAAGGACAACCAGTACATACTTCAGGGCATCAAATTTAGAAATAATTTTATATTTTTGCCGAATGTTAAGGCGTTTATTCTTCGTTATATACATAATTCTCAAAGACGAAATAGAGACAACCGGAAGATAGTATATCTGAGTCAAGAAAAACTGAACCTGGGACTACACACAACCATAAAACTAGTTCAAGTAGCCAAATTTCCAACTGAACAAGTGATGCTGAGATTTAAGAAGCCACTTTATAAGAAAAATCATCTTAACAGCTATTCATTTTTCTAGACGATGAAAATGTAATTAGGGTCGGTGGACGTCTGCAGCTCTCCACATTTTTTTATAGCTCTAAACATCCGATATTTTTACCCTGCAAGCACTTTTTATTGTGATCCTGTCTATATGCATTACAAAATAAGAGAGAAAGCTCCAATCAATGCCTATATATGTGTTTTCGTATGGGATTTCGACAATGGGACTAACTTTGTCGGAGCTAACTCAGAATTGAATGAGTTATTTAAATTATTTTCGTCACAGCATGTGCCAGGTGAATGGTATAACTTGGCACTTCACTCCACTTATGGCCCCACATTTTAGTGGCTTATACGAAGTTGCGGTGAAGTCTGCTAAATTTCATCAAAGAAGGGTTGTCGAAAAAACCTCTCTGACGTTCGAAGAGCTTGATACTGTCTTAAAAAAAGTAGAGGCAGTATTGAGTTTTGACCGTTAACTCCAAACTCATCAACCCTAGATAACTTTACAGCAATCACAGCTGGTCACCTTCTTATTGGCAGACCATTAAATGCAATTGTTGAGCGGAACATTCAAGGCGAAAACATTTCAACGATAAAACGATGGAGATTAGTGCAATAACTACATCAGCGTTTTTGAGTAAGATGGTCTAACGAATATTTGTCAGAACTTCAGCATCGACGAAAGTGGGCGTCGAAAGAACCAAATGTTGGGGTAGGAGAGCTGGTCGTTTTAAAGGATAAGAATCGTCCACCTTTAAAATGGCAACTTTGACGAATTGTTGCCATCGATCGTGGTCAAGATGGAAATGTAAGGGTTGTCACTATCAACACTACTCGGGGGCAAATTACACGGTCAATATCTAAAATCTGTGTACTCCTGATTGATGATGATAGCAACGAATAATAGAAAGCTCAAGCCTTTCAAGGCGGGCAGGATGTCGAGGCAGATCATTAATGTGGTGCAAATTTGATCATCTTTTTAAAAACGCATAATTATGTTACAGTGGTAGGATTCCACAAAATGTAAGCAGGTTTGGAGTTTTTTCGAGACATCAAAACAACCCCAACCATAAAGATTGTATGGTACTGTATATATTATCATATTTACTCCATTTCCATGAATCGTGTGAATCAACCGTGTTAAACATCTTATATTTCCTTACCTAGTTTCCATTGTTTTTAATTTATGTAATTGTTTTAATTAATTTCATTTAATTATGTAAAATTAACGAAATTCTATGAAATTTTAATTTACTTGTTATTATATTGTGTATACCGCGCTTTCTATGCCATATACTAGCATAATACATCGCAGCATTTAGAGATAAGTTTAATCAGCAAAAATTTATGGTTATACAGTTATAAAATGTGTGGAGGACTGGAAAATGAAACTTAAAAAAAAAAATAAAAAAATTAATCGAGTTGTTGTGTGGAAAAATGATAAACTTGTGTAAACATTTATAATGATGTTTTTTGTTGTTGTTGTTGTAAGCTATTTTCACTCATTTGAATATGATAATCAGTATGCAAATTATTTTAATTTTATGTATCATAATAGATAGAAAACGTATTTCAAGAGATATGTATATTGCTAAGCGGGATTCGTACGTAAACAAAAATAAAATTTTACACGGTTGTGACGGTTAAAAGAGGTTTGTTCCGGGTGTGAACTAAATTGCTTTGATTTCTGCGTATATCACTCACAGTTGGTTGTGTGGCTGTACCTCAAACTTCAAAATAAAATCTGGTGTTGGCTTCAACCGCCTCGTCCCCAAAAACCATGGAATAATTATGGAATAAAAAAAAACTAAATAAGTTACGATAAACTTAGGAAAGGTTATAAGTTAGGTCAAGGTGGCCGTCCTGAAAGACGTGGCAAAGACAGAATTTGTACATAGCCTTACCATGGCAAATATATTCTTCACTCACTATCTACTGGAACCAATTAGAGTTTCTAACGAAGCAGTTGGTATCCCTAACACACATCCTAGTGAGGTCTGACAAATCACACTGGAGACGACCTCCGAAATGCCTGTGTCGAGCAGTTTATACATGATAAGCGGGACTTTTATATCAACGTGGCATAGTAAGATGCGACAGAAGGTGCCCTCTCGAGCGAGTCCATAATAGCTTTAAAATTCTCCGTTAAATGAACTCAATGTTGAACTGTTCTGCCATCTCATCAGAAGATGAGAGACAGTTTAGGGCCACTTTCGACTTGATAAAGCCTGACTTTTGAACTTTAATGGCAGTCTGATTGTCCGTAAAAATGCCAATATCCCTAGAAAATATTACATTATACTTCATTCAGTCTATGGCCTTTTTGATTGCAATGAGCTCCATCTGAAAAACCACACCAAGGTAGGCAAAAAGAGAAGTTTTAATTTAGTTTCTTGTAGAACACCCCATGCCCGAACCTGCCATAAATTATCGATACAACCGTAACGATAAGCTAATCTTACCAGGATTCAAAAGTGCTTTGTCCTCCCAGTCCTTCTTGGATGAAATAACAGTCAGCAATCTAATTTCAAGGTATGATGTTGGGGTGGTATAGCCAATAGCTTTGGCAATAGCCTTATTCATTAGAATATATGAGTGTCCCTTATAAAGGTCCACATATAAATTGATTTAAGTCTAATATCTGTACATGCAGCCATTTGTAGCTAAAATATCAAGAGAGATTAGATGAAGGAAATTGAAGTGGTTCTGAGAGCACCACTATTACAAAGTCAGACACTTCTTTAAACCTTTATAAGCCGCTTTTGGTTTCTATATATTTAGAGCTGGCGACTAAACTTTAATTCCGTACAGTAGAACAGGTTTAACTACAAAGGTGTACAACCAATGTACGATGCGAGGGTTTAGACCCCATCCTTTTCCAATGGCATTCTTACAGGAGCTTAGCGATATTGTAGCTTTCTTTACCTTTTCTATTATCAGCTTAGTGGACTATTCGCAATAAGACCCAGGCATTTCTTTTTATCTGTAATATACAAACCAACTCCGTTAAGAGTGGGTGAGTTGAATAAAGGAAGTTTGTACTTCCTAGAAAAAAGAAGCAATGTAGTTTTAAGTCGATTAGCACTTAGACCACACCTATTGGTCCATTTGGTAAAAATACTAAGAACATTTCCAATAAGACGTCTGAAGGTGTGCAGTGTGCCTCTACTAACAAATTTCTGTACGGAGGCCTCACCAAAAGGATTCTGCCCCTAAGCATTTGATCAATCCAGCATCCGAGTGACATATCCAGCTCCAAATCTAAAAGTGCCTGCGTGATCGCCTCTGGTTGGACATCGTTAAAGCCTCCTTCTATATCACAGAAGGTCACCAAAGACAATTCATTATATTTGAGCGATTTTAGAAGCTTATATTAGGGACTCGATTGAGCCCCTAATATAAGCATCTATCAGTCTCTCTAGAGTTTTCAATAGGTACGATGATAAGTTTATGGGCCTAAAGTCTTTTAAATCGCTATGAGAGCATTTTCTGGTAAATGACCTTTACCTCTGTCCATTTGTTTGGAACATGACATAGTTCCAGGCTACTTTAAAAAATCACACTGAAGGCAATCATTTCGTTTGTTCCAACTTATTTAATTTGGTCCCTCCTTCATTTTATTTGTTGTAGCCAGTGCTCATCGACGTTCATCGTTCATCTTTCATCGTTCATTTAGATCTGATGCCAAGTCTGCATATCCATGTACATTTTTGCCCGATTTGAATGTTAGTTTATAATCGCTAGTTTTCTTTAAATATCAGAAAATTTAACGCTTGAGTAAGCCTGACCAGGTTCGTTGTTAAATTTTCTCACATTTCCGAGCATCTTAGGCTAACTTAGCTTCCTTTACAGAGAAGACCAACTTGTCAACTGCTATCGTTATAATCTTCGGGTTGCTTCATATAAATTAGTCTTTCAAAGTCAAAGCAATCCATATACGAATCGATAAATACCTCACGACTGCGGTGAAATATTTCTTTGTAATCGATGCTTGATTAACCGCATCCTTTTGCAACTATTCGCACTCTTCACTGAGCTATTGAGTCAATTGAATCTTTAAAGAACTGGTGATGAAATTTAGCTGAGAATGACGCTGAGTCGAAAAGCGCTCAGCAAGATCGCCATGCATTGGAACTGTCCATTACTTGAATAATTGCAGTATAGCCAGGAAAAAATAGGCTGTAGAATTCCTTGAGATCGCTAGACTTACGGGTTGATTAGATAGCATTACTATATAGTTGCAGTACTGGCCTTGCTGCCAGTTTTGTTAAAGGTCTGCCAGTTTTGTTAAAGGTCTAAGTCTTTGAATAAACACCGCAAGTTGTGGCTTAAAATCGAAAAAATTGCTTCCATGTCGACACGATTGGTCGAAGTAACTTCCTTTACGTCTAATGATTACAAGTTATAAGTTATCTTAAATGTCGCAAAAGTTCTTATTGGAGGGTTCTGCATTGTTGGTCTTTAAATTTTTTTGGTTGTTTTCCAAAGTGAATAATCCTGCTATCAGGAGTTAGTTTTTTTAGACAGATACTGATTGACTCATCTTTTACTTTTTGGATTTCTCTTCTTAACTGTTGAGTTAAATTATTTAACTTAGTTTTATATTGTTCTCAATATCTCTTGTTTGCTGCCATATTCTACTTACTCTTCTTTTTTCTGCCAAGAGTTCTCTAATTTCTTTAGGGTAGTTGTTTCCTTTTATTTTATATTTAATTTTTGGGGTACTTTCCCAGGCTGTTGTTGTACATCATTTACACATTTTTGAACTTCATTTTCTATTGACTCCTCGCTTTTTAATGGAACCTTTAGGATAATTTTTTTTCTAAGGACTGCCTAAAGTATTCCCAACAAGTGTGTTTATTTATAAGGCTTGGATTTCTTTTTTCTTGAATAAGTTTTTCGCTTAATGTCAAAAGTATAGGAAAATGATCCGAGTGTAGGTCTCGACTTTCGTCTACTTATCTATAGTTCATTTTTGATTATAAAGAAATAAACTAATTCTGGTATTTTGTTTTGATCTGTAGGCCAGTAGGTGGGTTTTCCAGTTGACAAGGTTTCACTACGTCATTTTCTAGCAGCTTTATCTTTATAGTTCTTTACCTTTAGTCGTTGTTAGCCTAGAACCCCAATGGACTTTTTTTGCATTAAAATCTCCTCCAATTATGTATCTTTTTTCTACTTAACTGAAGAATTCGAGATAATTTTTTTCTTTTAGTGCGTGTTTCAGAGGGCATAAATACTAACAACACTAACATAATTATTTTTCGTTTTGACGTTAACAGCAGTTGCTTGTATTTCAACTGTTTCATATTTCAGTTCTTCGTAATGGTGGATATTATTTCTAATTATAACAACGCTACATCCTTTAGCAGTGTTTTCTGGGTGATTGGTTGTATATACTTGATAATTTTTAAATTTTATATTTGATTGTCTAGTAAAGTGAGTTTCTGTGATAAAACATATGTTAATTTTTTCTGTTTCCAAGACCACCTGCAATTCTTGTTGATGTTGCATTAGACCATTGGCGTTTCATATAATTCTAAGATCATTGACCATTTTTCTGTACCCTCACTTTGGGTAGTTTCTCTTTGATTTACTTTACTCCTTAATACTTGAGCGTAAGTCAAATTGCTCATTTCCTTCCGAAGAGTTTCCGATACTTTTTATCGTTGGAACATTCAGTTGTAATTGAGGTGGAAATGGGGTACAAGGTTGGAATATAAACCATTGTAGTCATTGATATAGACAATCAGCCCCTACCCTATTGAGACACACCTAAAATAATTGAACTTTTGATATAATTTGATAATTTATTAATTGATAGCCAATTATTTTTAGCTAAAGCGTTGATTAATGTTTTACGTTCGATTCTAAGTATTTTAGAAAACCGATAGTCCATAAAACCATAAAAACTTAAATTGTTTAGTACCTACAAAATCGTTACATATCAAAACCATACTGTAATCGGGTTCACTATATCCATTATGTATGTACCTAAACTAAAATTACCATTTTCCGTTTATTCGACAACATGTTCATATTTTGACCCTTGTTGATAAACATACATTGAGTATAACCGACACATGACACAAACAGTTTAATAAAAAAAAATTTCCAAAACTATATACTAATAGTTTTCGTTTCATATAACTATCACATAAATATGGTGCAAAACAATTTTCACCCGCAACTATACGTACATACTCGTATATACATAAAACGAGTGTGACATTCTTTGTTGTTGTTGGTTCGTCGGTTTCACAAGGTATCATGGAAACAAGTTTTACCATAAAATAATTTTTGGTACATTTTCAAATGAAAAATACTTAGATTATGGAAGTGTGGGTTTAAACGTTTTCATGGTAACGTCGAATCTATTCATCGTTTTCACTTTGTATTTGGTATATGAACATAACTTATATTTACTTCGTACTTGTAAAATTCTGCATTGATATAAATAATATTTATTGGGTAGGTAAAAACGTTGGTGAAAATTATCATTAAACATTTTCATTGAATTGTAATATAGATAAATTGTGTTTTGATGACATCACAAAGATTTAAAATAAGTGAAAAATCGAACATTTTCCGATTCATTTTTTTACTCCTCATGAAATTGATTTTAACCAAAAAATTAAAATTCAAATGGCACAAAATAAAGTAAAAAAAATTAAACAAGAAAATGAAGAAAATGATTGCATTTATATTTTCCACCCTCGAATCGATTATAAATACTCGTGTAGGTAGATTTATGCCTTGAACATAATATATCTAATAGTTTAATGTTGGTATGATGCCAAATTACCTGTTATATGCACACACTCCACGACCAAACCCATACAGGAAGGATAAACGAAATCAAGGCAAATGAGGAAAATTATATTGTTGTTGTATACATATATATATATATATATATATAGATACGATAAAAGAAAATGAAGCAAAAATAATGATAACTAATACTTTTGAAAATTTAATGAGAAATAGGTTAGATAATTTTACCTGTTGAAAATAAAACAGCAACAGCAGCGTAAAATTGTTATTTTTAGAATAGGTTTTACCTTATTCGTATAAACTATTTATTTTGTAATAGAAAATCACGTTTTATTTTTCATGAAAATTATTATATTAAAATAGACGTTCTCTAACCAATTAAATTTGAAATATTAGTTTTTTTATAGTTGTGTTGTGTTTTCATATAAAGATTTAACTATCTCGTTACGGTATACTTCTAGGTTTATATACGTTACTTTACGGTAGGATCAAATTTTTAATTAATCCAGTAATGCTATGGTCGCAATCAATATAAACCGTTCCAATATAAGAAAAATGAAATATTTGTATATTCACTTCGTGCATGAAATTATGTATATAATGTAGTAAATTGTCGGTCTATACCAAAAGGGAGCAAATTTGTTGTTTTTTATATTTAAAATTGTCCGTATTTTTGTAGTCTTTACTGGTTTATGTTGTAAAACCGGAACTTCCAGGTAGTTTTGACAGTTATATGCTATTATGATTCTGTTGTTACGGTCGTTGTTATAAAATGTTTGTAAAATGGCGTTAGATTCATATTTATCTGTGGTGATATCTTTGATAAGCTGGTTTGAAAAGTTTAAGAGATCATTTTTTAAGTTCTCAGGTCAAGGAACCGACGCATATAGTTAAAACAACTAAAACTGAGTTTCTAAAGGGTGGGACATTTAAATCTTGGTTTAATAGCTGGAATTGCTTATGGATTATCCGCATAACATCTATCTTTAACAAAATCCCATAAAAAAAGTTCAACTGCATTAAATTGTAGCTCCGTGCAGTCAAATTGACATCACTAAAACGGCTGATTATTCGGTTACTAAATTTGTTGCGCATGAGATCGATTGTCTTGTTGGCTTGTATGGCATGTAGCTAGCACCAAATTGCTAAAACCGAAGGTTATTAACCTTCATATTTTCGATTTGAGGTCATAAAAATTGTTAGCATGCCTCTGTAATGGTCGCCATTTTTGGCAATGGTGTTTCCAGCAGCGTTTTCAAAATGGGCAAATTATCCATTCCAAACTTTTTCTCTTGGTGGATGCACTAACTTTTCTACCATTCCATGTCACTATTTCAAACCTCAAATCTTGTAGTTCTGCTTGACAATATAGCCCCCAAAATCTAAATGCGTCAATGAATCTAAACTTACTTAAATGACAAGCTGACCTATGGCCCACGCAAAGAACTGATATCGGATCGGATGGTTATTGGCCTGAAATACCTGAGTCATATGGACCTTGTAGTAGTTAAATAATCCGAGGTGTTTGTATTCTTCTCAGGCTGTTGCGACTAAAAGACAGTTGCTGCGATAGGTGTCGAGTTGAGGTCGATGATTTATTTCCTTACACTATGGGACTCAGCCGCAATACTCTCAAGCTTGTGCACTATCTGAGCTTGGAGACCACTTCTGTTATCAAATGGTACTACTTTCTCGTGAGCTCTTTTCACCAATTTCACTACACTGATTCCGTTTGGTACTTTTTTACATCCCATATTGTTGCCATAGCCTATATGATTTAAAAACAAATTATTAGATGTCTCACCTTTTACTTATTACAGATGGCTAATTGCATTTTGAGATTTATGAAACCAGAAAGCGTTATTGCCAATTCCAATGATGATCGCCTGACTATCTTCCGATCGACCTTTTGTATCATAATTAAAAGACACATCTTTCATCGTAGATGACCACACATCCGTCGAAAGCTTATTGTAACAATTTCGATCCAGGCACGATTCTGTTTTTTATAATCATTACAAAACAACTATAGTGTTACCGAAAAGTTGACAACTTAGCTGTTTTATTCATCTTGTTATTCAGGTAATCTAAAAACTACTATGAAGTGATCGATCGGAGCGATATTTTGGTTTAGCTGAGCAGTATTCAACTTGGAAACCACTTCGATGCCAGATTTTCAATTGGCTTCGAAAAAGATGCTTTGATCTACGTCAGCCTTGATGATCGCAAAAATCCAACAGATTTCGTGAGATCACCTTTCGATCGAGTTGCAAGCTTTTTTCAACAGCCATTCAGTGGGAGTATTGATTGCTAACATGAAGAGTTATGCCACCATGAAGTGTATTGCCATCATAAAGTTTGATAACCTCTTCTACTTTTCCAATTCTCGCTCAAATAAACCAAAAAGCATATCTGCAGTAAACATAAAAGGTCAAACGTGTGTCATCGAGTGACAAATTGAGAACGACAGTAAAATTTGACCACCTTCTGTGCTTATTGATTGATTTAAACCAGTCACCAGCTCAAACCAATATGAGGTCTCCTCAATCTTAGTACAAATAACTTAGGTTATTGCCCCAAAAATTGGTTGTACTGTGGTTTAAGGTTGCCATGTGCGAACCACATGGCAACCTTAAAATATCGGGACCAAAACATCGTGAACAGTCCTTCTTAACTGATAATGGAAAAGCTCGAGTAGAGACATCTTTTTAGTGAGCAGTTACGACCTATACGCTAAATTACTTTCACCAGCAAATTATGGGCAATATGATGATAAAGCTAAATCCGGATGATTCGTTTTATATAGAAGTCGATCATCGGTGGTACACTCTTGAAATAAGAATCGAGACTATCCTCATTATTAAATGCTGAATTTGGTTAAAGGTACACCACACTTAATAAATCGACAAATTTATGGCAAATGAGCTGCTGAAATACTAAATGGGTGACATGAACATTCAACCATGTGGTAATTACGCAATAGATGGAAAATTCTTCTGGATTACGAGATGCCTTTGAAAAATTTGCAAGGTATAGTCAGCACCACATCAGCAAAGCTTGATCACAAACCCCACCGCTGCTGCTAAATCCCCCACTTTGTGTATAAAGATGAAATCAGAATTTGCAACATATTTTTAACAAGTTTTGACATTTGAAGCATCTAAACTTGATTCACATTCGGCTTATAACTTTAAATAATAATTACTAGTGATATTCGATATGCTGTTTGAACCTCAATACAACAAAATTATTGCTGACGTAGATAATGAAAATCAAAATACATACGACACACCAGGTGCTCCTCAAAATTTCCTTTTGCTGACTCTGTTAGACTGCATAATAATTAAAATTATAATTCATTCAGCTGTCGTTTAAGTTCAATTTTTGAGAGTAGCTGACGATCCAGAGAACAACTTCCACAGTAATTTTTTTCCGTTTTCAGATGCTAATAAACTATTGCATACTACGTTTCACTTATGGAAGCATCCCTGGCCAGAAAAAAATACCTGGAACGTTCAAGTGCGGATATATCACAAGATCGACTACTGAAAAACTTGATTAATCAGACCACAGCTTTAAACCGTTGTTTATTGATGACACAGAACAAGGGGATAATAATGATAACGATTTATGTGGAAACAATTCAGAAAAGGTTGTTGCGCTTACTGATGTCACATCTAATCTGCGACAGTTTGTTGACGAGCCATGATTTCAACCTCGCTTTAATTAACTATACCTGCATAATAAATTGGTGACTCCAGCAATCTTGTTTCTCAATTTCCCATTGATTCTGCTCTCATTGATTCTGCTTTTCAAGATTTGAAACTAGAACCTCCCGACCCAAACACCAACGCTTAATGCCGATTTTATGAGCCAATTATATAATTCTAAAATTAAGACCTATTCAGGATTTTTTTTTACCATTCACAATAAATTCTTTATTAATAATAAAAATATTATAATAACATAATGATATAATAATAAAATAATTATTTTTCTATTTCACAGGGCGCTTCAAATTTGAGGATTCACTTTGCACAATTAGTGCAAAACGAAAATTACAGAATGACAGAAAATAGGATACAGTCAATTGCGACTACCTACCTTTGCAACAGTCAAAAAACTCCGTCCAAACAACCAGGTTATGTTAACAAAATATAAATTATCCGAAAAAAGATCACAGAAATTAATTTATACACACAGCACCAAAGCTACTGATTTATTATTATCATTATTGAAATTTAAGCGGTAATTTATGAGTTTTATTTTCCATCCTTAAATAATAAAAAAAATGTAAAAAAATGTCCCTATATTGTTTATTTAAGAGAAAATATGATGAATTCTTAACTGCTGGTGGTAAGTAAAGTTTACATTAAAGAGATACAGAAACTCTACATTACTTTTCGTTGCACTGAAAGCCCTTTGCCTGATACTTAATTGAAGACCACTCCCTAAAATTGGGAGAAGAATCGAAGTTCAAACCCAAGAATTTTTGGGAAATTTAAATTTTATTTGTTTATTCATTCTCATCGCCTCAATTTTCATTTATTTTTACACCATAAATTAGTTTGCCCAAATGTTGTGTACAAATATAATATATGCGCACAAATGTTGATTTTTCCTAATCGTGATATCATTTGGAAGAAATGTACTAGTTTTACCATACAGAAACGAAGCAGGTGAGTGGCAAACGTGTAAGAGTGGCAACGATTAATTGCTTGGCATTAAAGGTTCTAGTTTGAATCCCGTCAAAGCTTTTGTGTTTTTTCATTCGTAGTAAAATTATGAGCTACTTAAATGAACGTCTAAATACGTATTTTTCAATAATAGAGTATGGTCGAGTGGTAAAGTCGAGGTATGGAATGTAAAATTGACGAACTGATCATGGTTCGAAATAGACTTTGGGCAATGTCAATTTTTATTTCAAAAAATTTAATATAATTTGTAGTCTTTTCAAAATGGAGTCGCGGCCTAGCTAAAAAAATACAAGTTGAAAAAAAAAAGTTGAAAATAATTAAATTTATAGCCGATAGCGTATAGTAAAATTTTTTTGAGCTCGATAGCGCGACAGTAAATCTTTTTCAACTTTTTTGTAAAATTTTCGTAAAAACATTTGCTATCATGAAAGTTTTACTATCGCGATAGTAAATCTTTTTCAATGTTTTTACGAAATTTTTGTAAAAAACATTTGCTATCACGATAGATTTTACTGTCGCCTATAGCAAAAATAAAAATGTTTTAAAGTCGTAGAAATAATGAATAAAATTGGATTTTTTTTGGTTTTTCTACGTCATTTTTTTTCCCATCTGTTTTTTCAATTTTCCACGTCATTTCGAAATGGAATTTCCAATTAATTTTTATTGTTTAAATAAAAATGTTTATTGCCACAAAGTGCATTTCGAACCTTGACCATTACGGCCTAGTACGATTTGCACATGAAGCGCTAACCTCTCGACCAATCCCAGATTATAATTTGTAGTATGTCATACTCAATCATATGCTTCAAGATTAAAATAATTCTGTTTATCGTTTCTTCGTGTTTGTAATTAGAATCAACAACGTTAATTAGGGTAAGTAAGCCATATAAGTTTTAAATCTCAGTTAATGTCATATACTTACAACTAGGCTGAACCAAAATATTTGTCAAATTTTGCGTGACGAACAAATTCGTAAATAAATATGTCTCATTTCACCTGAAAAACTAATTCCTGTAAAAAAAAATCGGGGCATAACCGCATACATATTTTATCTTCATAAAATTGCATAATATAGCCGGCTACATTTTTAGAATTCAAAATTTTAGAATATAATAAAATAATGCATTCGTGTTTTGGGAGTTTGAAACCTGAAACGAACTTCACTTATATCTCCACAGTTTAGCAAAATGTACACTGTGGATGAGTGTCACAATTAAAACGGGCACTTTCAGTATCCAGTTATCACGCAGTACTGCTTGAAGATGATGGTATAAGTTTATTGAATGAATTGATTCGTCGTTTTATGATCGTTTTGTGTTATGCTGGTTACTGACTTATAATTTATTAATTTAAATTTTTAATCCTTAGATAATCATATTAGTACTACTCATTTAATATTTCGAAGAACTCTGTTCGGTTAACCAAATGCCATTAAGCATCATTATTTGGTTAATGAAATAGTACAATGGTGCGATGATATTTTTGAAAATATTAGCGGTGACATAAAATTAGTCAAACTATTTGATAGTCGGTGGTCTACGGTCTATGGTTTACTGATGATCCACTAAAATAAAAAGAACTCAACATAATTAAAATTTTATTTATTTAATTAAAAATACTTAACTTTAAAACTTGTTGTGACCAAATACAATAATTGTTGATGTAGTCTTTTGACATTTAAATGTTAGATAGGTCAGTTTTTATGAATAGGTGTGTCCAAAAAAATTAAATTTCGATATAATAAAATTATGCTTTTCATTAATAGATGACGCTAGTAGCTATGGAACTAGATAAAATAATGCTATAATCAAATGGAAACAGATGTCACTACAATCATCTAGTGAAAGTAACAACGTTAACTGTTTTGGTAGTTCGACACCTCAATCATTTATTTAAATACTTGTATAAAATATTTGTATTATACATTACAAAACATAATTTGTATTAAAAAAATTAGCAAATAGTGGCTGAAATTTGATATATGATACCTTAATAAAAAGCTCTGGTCTTCTTTATAAATACTGCTATAAAATATATACTAAAAAATAACTTGAAAAAAAGTCAAATATTTTCTTATTTAAAAAAACATAAGCACATGTCGACTTCGAACGTAGATCATTTTCACCATCATCAAACTTGCATGTCACTTTTACCTTTCCACCAATCATTTACTAATGATTCTCTGAAATAAAAAGAAAACATAATTAAAATTTATTTTTATTTAATTAAAAATACTTCACTTTAAAACTTGTTGTGACCAAATACATTAATTGTTGATGTAGTCTTTTGACATTTGAATGTTAAATGGGTCAGTTTTTATGAATAGGTGTGTCCAAAAAACATAATGATCGATATAGTAAAATTAAGCTTTTCATTAAAAGATGACTCTAGTAGCTATGGAACAAAATATAATAATGGTATACTCATATGAGGTCAGATGTCACTACAACATAGAATAATTTTTATTTGAAAAATTAAAGTTTGTGTGCTAAAACGTCTTAATGGTTCAAAAAACAAACTGAGGAAAATGATCGGAGAAATTTACCCAAAAACAAAAAAATTATAAATTGTAAAAACAGGTGGGGGTTAAAAAAACACATTTTTGGGTTATTCCGATTTCTTTTAAACTCTGCGTGCCGAATACAAAATCTTCAAAAATATGAGAAATATTTGTTTCAAGTACCTTTTTTCATAGTACTAAGCCAGTCCAAGTACTAAAAGTTTACAACTGCGATTTGAGTCTTTGGTTAAATATGATCGGTTTGGATCTTGGTTACTTTAGTACTGTGACTATTTTAGAACTACGAAAAAAGGTACTTGGAAAAAAAATATTTTCATATTTTTGTAGATTTTGTAACAGGTACGCAGAGTTTAAAAGAGGTAGGAATAATGCAAAAAACATACGAAAATAAATTTAGCTTACAGATAGCGCGTTTCAAACCATTCTCATTATGGTCATATCCGAAACTTCACATACCTTTAACCACCCAACCACACTACTATTTTGTGTTATAGTGTTAATTGTGCATTTTAGTTGCAATTTTACAAACAAATATAAAAATATTTGGCTCTTTTTTAAGTTTTTTCCGCAGTTTGCTTTGGATATTTGAACTAAGTGGACGTTTCAGCAGACGTAACATTTAATTTTAATGAAAAAAATCTTGCGTGTCACCCTTACCTCTCAACCATTCCCAATTATTATTAATAGTAAGGCTCATATCGTAATCAAGTATGTCGCTGTTAAAGATGTTTCCATTAAAATATGTACCGTGGTAAGCGCTTTGAATGAATCATTATCTGTTGCGGATGTTGGACATAAAGACCTGGAGTTCAGTATGTTTTTTTACGGACGTTACCACGGTTTCCCATAAGCCGCCAAAGTGTGGTACAGAAGAAGGAATCTGAAATTATACAAACATTTATGTGAACGTTATAAAAACGATTACCTTTTTTAGATGTCGGTTGGGCCTGACAAAATGTGTGTCACTATCCGTGTATATATGCGTGAATCGTTTCTTTTATCAAGGAAAATAGTTTACGCGCTGTTATTCATCTGTAGTTAGCACTGTCACTGCTTCCAAAATAATAAACAAGAACGGCAAAATATCCCTAAGTATTTTTTGCTTCACGAGCCTGTTTGCTGGCAAATGTAATGAGTCAATACCGCAGTTTATAAATAGTCTTACTGGTGTAATTCGAAAGAAATGTAAATTGCCTATAAGTTGACAAGATGTAGTCGCTCTGCTTTTAAAACACTGGATACACATATGCAACTGATCCTTGTCGCTCTCCCGTTAACGGTTAGCTACTACCGTTCATAATAAAAATATTGATGAACCTGGATTGAGATATTTAATATTGTAAATGGAAATGATTATTCCACTTATAAGATGTCGGATAATGCGATTTTTTCAATCGTCCGAATTTCTAGTTTTTTTATACGAAAGGTGGATCAGTTTAAGTTGATTCCATATTATGTCGATTTCATCGAGTAAGTAAGTCCCAGTTTAACTTTATTAACCAACATTTTTGGAATAGAAATTTCACTTTAATTATAATTTGTGTATTTGTGTATTTAGGACATCTTAGATTGTTGCTTTAAATAAGTCGCAAATCGAACTGAATTTGGAATAGATACTAGAGAAAAAGCTGTTTTATTATTTACGTAGTAATCGGATACCTTTATTATTAAAGTGACTTACCTCTTTTAAAAATGATCGCTGATTGGCCAGCAACTCATGCAGACTTGTCAATGTCAATTATTTGCCTTTTTTATCCATTGGCATTTCCGCTTGCATCAATTTGCATTTTGTAGAAAAATATTAAGCTTTAACCTGTTCTTGCAACGTTATGCTTTCCTCCAGCACTATTATATGTACATCTTCAGTACTTTTACAATACTCCAATATTGCTTGATAGAAATGTAGTACTCTATTATATTGCTAACTGCTGCTAAATCGCGGTGCGGTATCTACAATAAAATATACATCGATTAGTATTTCGACTCAGAAGGATTTTAGCTCACAGAATCTAGAATCTGCATCAGCAGTTTTAAAATGCTAGCATGGATTCTAGCATTTTAAAACTGCTGATGCCAGAACGAGCAAAAATTAACGACCTTGCGGATGATGTGAAAAATTGTTGTGGTAGCAAAACATAGGGAGTGATTATCGTCATTCAGGATAGGTCAGGGTTTGAAGTTGGTGGAATAAACGATGAAACGCATAATGTCAAAATGTGTGGCAAAGGATTGTTTAAATTATTATAGGAATTCATTATAAATTCTTATTATTTTCGTGTGGCTTATTTCACTTATTAATTGTTTTTATCAAAAATATTGTTATTATTAATATTTTCGATGAATTAATTAAAACAAGTAGTTTAGTTTTTATTATAGTGAAATTATTTTTATTTTTATTATTTATTGTTCATAAATATATTTCGGAAATAAAATTTCCATCATCAGTATTGCTTACTTGATTGAGAATTAAATTTAATTTTTTCATGCTTATATACAAAATTTAGTCGTTGTATTTCAAAAATTGATCGTTGTAATATTAATGGGGTGTGGCTTATTGTCGTCGTTTTTTATTATTATATAAAATCAGTTCGTATAATTTATTAGTCGTGGTATTAATTTTATTATTAAGTAGGTTTTTACTTTTTCGATTTTTGTATATTTCGAATTCTTCGACCCTGTTCATTTTATCGCCTTTCTTCATTTTGTACAGAATCTTTAGGTTTGTATCCATATCCATGTAGTTATGCTGGGTATCGTTTATGTGGAGAGCAAATCTTGATTCGGTTCTTATTTTACCGATGTCTTTTATGTGTTCCTTAAATCTTTGTTTAAAGGATCTACCGGTTTGTCCTATGTAAAATGAAGGGCAATCTGAGCATGTCAGTTTATAAATTCCTGTGTCTAAACTTGTGTTACTGTCTGGTTTGACTAATTGTTCTAATTTCTGTTGGGTCTTATAAGCAACTTTATATCCAAAGTGCTTAAATATTTTTTGGACGTGTTGACTAGTGTTTCTATCATAATCTATTGTAATAAATTTAGGTTGGTTCTCGTCATCAAAAGTTAAAGTGGTATTTTGTCGGTATTTTATTCTGTTGATGTATTTTTTATTTATCTCCTCAATTTTAGAAGATTTGTATCCATTTTTACTAGCGATGTATTTAATAATGTCAAGCTCTTTAAGATAATCATCTCGCGACATCGGTATGATATTTAGTCTATTGATCATATGATTATAAGCTGCCATTTTATGCTGATATGGATGATTTGACTCATGATGAATAGTTTGGTCCGTTTGGGTTGGTTTTCTGTATATTTTAAATTTGTGCTCATTGTTATCGTTTTTAATCGTTAGGTCCAAAAAATTAATAATTTTGTTTTGTTCAATTTTCAAAGTAAATTTTATATTTGGATGGACGTTATTTAAATAATTTAGAAGTTGGTCCATTTGTCGGTTTGTACCAGTAAATAGTAATAATATGTCATCTACGTATCTGTGCCAGTATTTAATGTTATTCTTCAATTTGTTTTTAGTGCTTAAAATTTCGTTTTCTTCAAAATGATTCAAATATATGTTGGCCAAAGTTCCAGATAATGGGCTTCCCATTGGTAGTCCATCATCTTGTGAATAATATTTATTATTAAATTGGAAATAATTTTGATTTGTTATTTCTTCCAATAATTTAATTACTTCATCCACGATATTAATATTAATTCCATTTGTTATTAACATAGTTTTGGTTATTATTAAAGTTTCTTTTATCGGAATTTTTGAATACATATTCGTTACATCAAAAGATAAAAGTTTCGCGTTGTGTGGTATTTAAACTAAACTACTTGTTTTAATTAATTCATCGAAAATATTAATAATAACAATATTTTTGATAAAAACAATTAATAAGTGAAATAAGCCACACGAAAATAATAAGAATTTATAATGAATTCCTATAATAATTTAAATGAACCAACGACAAGTGTGAATACTTACTTAAATACGTTATATAAACTGAGATGTAACAAATTAAATTTATTTTTCAACAAATCATGCAAAAACAAAAACATTATTCCAAACTACATAAGAGTTCAAATTAATAACAACACACCAGCAGCCAGACTCACAAAAATAAAAGCTGAAAAATGTTGGTTAACTCAAGAAATTAAATCACTTCACAGTAAAATAAACAAATTGACCATGAAGCTATATAATTGCCATTTGCAAATAGCCAAAGATTTTCATTTTATCGAATACACAGACATTTTGGACAAAATCAACGCAAAAGTTGAAGAACGACTTAAACTTAAAAGAAAAACAATAACTAAAAAATTAAAAATTTTGATAATGAAGAAAAATAGTACAAACGATAACACGAACAGGCCAATATCAACACACAAATTCTATAACCGAATGGAAAATCATACTAACATCCAATTCAATAACAATGAGGCGGCATTATTGGATAAAGGATTAAAATATAATATAAAGCCTAAAAATGATATTAATTATCTAAACAAACATATTTTGACAATTGAAAATGCAATCACAAAAACTAATATAGAACACCAAGCAGACATTAGGATGATGGTTGTAGACAAAATTAAAAATCTAAATTTAACACGTAATAATTATAAACAAGAACAAGAAATTATTAAAGATATAAAAAATAAAATAAATTCCAATAATGCTATCATCACGAAAGCCGATAAAGGAAATACAATAGTAATATTAAACGAAATTGACTATATTTCGAAGGTGAATGAATTTATTATTAACAACAATATTCAAGAATTGAATGAGGATCCAACTCAAAAATACCATAAAAGTTTGAAAGAAATTATTAATAAATCTAAGCATTTTTTGAACGACAGAGAAAAACGTTACAACAAAATGATAAAACCAACAGCTCCAATGCTAAGAGGTATGCCAAAAGTTCATAAGCCAAATATGCCAGTACGACCTGTTGTAAATTTTACTTCGGCTCCGTCATTTAAAATGGCAAAACATATAAACAAATGGCTCTCAAATAATATAAAATTTGAAAATGACCACTCAATAAAAAACAGTATTGAACTGATTAACAAAATTGAAGGGATAAAAATACCACACAACGCGAAACTTTTATCTTTTGATGTAACGAATATGTATTCAAAAATTCCGATAAAAGAAACTTTAATAATAACCAAAACTATGTTAATAACAAATGGAATTAATATTAATATCGTGGATGAAGTAATTAAATTATTGGAAGAAATAACAAATCAAAATTATTTCCAATTTAATAATAAATATTATTCACAAGATGATGGACTACCAATGGGAAGCCCATTATCTGGAACTTTGGCCAACATATATTTGAATCATTTTGAAGAAAACGAAATTTTAAGCACTAAAAACAAATTGAAGAATAACATTAAATACTGGCACAGATACGTAGATGACATATTATTACTATTTACTGGTACAAACCGACAAATGGACCAACTTCTAAATTATTTAAATAACGTCCATCCAAATATAAAATTTACTTTGAAAATTGAACAAAACAAAATTATTAATTTTTTGGACCTAACGATTAAAAACGATAACAATGAGCACAAATTTAAAATATACAGAAAACCAACCCAAACGGACCAAACTATTCATCATGAGTCAAATCATCCATATCAGCATAAAATGGCAGCTTATAATCATATGATCAATAGACTAAATATCATACCGATGTCGCGAGATGATTATCTTAAAGAGCTTGACATTATTAAATACATCGCTAGTAAAAATGGATACAAATCTTCTAAAATTGAGGAGATAAATAAAAAATACATCAACAGAATAAAATACCGACAAAATACCACTTTAACTTTTGATGACGAGAACCAACCTAAATTTATTACAATAGATTATGATAGAAACACTAGTCAACACGTCCAAAAAATATTTAAGCACTTTGGATATAAAGTTGCTTATAAGACCCAACAGAAATTAGAACAATTAGTCAAACCAGACAGTAACACAAGTTTAGACACAGGAATTTATAAACTGACATGCTCAGATTGCCCTTCATTTTACATAGGACAAACCGGTAGATCCTTTAAACAAAGATTTAAGGAACACATAAAAGACATCGGTAAAATAAGAACCGAATCAAGATTTGCTCTCCACATAAACGATACCCAGCATAACTACATGGATATGGATACAAACCTAAAGATTCTGTACAAAATGAAGAAAGGCGATAAAATGAACAGGGTCGAAGAATTCGAAATATACAAAAATCGAAAAAGTAAAAACCTACTTAATAATAAAATTAATACCACGACTAATAAATTATACGAACTGATTTTATATAATAATAAAAAACGACGACAATAAGCCACACCCCATTAATATTACAACGATCAATTTTTGAAATACAACGACTAAATTTTGTATATAAGCATGAAAAAATTAAATTTAATTCTCAATCAAGTAAGCAATACTGATGATGGAAATTTTATTTCCGAAATATATTTATGAACAATAAATAATAAAAATAAAAATAATTTCACTATAATAAAAACTAAACTACTTGTTTTAATTAATTCATCGAAAATATTAATAATAACAATATTTTTGATAAAAACAAAGGATTGTGTCTTAAACTTTTATAAAGTACCTGGGACTAGTAGTTGGTGCTCGATTATCATTTAAAGACAATTTAACTTCGACTGCGAGGAAACCGGAAAATTTTAAGGAGCTTTATCGAGAAAATTAACGAATAAATATAAATTCGATCACAATGATTGTCCATACTGTCCTGCGAGTACGAGGGTAAAACTGATAATGTTAATGAATTTTGGTACAGTTTATATGGATAACAAGACTTATTAGGTATCATCGACCATAATCCAATCACTATTACGGATTTTGAGTTTTTCTATTTTGAAAAAGCTCGAATTTAAGTAAAAAACGGATACAATTTGGCCTCAGCAGCTAAGAAATAATTAAGCGATTTAAATGAATTTTGGTACAGTTTATATGGATAACAAGACCTATTCTTAGAGGTATCATCGACCACAATCGGACCATTTTTACGGGTTTTGAGATTTTCGATTTTGAAAAAGCTCGAATTTAGGTAAAAAACGGATACAATTTGGCCTCAGTAGCTAAAAAATAATTGAGCGATTTAAATGAACTTTGGTACAGTTTATATGGATAACAAGACCTATTCTTAGAGGTATCATCGACCACAATTAGACCACTTCTACGGATATTGAGTTTTTCGATTTTGGAAAAGCTCGAATTAAAGTAAAAAACGGATACAATTTGGCCTCAGCAGCTAAAAAATAATTGAGCGATTTAAATGAACTTTGGTACAGTTTATATGGATAACAAGACCTATTCTTAGAGGTATCATCGACCACAATAGGACCACTTCTACGGATTTTGATTTTTTTGATTTTGAAAAAGCTCGAATTTAAGTAAAAAATGGATACAATTTGGCCTCAGCAGCTAAAAAATAATTGAGTGATTTAAATGAACTTTGGTACAGTTTCTATGGATAACAAGACCTATTCTTAGAGGTATCATCGACCACAATCGGACCACTACTACGGATTTTGAGTTTTTCGATTTCTAAAAAGCTCGAATTTAAATAAAAAATGGATACAATTTGGCGTCAGCAGCTAAGAAATGATTGAGCGATTTAAATGAACTTTGGTACAGATTATATGGATAACAAGACCTATTCTTAGAGGTATCATCGACCACAATCGGGCCACTACTCCGAATTTTGAGTTTTTCGATTTCGAAAAAGCTCGAATTTAAGTAAAAAACAGATATAATTTGGCATCAACAGCTAAAAAATAATTGAGCGATTTAAATGAACTTTGGTACAGTTTATATGGATAACAATACCTATTTTTAAAGGTATCATCGACCACAATCGGACCACTACTACGGATTTAGAGTTTTTCGATTTCTAAAAAGCTCGAATTTAAGTAAAAAACAGATATAATTTGGCATCAACAGCTAAAAAATAATTGAGCGATTTAAATGAACTTTGGTACAGTTTATATGGATAACAAGACCTATTCTTAGAGGTATCATCGACCACAATCGGACCACTACTACGGATTTTGAGTTTTTCGATTTCTAAAAAGCTCGAATTTAAGTAAAAAATGGATACAATTTGGCGTCAGCAGCTAAGAAATGATTGAGCGATTTAAATGAACTTTGGTACAGATTATATGGATAACAAGACCTATTCTTAGAGGTATCATCGACCACAATCGGGCCACTACTCCGAATTTTGAGTTTTTCGATT
Organism: Tipula confusa; assembly: GCA_963556175.1. NCBI lineage: Eukaryota > Metazoa > Arthropoda > Insecta > Diptera > Tipulidae > Tipula > Tipula confusa. The sequence goes on from OY744477.1 coordinate 158,119,495, forward strand.
TCGAAAAAGCTCGAATTTAAGTAAAAAACAGATATAATTTGGCATCAACAGCTAAAAAATAATTGAGCGATTTAAATGAACGTTGGTACAGTTTATATGGATAACAATACCTATTTTTAAAGGTATCATCGACCACAATCGGACCACTACTACGGATTTAGAGTTTCTCGATTTCTAAAAAGCTCGAATTTAAGTAAAAAACAGATATAATTTGGCATCAACAGCTAAAAAATAATTGAGCGATTTAAATGAACTTTGGTACAGTTTATATGGATAACAAGACCTATTCTTAGAGGTATCATTGACCACAATCGGACCACTACTACGGATTTTGAGTTTTTTGATTTTAAAAAAGCTCGAATTAAAGTAAAAAACGGATACAATTTGGCCTCAGCAGCTAAGAAATAATTGAGCGATATAAACGAACTTTGGTACAGTTTATATGGATAACAAGACCTATTTTTAGAGGTAGCATCGACCACAATCGGACCATTTTTACGGATTTTGGGTTTTTTGATTTTGAAAATGCTCGAATTTAAGTAAAAAAACGGATACAATTTGGCCTCAGCAGCTAAAAAATAATTGAGCGATTTAAATGAACTTTGGTACAGTTTATATGGATAACAAGACCTATTCTTAGAGGTATCATCGACCACAATCGGACCACTACTACGGAATTTGAGTTTTTCGATTTCTAAAAAGCTCGAATTTAAGTAAAAAACAGATACCATTTGGCATCAGCAGCTAAAAAATAATTGAGCGTTTTAAATGAACTTTGATACAATTTATATGGATAACAAGACCTACTCTTAGAGGTATCATCGACCACAATCGGACCTGTAATACGGATTTTGAGTTTTTCAATTTGGAAAAAGCTCGAATTTAAGTTAAAAAACGGACATAATAAAAAAAAAAACCGAAAATTGTTTTAGAGATGAGTCATTTTTTATAATACAAAAAAAAGGTAACAAGTTGCATCAAATTGGATATCTTCTAGTTTTAACAAATAAAACGGAAGACAAAAAAATTATGCCAATATAATTCAAAGAACACAAATTGTTTAATTCATCTAAAGGTGTAATTTTCAGTTACGACATAATGTACGTAAATACAAATGAAATAGGGAATGAGTTAAAAGAACAAAAAGTTATTAGAGTAGAGGGAAATAAAAGAAACACTAATACATATTTTAACTTCTTTCGATACAACAGTACTACCAAAGGAAATTAAAGCTTCAATTTAAAATTGTACATACCCAATCCAATGAGGTGTCACATCTGCCAAAGGTATGGACATATCAAAACTTGCCATTTACGAGCATCTGTTGATGGTTGATCCAATCAAATAAAAAGCTAATTCTCAGCTTATTCTCGTACAACCTAAAATTAAGATAAATTACATGTTAAATTAATTAATATTTACCGCAGCCGAATCATTGTTGTTGACTTGTCTTGCTCTTATTGTATTTAATAAAACTTGACAGTCTAACAACAACATAAACAAAATATTAAAACCATCGAATATGATGTTCAAAATTGTATATCAAAGAATACGTTTTATGTACCATCTCCAATTGGTATAATTGTTATATAATTAAATATACAAATGATAAAATAAAATCAGATTACCATTTAAAAAGAAAAGATTACCATTTTTTTCTTCACATCCCACCTACTGGAATTAAAAATACTAGTAGGAATCACAAATTAACATCATCTACAGCGACAGTGTGAAGTACAGCCAGGAACTACTCTCAATAGTTGGATGTATGGAAATAATATCAACAGCACCAGTCCAAAGTGTTTAAAACCGATACCAAATGGACACGAAGATAGAGACTGTACACTACTAAAATGTGCAAATTGTAATTTAGGTCAGCTTTGATAAAAAATGTCCTACATTTAAAATAGAACAAGAAATTATAAAAATTAAAACAAAAGATAGATTAAGCTACTTTAAAGCCAAAGAAATATATACAAGGAAAAACAACGACACCGGAAGATGTTAATACAACTGACAAAAAATAGGAGGTTAGCAACAGCAAGAACATTAACCAGAGGTTCTTGTATTTAAATCCGGCAGAATTAAATATCGTCCTTCACATCAGATGGATGACGTAAATGATACTAGCAGAAACGAATGGAATGATTTAATAAATGCTTGAGGTGGGATGCATGCTTCCGATAGTAGATCTCTCCAATTTGGAATATATTGAAGCAATTGCTGCCGAAACCCCTGAATTCAGATGGAGATCTATTTTTCATTAGTATGTGACTCTAGTAAAATGTGTTAATGATAGAGCTAAAACCCTGAGAAAATTCATCAAATTATTGGGAATGGTAAAAGTGACTTAACTGTAGGGGGCGATATGAATGCACACTCACATTTGTATAAAAGATGATGCATGCGGAAACTTGTTGGCTGACCTTGTTCTTGATTCCGATCTAATAATCTTAAACGATGGGAGGGCAAGGATGGCAAATGTGACGGCCAGAGCCAGTATGTAAGACATTACTAAGTTCCTAGCGGACTGGCAGCTGACGTCACTTGGAATGTAACAGATGGGAACTTGGATGGGGATCATTATATGATCAATGTATAGGATATCATATATGATCAATGTATAGGATGGGGATCATTATATGATATTCTATAAGAGAGATAAATGTAGATACAGAGAGAAAGATTTTACTTAACAGTAAAAGGTGGGTCAGGTGTATGAATGAGATTCTCAAAGCGAATGAAAAAGTTGATTAAAACCTACTTAAGAGTGAAATAGATAGGATGAATGACTTATGCAGCACGAATGTAAGGAAACACGAATGTAAAGTGCATAGGTGATAAAACAAAGAAACAGAATATTGTTATGATAGGAAACGGATAGCTTTGCGGGCATTTAGCAAGTGTATTTGTCGTGAATGTAGAATAATTTGTGAAAGAACGAATGGACGATTTAAGAAGGCTATTCGTAGGGCAAAAAAAAAGTTGGGAGGGAAAAGGAAAAATGAACGATATTAGATGATCTAGAGTTGGGTGATCGATTTTTGCAAATGATGACGAATATTAGAAATACTAAAGGTCATATTTACGAATATAGGTAACCTCCAAATGTTGATGAAATAATGAATGAAATGTGCGTAAAATTCGGATGAGAGGATTTTTTGAGGATTTTGAATACTTCAAAAACAACAACCTCGGGAATGAATCGCGTGAGTTATAAAATGATTGAATTGTTGAGTTAAGAAGCAAAGGAAACGTTGTTTCTAATTCTCAACAATGTATGGATGAGCGTAAAAATACCGGAAAAATAAAAGCAAAGCATAGTGGTTCCGATTCCTAAGAGTGATAGACAGAAACTAGAATAAAGATGTATCTATGTTAAATACTAAATCTATGTACTATACTACTCTATGTTAAAAATGATAAATGACATGATGAAAGAAAGGATTGAAAGGCTTGTGAATGAAAACAGTTTATTGCTGAAACCACTTTTGGTTTCCGGCGCAATCACTCGGCTAATGAAAAAAAATTGGAATGTCAAGTTAAAAAGTAAAATAAGTATGTTGTGACGGTATTTTTAGACATTGAAAGAGCATATGATTTTGTGGTTCCGGGGAAGCTATATTGAGCTTGGGTTTCCCCGTGAAAATATTTAATTCTAATGACAAGGTCATTCTGCTATTTGCAGATGACTTTATCATAATTGGAATAAGACAAGATGTGACCGAGGCGGTGAGTCGAGCCCAAGATTGCGTAAATCAGGCAACAGAATATTTCAGATATGTAAATTTTACAAGATTTTCTCGAGTTAACAGTCGTTAACTCGAGAAAATCTTGTAGTATGACATTTAGAACGAGAAACAGAATTGATATACGAATAGCTAATGAGAGTATTGAATGTGTGGATATTAAGAGGTATTTGGGAATCTGGATAGATAAAAGAATTAATTTTAAAGTGCATATGGAAAAATTAGCCTATAATTGTAAGAACAGATTGAATGTGATCAAAAAGGTGAGCATAAACCGAAGTGAAAAGCTTATCCTAGAGTGACAAATATGATGCAAAAGGCAATAGTATCTTCCAGAATTACGTATGAGATGAGCGTCTACGGTGGTGGATCGTAGACTGGATTTAAGAAATTGATGAGAATACGTGTGCTGTAGTGGTACTAGGGGCGATGAATTTCACCCCAATGCACACTTTATGGTTTGAAATAGGTGATTCACCTCTTAATTACAAGAGAGGCTGGCTCACTGTGCGAGAGACAGTACGAAGATAATCTTCTTGTAAATTAAATGATAACAGGATTGCGAGAAGGAGCGGTCTATACAAACACCCAGAGAACCAAAATAATTTTGAAAAACATGAAAATATTTTCTAAAATTAGACAAGTGGGGCCGAAAGCTCCTCCAAGCAATCTGCTTGTTGTATGTTTGAAATTAGACCAAAAAAATATGCGGGTCTACTATACCTTGAACCACGAATCGAAAGAGGTCGTGTTTCCCTTGTACGTATGTATGGTTGTGGGAAATAGTACATTTTAGGTGTTTTATGGATCACACTGTTTTGACGCTACGTATATCTAAGTTTGTTTCTATTTATATTTAATTTAATTTTTATTTAATGTTAGTCTATTAAATAAATCTTAATTTACTAAATAATAAAAATACAAAAACAACAACATCAATATGATAAACTAAGAACTAAAATAAATTAAACTACAAAAACGAATCCTATGGTTTGGTTTGATGGCAGATGGAGGCTGTGCGCTGTGTGTATCTATATAGAAAATACAGAAAAGATTAGTTCTCTTCCTTCATTTTAATCGTATTAAATTACTTTTGGTTATTTTGAGTAATTTATAAAGCTTTTGAGGAAAATGCTTTTTCGAGGCAGTTGGTAAACATGACGATATGGGAATGAGGGGTGGCAAACGATTTCGTTTGGTTTAACTTTACATCTCTCGAATTCTATATACAATCGCTATTTACTGGAACCGTTTTATTTTATGCAATGAAAACAATTTTGTATCCAATGTCAAAACGATCTGTATTGTGATAAAATGGGGTTTTGAACTCGATGAAAAATTAATTTTGATAAATGGCGAAATATTATGATGTTTTTGATGCAATTCAAGTGAAAAATATAAATATTTCCAGACGAACGATACGACACAAAACAATAATCGAACTCTGACTATATAGACAAGACGAAAAATTTAATTAAATTTATTTATTGTGCCGCGGTCGGGAGCAGACAGTGGATTGGACCTGAATACGATTTTTTTGTTAATCAAATTTTTTTTTCAGTGGTAAAATTATTGCTGTAAAATGACTTTGATAATTTTCGGTTTTTAGACGAGATGTTGTACGTTTAGGTTATAAATTTGATTATAGCTTAATGTACCGAAAAGATTTAGAATCCATTTCTTTTTTTACTTTCAAACGGTTAAACAAGTGGATGGTATCGATTTGAAAGCGAATTTTTATAAACTTTGAGGTCGATCATTACACCACATTCTTTCACCAGCGAGCTTGTCTTTACCAGGACAATACCATAAAATCGCCGATTTGAGGTTATAAAAGTAGAAACAAATAAAAGAAATTTAACAATTTGGCTACCGACTTATGACAAAAATCAAAATAAAGTAATGTAAGGTTGCACCGCAACCAGTAAAAAAAGTTGTAAAAAAAGTAACCCAAAATAGAAAAAAATATAGAAAAAAATAGAAGTAATAATTATTTTATGGAAAATGTTGGCTAGCTGCTTCAGTCACTCAAGGTAAGATGGCACTGCATTCGCCGATTGCTGCATGGTTGCGAGGCTTTTTAGTTTGGAACTAGAATTTGGTGACATTTGGAGTATTAAATCCTAGCCCTTCTGTGGATAGTGCAGTCCTCTGTCAAAGTGTTATTTCAAGTGCTACTCGTGGGATCAATTATGGAATCTGAACTAATAGACAACAACAAAAAGGAGGAGATGAATTAACCAAGTTTATAAAAGGCAGAACTAAACGTTCACCACGAAATACAAATAAGGATATGACTTGTAAAAACAACATACCGGCAAATCATTCTAAAGCCAACGAAAGGGGTTGATATACATGTCAAAACTGCTTAAAATATTGAGACAGAAAATATAAATTGAGAAACTTCAGCGAGAAAAAGGAGGCCATCAAATAGTCTGTCCCCTCCTGAGAATACAAATGTTGGCAATTGCAGAAAGGACACTAAAGAAAAAACCGGTGGAATTGCCCAAAGAAATAAGTGAGAGCAAAAGCGTAAGTGCATCTTATACTCACTATTTGCAAAGTCTTTATTAGGCAAAATAGTAAAGATAGTAAAGTGGTTAACGGGTAAATGAGTGGCAGATTGTAAAGAGTATACGCCACCAAATACCAAGAAGAAAGAAGCGCTACTAGAGCCCATTACAGCTCGCAGCATTGATGAACTAAATATCGAGCTCGTCTTTTTTTGCGGAGGTTTTGAAAGGAGTTAAATCTGATCCCCTATTAGAGAGGAGAACGCATGGCACGTGTTCATAAAACTGAAAAAGGGTCTCGGCTCCTGCAAATATAGAGGTCCACTAGCGGGGATATGGAATTGGATATAATGCGTGGTAAAATCTAGACGTACCTTAATGATAAACAAGAGATTACTGCTCTGAGATCAGGGTTATAGATGAGGTCACCACCAATGGATCCTTAGCGCAATACCTAAGGAATTTGAAGAAGCAAACGCCCTTAAAAATAATACTGTACTCAGTCAAAGTGCCAACCGTCGTAGCTTAGAAAATGACTGAATTTGGAAAAATCTTTATAGGCTGGGTTAGATGTTGTATCCGTGTAGTAGTAAGTCCAGTGAGAAGCTATAAATGTTGATAACCTGGGCCCAGAATGAACTTATGTATGAATGAAACTGACCTTTCAGATATTTGTTTCAAGTGTTGCAAAGCTGGCCACAAGGCAAAATATTGTATATTTAAGTGAAGCACAATGCACATTAGATTTTAGTGCATTGGTTATTGAGTGGGGTAGTTCTTAAATAATTAACCGAAGTCAAGCTCTACTGGTTGTTTTCTCAATTCTGGATACCATCCTGAGCCACTCTATAGCAGAAAAGTCACTTGAAAAGTCTTCGTTTTCTACACGTACAGTGATCACCACGCTATTCTGTGTAAACTTCGTCGAAAATACCACAGGGACAACCTTCAAAATGCCGGATGGAAGACTTTTGACGAGGATATCTATACGGGTTAGTGCTTCGTAATACTTACTTGATGGACACCGCTAATACTAAGACTTCACAGCTAATAGGGAGCCCTACTAAGGCGTATCTTTGAAAAGTTTAAGCTATCGAGAGGAGCAACACACACATGTTCTGTTCTGATGGATAGTATATAGTATCTACAATTTTCACAAACTGACCTAACTTACCTAATATTGCCTCCTAAAAGTCGGAATACTAGAAAAGGACGAAAAGTTTTTGGAAGTATTCAACGCTTGTTTAAGAGAAGGGCAGTTTCCTAATGTTTGAAAGAAACAGAGACTGATACTGCTCCCGAAAGACAAAGCAATATCAGTAGACCCATCATCGTTCTTAGATGGCGCGGGTAAATTTTTCGAAATATTGCTATGTGACTGGTTCAAAGAAGCAATTGAAAGATCTGAAGACCTTGCAACTAATCAATATAGTTTCTGCAAGACACGATTAATCATTGATGCTATTCAGCTCGTTAAATGACTGGCTGAAGATGTTATAAGCAGAAGCAAATGGAAAAGAGGTCGTAAAAATATTGCACCATTGTTACACTGGATATTAAGAACAGCGTAATGGGATCACATAATGAACGCCCTTAATACAAAGAATATGCCTTGTTACATTAAAAGGATGATTTAAGACTATTTTAAGACTACATTTTGCCTTATCACATGGGTATAGGATGCAAAGAATATAGATCCAATGCTTTGAAACTTTATGAATGACGATATTTTGCACTTCAAAATTTCGAGAATACGACGATAGTTGACTTTGTTGATGATATCGCTATTGCCGCAGTCTGTTAGTAAACGGATGAGTTAAGGAACGTGGCAATTTATCCTAGTTTGACTCAGTTAGAGTGAAATTGGCTGTACAAAAGTATGAAGCGGTGCTTATAACTAGCACAAAGGCTCTAAAAACCCTATCCATACAAATTGAAATACACACAATTGTCTCGCGACCCTCAACAAATCGCCAGGTTATCATTTAAAGAGGTTTCAAAGATGGTAGCAAAACAACAGCCAAAGCAAGTAAGGTGCTTGCTTTCTCAAATAATGCCGAAGGTCAAAGGGCCAAGCCAAGAACGTCGCAGGCTGCTATTTGGTATTGTAACATCAATAATGCTATATGCGTCCTCTATATATGGGCCCAAGATTTGCACTTGCAATCGTACAGACGGAAGAGAGTGTCTAGTGCTTTCAGAATGGTCTCGACGAAAAAATGTGTGAGCTTACGGAAATGTGTTCAATTTACCTACTGGCAACAGAATGACAGAATTTTCATAAAAATTGCTATGGAGAGACTAAGCATACTCCAAAAGTACGAGCGAACAATGTAAGAACATACAACAAACATATTCGGTTTAAACAGCAATGGAATAATTCAGAGAAGGGCCTTTAGACTAAGCAACTTGTTCCAGAAATGGCCCCTTAAATAAATCGTAAGCATTGAGAGGTTGACTTTTACTAGACGCAGTTTTTAATAGGCCATGGGTCCTTTCAATCTTACCTCCATTGCTTCGGACACGATGAGTTATTGGGTTGTCCATCCCGTAGAGGTACAGTAAAAGATAGTTAACACGTGTTTTTCGCATGCGCATGGTCTCGGGAAAATAAATTTTCTATCACCATGTAGTCCCAGAGAATATCGTTTAAGGAATGTTAGCATCCGCAGAAGTTTGGAGTGCTAATTGTTGATGGTCGTTTTAGGGAGGAAAGATTTATGTAGGAGTCAGTTTTTAGTGAAAAAAGATCTCACACTGTTGGGCTAGGTGGCTTCGGTTAACATTAAAAATATTTTTTACAACCTGTTCTCGTCCGAATTATACTTCACTAATTCAAATTGAGTAAAAATAAAAACAGTATTCATCTGCGATGGAAGAAATTAGTCCTGATGAGGAATTTACAAAAAAAAATATTCACAATCTACTCAAATTACGTCTGAAACTAATACTTCTACGATACTAGCTACTTTGCAAAGGAAGTAAGAATTAAAAGAAAAAAATGGAATTATTGAAAGAAATGATATTATGCGAGAGAGAACGTCGATAACTGGCCAATATAATTCCATTCTCAATTCGCGAGATTAAAATGTAATGGAACATCAGATGGGTATTTCACAAACTCAAATGTGGATCGATATTCAAACAACCACTCAAGCAAAGAAGTTGCTTAATAGTGACGCGATATAAGGAGGAGGCGGTAGAAATGTTAGGAAGACAGTTGGGTGTGGCAGTGCAAAAAAAGCCACCAAATAAAATGGGACCAATGTCAGTTTTTCGAACCAATACATATATTGTTAGTGTAATATGCAATATGCAACTATGCATATTGATAGTATGTTAATCAAATAATTAGTCAAATATAGTACAGTAATAACCCTACCCAAGGTAAGTGGAAAGTATAGCTAAATACAAAAACAAGTTTATGTATTGTGAAGCAACAAATAGTTTTTCATCGCTTAACCAGCAGCGAAACATTGGTCTTTTAAAGCAAATAAACAACCGTGTCGTTGAAATAGGACATGAAGTTCTGCACACATCAAATACAGCATAAAATGGATTCGGTGAAAGAGCTTTGTTAGCAGACGATCACTAGAAAACACATTAATAAAACAAAATTGAAGTTCAAGAGAAAAGAGAGGAAGACAACAAAATATTGTGATGAACGACTCTCAAACCCCTAACTGCTATTCGATAAATTCTGCACGATAGATGCAGAATTAATCCATACAATTTCCATCGATCACCAGTATATAGAGTGCAAAATTATTACGAAAGAAATACGAAAGAAATATACGAAGAGACAAGGATATTACTTCTTGAGGCAAAAGAGCAAGCAACACCTGGACAATCTGCCAAAGTAAAGCGGCAGGCCAAAGGGAATTTTGAAAATAAAATACCAGTTGTCCCGTCCTTGCTAATTTAAAGAGAAGATGAGGAAGTTCCAATTAGATATATAAATATTTGAAGAAATCCGACAAATTTGGGGACTTAACTGGGATAGTAAACTGGTTACAGCAACGGATCGTAGATTGGTTACAACGAGGGAACTAACTACCTACGCAATCTAATTACAACTTCGCATTTTTGTTCGAGGTTTTCAAGAATTTCACACTTGATCGATTGAGTTCGCACCGATGGATAAATTGCGTAAGATCTAACTTTTTTTTAAATGTTTCAACTTTATTGAGTGAACTTTATAATAGCGAAACAATTTTACGGAATTTGTTGGAAATAATTCTTAGTTTTCTGCACGTGTTTTTTTGTTAGTTTAATGTACCGTAACATAGTGTCTATAAACATAAACTTCGTGTATTGGTGATATATTTCGATGTTTTTTTCTCTGTACCTTCGTCGTTTTGAAACCAGTTTTAAAATGGGTAAATGTTAAAAAAATCTAAAGCTATCTTGACCTTAGACGACGTCCTTCGTTTCACGCGTTTTCTGAAAGGATTTCAAGAAAGATTGAGAAATTTAAATGATAGGGAAAGCGCCAGTACAAACACCGGAGAGGGTATAGCTCAAGCTTAAGTCAAGAAAATGCTCGATTACGGAGCGAAATATCACCATTAAGATCTAGCTTAAAGAATTTAGAGGATAACAGAAATACCCAGGTGCCATAACCTTAAGTCAGAAAAATGCTGACTTACAGAAGAAAAATTCCAAAATTATATCTAGTCACCTACAAGATAGCTCCATTCCTTCATTTTCATTTAAAGTTATCGAGCATGCCAGCCCAGCATTAGAAGAATTCAGAGTATACCTGTGTGGTATACAATTTAAGGTTGTGAAGAACTGTATAGCCTTCCAGTCGATCATAGCAAAGAAGGACATCTAGTTGCGAGTCTCATGATGGGCATGATCGCTTGAAGAATTCAGCTACATAATAGAACAACGCTCAGGAAATAGGATGAAACACAATGACGCACTAAGCCGAAATCCTCTTCCAAAAGTGATGATCGTTTCCAATGAATTCGTTGACTGGATCAAATCAAAGCAGTTGAAACGATAAGAAATTATTAAATTTACAAACTTTAAGAACACGGCGAGTACAAAGAATATATGAGAAAATATGGCATCATATTCAAACATGACGAAGGGTGAAAGCTGCTTTGAATTCCGAAAGGCATGCAAGCGGAGGTGATAAGAAAAGTACACTAAGTGAGGTGATATGAAAAGTGTACGACCGTCTGTATAAATAAAAGTTTATGATTATATGTTACACGATATAAAATTTCACTTACCGTAAACTTCCATTGGGAAATGAGAAAGTCCTACTTTAATTTCGTCGTAATTACAAATCATTTTCAAAAGTTTTTGGAAAAAAAATTGATACACAATTTTACATGTGAAAATTATACCCATATAATGTTAAAATTAAAATCACTATCATATTATTTCTAATGTTTATAACACTAATTTTTGACCATGATTAACTATTAATAATTTATAGGTAAGAACGCACATTAAATATTATCCCAATAATTTCCCGTAATAATAACGCTACAACACTCACAAACAAACAAAATTACAGAATCATAATAAAATGTATTACAAGTTACAACAATAGTATTTTTGTGCGCATCGAATTACGCATTTATAATCTAAGATTCTGTAACTAGCAAAATTAAACAGAAATGTTTGCTCATGTCCTCAATATGTTTTGCAAAACCGATTTAAGTTTTCTAAAATAAAAGTTAAAATTAAAAAAACAATTAACAACGATCTGATAATTTTGGTAATCCAAAGTAATCATCATCAAACAAAATCAAATCGGGAGGTCCATTTTTCACTGGACTTAAATTAATTCTATTGCATAATACACTTATATGCTACAAAGTATTTACATTTTTTACGCAATATCTACCTTATCTAACTTATTTTGGTACACATTTTAGCAAATGAAATCTAAACTTTAATAAAATTCACTTAGTTACATGTTCACAGTTCACAATTAAATTACGACTAAACTGTAGACCCCCGAATACAAATATTGTACATCTTCTTCGAGCTGTTATACGGTTCCCAAGAAGTGTTGCATGTATTACAAAGCATTAAAATTGAAATAGCACGACGAACCAAAATGAGACAAAAAGCATGAATTAAATAAAAAAGAGGAACGATCGATCGGTTATAGTCGTAATGGTACATCCGGAGATGATTGCAAAAAAAAGTAATCAAAACATTTTTCCAAAATGGATACTCGATCGCATTGGAAAATATTAAGTTTGTGTTAGTGACAGTGTTTTAGAGCTTAGTTGTACATGCAGACATATTGCGCAGTTTAATTTGTATATGCTTCAAGGTGGAATTAAAGAATTTGGTTGTACATGTAGTTAAATTAATCTGTGGTGGTGAGATATGATTATAAAATGAGTACAGTGAATTAAAAACTTTACATGTAGTGCTATACGTTTTTCGTATATACAAAGTAGGTTCTTTGAAATCAGCTGGTAAATCTATTGTTTGATTTACGATAATTTCCCACCAGCTCATACCGTTTATTGATTTTGTAATTAATTTAATTCGATGTTGGAATTATTCATACATGAACGATTTTAAAGCTTATATTATGTTTTTTAATAGGTTTTATATATAGGGACCAAAAATATAGCTTAACACTATGTCGTTATTTCTGACGTAGCATGGTGAAACCTTAACGTGGCTCGATTTGATACAACCCCAAAGTTGAACACCACAAATTTGTATCGAGAAGAAAGTATCGAGAATTTTGATATTGTTGATATCCCAAAAGCAACTCAATACTTTGATATTCGTTACAGTTACGATCAACCATTTCATATATCTTGGGGAAATTTCGCTATCTTTAACATCAAATGTTGTGAAAGGTTGTGGATGAGTACCTTGTTGGTAGAATTCCAGCTTCCGTTGCAGATAAAAATGAACCAATGCTTGGTAGTATAAAGATTTTACATGTCACCTGTGATTAAATAGTGACGTTTATTATACAAATCACATTTGAATGATAACGATGACTTTTAAGTACTAATTTCGGATTAAAGGCACCAATTTCGAGTTGAGGTCTTAAGACGATTTAAACGTGAGCAAACTTTAAATTGCCAATTAGTAAAACACATTTATGCTTGGAATTGCCAAAAAAAACATAAGTTTGTACGAGTGAAAGCACTAGATAGCACTTTTGACGTTTGTCGATTTTTAAACGTTCGGTATATATATACAACGTGTGAGATGTGGTGTGACGTGAAGTAATTTAAGAAATTGTATGTAGCTTAGAGATCTTGAACTTGAATTAAGGTAGGATTACTTCTTATTTCCGTGATTTTTATCTTAGCTCGTCGATGTATTTTCCAACGTTCCTAGTCTCAGTTTTGTTTTTTCCAGTAGCTCACCAATATATTTTGGTGGTCCTGAGCGGTCGGATGTAAATTACCAAATGTGAGCTTTTGAAATTTTTTTTTGCAAGATATGGTTTTCTTGTCGCACGGTGCTTTCTTGATGTTTACGTTTTTCTAACCGGTTAATGCTTATTTTGTGCGTTCTCTTACTTTATTGCTATTTACAGGGATTTGTTTTGATCCTAGGTTGAGAACCCCTACTTGTTTGATCCCGAAAAATGTGATGTTTGCTTTTAGTTGATCAGAACTATATTTAATCAATGTTAGCATAATCTTTACTGAATTCATTACCAATATTGGCCGAATCTCTAGTAAGTATCTTATTAGGATTCATGATTTGTTTTACTATACTATATGATGATTCTTTCGTCCCAAATTACTATTTACTAGATACATTTAATTGACAATTTAGAAATAAAGTAGGTTTTCTTGGCCTGCTCACCCTCTTTCCGAATAAGTATGAATTTTTCCAATTGCCTAATAGTTTAGCACTGCTAGTATTGGATGTTCCACAGACTAAGGTAATTTTTTAATCGTGCTTAAGAGATTCGGAAGCAATCATGTTGTAATTTGATATCACTTTGATAAGAATGTGATCAAGGCAAGATGACTATTCTCCGCTGGTTCAAGTAGGCATATAAATTGAAGACTTTCTACCTGTTAGAGCTAGCAATATTGAATGTTGTTGTGACTGAATTTTCCTTAATGATGTCATTATTAAAATCACCAATTAGAATTAAGCTTGAACTATTAGCCTCTATTAGTCGCATAAATGCGTTCACGTTGCCAAAATTAAACCTATATAGAAACCTAAAACACAGAATCTATACAAACCTAAGTTTTGTGCCAGCCTGACTTCATCAGAGAAAATCATATTAAAAAAATAAATTTGGCAATTAATATTCTCTTTGATAAAAGTCACAAATCCACCAGATCTGTAACCACCATTCGTATAGATGACGAATATCGAATATGACGAGTATCGCATATTTCAGAATTTTGAAAGGCTCACCATGAGTTTATGAGAATTTTGGAACCTTTTAATTTTCGTAAAACTTTCTCAATTTTGATAGGCTTACTATCATGAGATATTACAGTTTGTTTTGAATTGTTGTGAGGGTAACAAGTCAAAACAGAATATTTACTTAAAACAAATTCAAATTAATTTTTGTTAAAATTAAAATTAATTGTTTAAAATTAAAAAAAAAAATTTGGCTCATCAACATTGTGTTTAAATTAAGATCTGCGATCAATGTTAAAAGACTACCAAAACCTACCAGTGATGCGGAACTGATAAAAACGGTGGTTTGCATCGCCAATAAAGGACTATAACCCTTAATATAACAGAATCAGGTATTGATTGTTGTTACCGCAAAGTGTTCCAGAAACAAATGGATTCCGGTGACCAAAAAATGAATGAGGTCACACACGTACAATTTGTTCGCCAGTTAACCAAGAAACGGATAATGAAGGCAAAACGTAAAACTTCGCTAAAGCTGTCAAACTGTGGTTTCACGACCGACAAATTAATTTTTATAAATGAAAGTCTTAGTTATGCCAAGCGTCAACTTTACCACCAGGCAAGAGACCAAAAACTTAAGCTGAAATTTAAATATCTTTGGATTCGAAACGGCACAATAATGATGAGAAAGGATGATGAAAGTAATGTTTTTGTTAAGGGGGCCTTGAGCCAATCGTAGATATAGTTAAAATATAATATTACAAATGTTGTATTATGTCATTTCTAGATAATAGTCATCAAGGTCATGTAATGGATGCACCATAGAAAATGTGACGTATTTCGTCAATATTTGCCTATTCCCAAATATTGACGAAATACGTCACATTTTCTATGGTGCATATGGATATACTTTGTTTCACTGAAACTTTTCTTAATCCATATATTCCTATAGTTTGGATTTGGCTATTGAGGGTTTTAATATTTTCAGAAAGGATAGGACGGTATCTCTTAATTACGTTTGTTCCCTTAATTACGGCGGCGTTTGTATGTATGGAGGTGAGCATATTAAGGCTAGATTAGTGAGAGTATCTTCTTATATTTTGGATTCGTTGGTTTCTGATTTAGAGTTTATTTTCGTTAATGTTTTCGTAAACGGTTGTAAAATCTTATTTGGATAAGTCTACAATCCTCTAAAAACTAGTAAGAGGTCGTATGCTCAGTTTAAAAAATCCCTTGTAGAAATAGAAAGTTTGTTTAGTTATTTCTCTTGTAGGTTCGATGAAATATATATAGCGGGTGATTTTAATTTCGATATCCTCCAAATAGATTATAGATTATATGAATCTTTTAAAAAGTCTTAATTTATCCGTTTTTAACACTGTTGCACCAACTTTTTGTTGCCCAACCGCTAGTGGTATTTCTTATTCTCTTATTGACCATATTGTTTCCTTTAGTAATAGCCCTATTTGTTTTTTCAATTAGTTGTCCCTTGGTATAGGCTCCTCATGATCTTCATCATGATCTTTTAGTTTTTTCTGTTGTTTTTCTCCACCGAAGTCTAGAAGCTTTAGCTTTAGGGATTATTCTAGGTTAGATGATTCCTGCCTTTATTTAGCTTGTACCTCGGTTCATTGGGAGAATATCTTTTCTGTTTGTTCTTCTACTAGACAAATCGAAATTTTCAAAGCTTATCTTGGTTTCGTTTTTGAGTCTTGTATTCCGTTGAGAACCATTACTCTAAAACCAAATTCTCCACCTTGGTGTCAAGAAATTTCTAATGCTATTTGTGTTAGGGTTAGCAAATATCGTTTATGGAAAAAGTACTCTAATTTCCAGTCCCACTTTGATTATAAGCAGGCGCGTAATAAGGTTGTAGAGTTAATTAGGTTATCTAAATATACGTTTTTTAAAGATAAGATAGATCCCTCTCTCCCTCTCTAGGCCTTTTGGCTTAATGTTCGTAATTTGGGATTTGGTAGATGCAGGAGTATCATTCATGAGGTTTTCAAGCCAAATGAATTAAATAGTTTTTTAGCTCCAATCTGAACTCTTGTAGTAATACAGTCGAATTACTTTCTGACGAGTCCTTTAATTCATTTTCATTCTCAAATATTTCGCTCGATGAGTTACATTTCGCTATTTGGAAGGTTAAATCGGAACACTCTGGTTTGGATAATATCAGTTTAAAATTCGTAAAACGAGTTTTCCTTTTCGTCTCAAAGTACTTGTTACATATTTTTAATTTTATCCTTACGTCCTTTTCCTTTCCTGACCAGTGGAAGCTTAGTAAAATTATTCCTATCCCAAAGATTAGCAATCCTTCTGAACTATCTATGAGTATGCTAAGTTCTCTTTCTAAAGCCTTTGAGATTATAGTTGTTAAGAATCAAATTCAGGTACACCTTAATAGCAATAGTTTAGTTAGCTGTGTGCAATCTGGGTTTAGAAAATTCCATAGTACAACCACTGCGTTATTAAACGTTTGTGACGATATTAGATGTAATATGAGTAATAGGGAGTTGACCTCTTTAACTTTGTTAGATTTTTCCAAGGCCTTCGATTCTATCAATCACGGTATTTTATTCAATAAGCTTCTAATCGTTCTCAGGCAATTTATTTCGGTGATAGCTTATCTGATTTCCTCCCAGTTACTTCCGGCGTACCTCAGGGTTCAGTGCTGGGTCCATTATTGATTTCTATGTATATTAATGACATAGAATCCTATATTCATCATTGCTCTTTACATATTTTTGCTGATGATGTCCAAATATATAGAAGCAGTCGTTTAGATCAAGACTCTGTAGTAAGAAATATTTCTCTGATAAATGATGGTTTATGTAGTATAGTTGATTGGTCGATATTGAATGGGCTTAGATTAAATGCGAGTAAACCTCAGTCAATTATAATATATAAGAAGCCTCTTGATACTTCGTCTTTTCCTGGAATTCATCTAAACGATTCTCTTATTCCGTTTTCAAATACTGTAAAAGTTTTAGGGTTAGTTTTCAATAAATCTCTTACATGGGGTGACCACTTATTTAATATTAGTAGAAGGGTGTTTGGCATACTAAGTTGTTTGCACAAAGTGGTAGGGTTTACGGATAGTCATTTTAGGAAAAGAATGTTTATGTCTTATCTTCTCCCTCAGTTTATTTATGGTGATATAGTTTTGTTTGGATTACTTCAGGAGAATATGAGTATTCTCCAAAGATGTTTCAATGCTTGTACTAGGTTTATTTTTGGTATTAGAAAATTCGATCATATTTCTCCTTATTTTAATGTTGTTTTAGGATGTAGTTTATCTACCTTTTTTGAACTTCGCGTTTCTCTTTTTATTTTTAAACTTCTTAAAACTAAGCAGCCAATTTATTTGTATGGGCAGTTGTTGTTTAGTAGGTTTCATTCCGCTAACTTACGATTACTTCCACCAAAAAATTTGTGTAGATCGTTAAACAAATCTACACAAATTTTTAGGGGAATTTCTCTCTGGAATTCAATTCCACTTGCAGTTAAAAGACTAGGTTCGTCCAAATTATTTAAGTCAACATTTTTAGAGTGGCGTGGCTGACTGGCAATATGTAGTTTTTATTATAGCTCTAGCTCAAAATGAGATGTGCTGTATGGGATGAATTTGTTTTGAAAAAATTTAAGAGGGTTTTATGCCTAATGGAAGCAATTGTCGATTTTGATGTTTATATATTTGCTTCCATATGTGCTTTTCCTCTTAATTTAAATTCTAAATACAAATACATAAATAAATAAATAAATAAATAAACAAAAAAAAATACATTTTGATCCCCCTTTATCCTCTTCTGATAAATTTGCAGTCGTCCATCAAAATACCAACAGCTTAAGAACAAATTTCGATAAAGTTTATTCACATTTTGCAACCTAGAATATTCCACCCGATTTAATTTTTCTATCCGGAGCTAGCCAACGGCAATCATTTCAGAAACTTAAAGCCATCTTGTGTGAAAGACCTGTGCTAGGAATATTCAATCCAAATGCCAAGATTTGACGTTTTACTGCTACAGAAAAACTTTGATGATAGGAAATTCCATCCTATTTTTTTATTATAGTCGGAAAACAAATGCAGCACAGGAAAACCATAGTTTTGATTTGGAAGTTCTAGCAGCCTTCGCATCAGCATTAAAATTTAGAGTATACCTGTATGGTATACAATTTAAGATTGTGAAGAATTGTCTAGCATTCTAGTCGACCATTGCAAAGAAGGACATATCGTCGCGAGTCGCAGGATGGGCATGATCGCTGGAAGAATTTAGCTACACAATAGAACAACGCTCAGGAAATCGGATGAAACACGCTAACGCATTAAGCAGAAATCCTCTTCCAAAAGTGATGATAGTTTTTAATGAATTCGTTGACAGGATCAAATCAAACCAGTTGAAACGATGAGAAATTATTAAATTTACAAACTTTTGGAACACGGCGAGTACAAAAAATATATGAGAGAATATGGCATCATATTCAAACATGACGACGAAGGACGAAAGCTGCTTTGAATTCCAAAAGACATGCAATCAGAGGTGATAAGAAAAGTACACTAAGTGAGGTGATATGAAAAGTGTACGACCGTCTGTATAAATAAAAGTTTATGATTTTATGTTACATGATATAAAATTTCACTTACCGTAAACTTCCATTGCGAAATGGGAAAGCTTTACTATAATTACGTCCTAAGTACAAATCATTTTCAAAAGTGTTTGAAAAAAAAAATTGATACACAATTTTACATGTGAAAATTATACCCATCTAATGTTAAATTAAACTCACTATCATATTATTTCTAATGTTTATAACACTAATTTTTGACCATGATTAACTATTAATAATTTATAGGTAAGAACGCACATTAAATATTATCCCAATAATTTCCCGTAATAATAACGCTACACCACTCACAAACAAACAAAATTACAGAATCATAATAAAATTTGTTACAAGTTACAACAGTAAAAATGTACACCTATGTATTTTTGTGCGCATCGAATTACGCATTTATAATCTAAGATTCTGTAACTAGCAAAATTAAACAGAAATGTTTGCTCATGTCCTCAATATGTTTTGCAAAACCGATTTAAGTTTTCTAAAATAAAAGTTAAAATTAAAAAAACAATTAACAACGATCTGATAATTTTGGTAATCCAAAGTAATCATCATCAAACAAAATCAAATCGGGAGGTCCATTTTTCACTGGACTTAAATTAATTCTATTGCATAATACACTTATATGCTACAAAGTATTTACATTTTTTACGCAATATCTACCTTATCTAACTTATTTTGGTACACATTTTAGCAAATGAAATCTAAACTTTAATAAAATTCACTTAGTTACATGTTCACAGTTCACAATTAAATTACGACTAAACTGTAGACCCCCGAATACAAATATTGTACATCTTCTTCGAGCTGTTATACGGTTCCCAAGAAGTGTTGCATGTATTACAAAGCATTAAAATTGAAATAGCACGACGAACCAAAATGAGACAAAAAGCATGAATTAAATAAAAAAGAGGAACGATCGATCGGTTATAGTCGTAATGGTACATCCGGAGATGATTGCAAAAAAAAGTAATCAAAACATTTTTCCAAAATGGATACTCGATCGCATTGGAAAATATTAAGTTTGTGTTAGTGACAGTGTTTTAGAGCTTAGTTGTACATGCAGACATATTGCGCAGTTTAATTTGTATATGCTTCAAGGTGGAATTAAAGAATTTGGTTGTACATGTAGTTAAATTAATCTGTGGTGGTGAGATATGATTATAAAATGAGTACAGTGAATTAAAAACTTTACATGTAGTGGTATACGTTTTTCGTATATACACAGTAGGTCAACACTTTGAAATCAGCTGATAAATCCATTGTTTGATTTACGATAATTTCCTACCAAGTCATACCGTTTATTGATTTTGTAATTTAATTCGATGTTGGAATTATTCATACATCATAGACCAAGAACCATTTTAAATCGTTCGCTTATATGAACTATTTACAGGTTTCATATACAGACGAAAAATATAGTTAAAAGTTGTTTACTCGATATTTTGACGTTCGTTAAAGTTACGATCAGCCATTTCATATATCTTGGGGAAATTTCGCAATCTTTTACATCAAATATGTTGTTACAGATTATGGCTGAGTACCTGTTGGTAGAATTCCAGCTTAGATAAAAATAAACCAATCATGTTTGAATAAATAACTATATGACATGTTACCTGTGATTAAACAGTGACGTTTCTTATTCAAATCACATTTGAATGACAAAGATGACGTTGAAGTACCAATTTCGTATTGAAGGCGTCCTTAATGAGTTAAGAAGATTTTCGGACAATTACGGATGAACTTGCTCTGTTTGTTGATTTTTGAACGTTTGGTATTTTTCAATGTTCCTGTTTTCAGCTGTGTTTTTTCAGTAGCTCGCCCATATATTCTGGTGGTAATTATGTCCACTGACTTAATTTTATTTTATTTTTTTAAACTCAATGGATTTATCCTCTCCATTTCTTGACAATTTTATAGACTTTAAAAACAATAAATGAAATGATTAATAGTGTAAAGGCAGTGAGACCCGTGGTAGTGTGAAGATGCTGCTTTTGATGTAGCATTTTTATTTCTTTCAAATTATTTAGTGTTTTATTATGTAGAAGATCCGGCTTGGTATTAGGTATTACAATACATCCAGTACTGTTATTTTATTATATGGTAGTATTACTATAGGTAATTTTGAATCATGTTAGCCTATCCTAATTTAATTGGTATTAATCCGTTGTTCTTTGTCATTGGTGTTAGGTTGATTGATTGCCCGTCGGTCATGTTGAACCTGTTAAAGTCATTTTACTTAAGCTTTATGAACTTTTCCTAAATCAGTGAGTAAGATAATTGTTTGTTGGTACGGAGTGACGTGAGTGATACATTATATAAATTTTAATTGTAAATTACAAAACTCCGACAGTTTTCACTCACTTCTTAAAGTGAGATAAGAAGTGAGTGAAAACTGTCGGAGTTTTGTAATTTACAATTAAAATTTATACAGTGAGTAAGGTTATTTCATTATTTTTCCTAACTACTTTTTTTCGGTAAGGTGGTGTTAGTTTACTTCGTTTGTATCGTTTAGCGAAGATAACTTGCCCTGTTCTAATAGAGATGGGACTTCTTTTTTTGAAGTTTAATTTATAAATTTTACTTTGCTTCTTTTCTTCTGTTAAAGTTAAAAGGAGTAACTTTGGTTGCAGAGTATATTGAATTGTTGTAAGAAAGTAAACTTTGTTGGATAAATTCTTTTATAGATGCTTTCGAATTTTTAACGTGAATTATACCGAATGTTTCCTTTAGTGTGGAATGAAGTTTTTCGACCAGGTTTCTGTAGAATTATAAGGTTTGGTATAGCGTAATGTGATATTATATTTTTCAGCAAGTTGTTTGAAAAAATACTAAGAAATGTGGATTCGTTATATATAATTAATTTCTTTGGTAATCCGTGTCTACTAAAGTATTTAATTATTTTACATACGATGGTTTTTTCGGTGCTGTCTAGCAAATTTAGACAATTTATCAATCATAGTCAGAAATTGATGACTCAACATTTGAAAAATGTCCATATGGATTATGTCCATAGGTTTTCTTGGAATTTCAGTTATTTCTAAATTAACCTGCGAAGGTTGTCTGTAACTTTTTGACATGTCACACAGTCGTTAATATGTATAAAACTCTTTCTATTTCTTAGTTTCAGGGATAGGAAAATGTTCTTTTATTTTTATTTTGTCTGGATTTGGCTGCACACCTGGAGAAAACTAAATGTCTTAAGAAAACTATTTCTTTATGAAGGAACTCAGATTTGTCGAGTTGCTCTTTGGTGTTGGCTGATTTTATTGTAGTAAAAACTCTCGTTAAACTTTAGATGTGTTCCTGTATAGATATCGAAAATATGATATAATGTCATCCATATAATACAGGGATATATTCTCTTTTAATTCGCCCAGTACATTATGCGTTACTCCAAGAAAGGTGCTAGGAGCATTTTTAAGACCAAATGGCATACGTATATACTCGTAATGGCCAAAATCTACGGAAAATGCTGTTTTAGCAATATCTTTAGGAGAAACTTTGAATTTGGTGGAAACCTGATATGATTTTTTAATTTAGTTTACGGTAATCAATAACTACTGTCTTCCCAGTAAAAAACGCCTAGGCGTAATGAGCTAATAGAACGCCCAGTAGGCGCACTATTCGCTTTAAACGCCTAGGCGTAGTATTTGAGGATAATTGACGATTTTAAAACCATAAACATTTTAAGTACTTATAACACTATAAAATGTATTTGAGAAGGTTTAAAACATCTCATTGTAGTTCCTAATGTCTGTAGTGGCCGTATTGTCATTGTAAACCATACTGGAAAGTGGAGCTTCGATATCATTAAGCAATATATTCACAGTGTAATAACGCAACGATTACAAACATGTTTGTTACCACAACCAGTTTTACTTATTTAAACTCGTTTTCGCCCCACATTACGGTAGCAAGATTAAAATATTTTGAAAAACAACGTATTTATCCAAATCATACCGCTTAAAATGACTGGCTTACTATAGCCTTTGGATGTCTGTATAAACAAACCGTTCCAACAAACATATAATAATAATTATGATGAATACGTAGCGAAAGCTATTTCAGACTCAAATAGGCGGACAAAACTGAGGGCGCTAAAGTGCTTAATACTTGTATAGTGTCATAATCGAAAAAACAACGTTAAAGCTGACAAAATAGCCAAGGCTTTTAATTCCTAAAGTTGAAATTAAAATTATTAATTTGCACGAGCCATTTATCTTCAGCGATGATACATTTGAAAAAATTGAGTACTTTTGGCCAGAAAAAATTGCAAATAGTTTTTTTAATGTATTATGCTTTTAAATGCAGTAGTGTTAAATTCGAAAAATGGGTTGCGTTATAAGGTGCTCACATTATTAAATTTTTGGAAGTAAATATGGTTCTTACTGACCATAATCTTACCGACGATAATAATAGGATTATTTTAAAATCAGATGAATTAACTAATTCGAATGTAGAAGCTTATGCAGTTTCGATGGTCAAGGAGTGGAACAAAAATCGTTATCCTCGATGATAAATGTTGCAAAATTAATGAGCATTTGTACGTTATTGAAAACCAATCCAAAAATGTCATTATAATAATAATCGAAAATTTCACTTTTTTTAAACAAAAAATCGATTAAAGCGCCTAGGCGTTTTATTCAAATGGGCGTTCTATTCGAAAATTTTCATCATTTTTGAAAAATTTTATATTTTGAAGACCACCCGAATATAATGCCTAGGCGCTTTTTAGGGGGAAGACAGTAGTCGCCGTTTGGTTTTGCCAAAGGAATTTTATTCTTGGATGCTATACAAATTGGACTACTCCAAGGAGAATAACTAGATCTGATTATACCTTGGTCTAATATTTTTAAAATTTGATCTTCTACTTCTTGTTAATGAAGTTATCGATATCCAAATTTTTGTAAATACTGGTTTAATGTCTCCCGTATTTATATCATGTTTAACTATACATTAGTGATGGACAGTTTATTTTCTTTTTGGAAAATATCTTCAATTTTTACACAGAGTCGTTCTATTGCTTAAGTGATTTATCCTGAATAAGTTTTTTTATGTTTTTGTCTGGGTTATCGACTTTTGCTTCATTAGATTGGGAATTGAAATTTTAAATGATTTTGGTTTAATTGGATGTTCTATAACAAAAGTTATTTGATTATTTACCGAAATTCATATTTACAACTTTACCGAAATATTATTGGCTAATATATATATTCCTTATAAAAAAAACCAGCTTAAATTTAAGTAAAAATTGGATACAATTTGGTCCAAGCAGTTAAGTATAAGAATTTACTGGTTTTAGTATATTTTGGCAGAGTAATTGTTCTCATTGAGACCTATTCTTAGAGGTATCATTGAGTCCAATCATACCACTAATACTCATTTTGAATTTTTCGATTTTGACAATGAACAATATATGGTAGCTTACACATTTTTATTTAAGAAACAAATACTGTCGGCCACGATGTTGATTATTTATTTATTTTTTTTTGTAAATACGGGAAAATATGGGATGATAACCTTAATTTGTCTGAATTACTATTTTGTAGTATCGGTATAGAACAAAACAGTAATTCCGTATATTTTTTCAAATAATGGTATTTAGTTATAGAGTTTGTCTACTTAATTAGTAAAACCTGTTTTTAAAAATATTAATCCTATAATTTTTTGAAGAAATAAAAGGGTAGATCTTTTATAATAATGATGTAAAAATAAGGTGTGAACGATAAGTTTAAATAACGAATTGAATTGTCATGAAATGGCTGACTTGATAAAATAAATTAAGTGACACCTTCCTAAAAGTATATATGACTGTCTTGTTTATTTTCGTTTTTTCCTCCATTTTATTTTTTATTTCTCAAATGATTGCTTATGATTGGCTTTTTTCTTTATACCTTTTGTGATCATTTGTTTTTGTTTAGTTGTTTTGTGTGGGACGATCTTTCGTTTTCGCGTTAATTTAATGTGGATTTCGATTTATTTTAAAAACTTGCACTGAGCGCAAAAAGAGTAAAAAGAGTACTCTGATAACGTTCGATTGACCATTAAAAAATTACTCTGACAGCAAGTTTTTTTTTTGCACTGAGTGATTTTGTCTACTCCGAGTTTTTCGATCGATTTACCCCTCTTTTACATCAATACTAATAACTTTATTATCATTGTGCTGCCATTTTGAATTTTTGTCATTTACGAATTACGATACATTGGTCAATTGTGTTTGAAACATCATTGAACATTTATGATTTAAATATTTTTTATAAAAGCATTTTATAATTTGTAATTAAAATTACTAGTCATCTTTACAACTAGTTTGATTGATGCTTTTTAATTGTATATTGTATTTATATTCAATTATCTTGTCTATTTTACATGTGTAATGAAGGTTTTTAGCCATCACTCTGATTGGTTTAGTTTGTTTATCTTCAAACGTGTGCCAATAGTGCTTTCCTTCATTAAGCATTTTTGTTACTTGTCGGTAACTTTCACTATCTTTCAAGTTTATTTTGATGTTATTTCCATTCATCACCTTTGCGTTAAACTGATCTGTTGCAGTTATTGTTTTTATTTTTTCAGATAGTAAGTCATAATCTTTGATTTCATTTATGACTATTGGTGGGGGTTGAGCTAGTTTTGTGGCTTTGTTGTTAAAACCTTTGGAACATTCAGTTGTAATTGAGGCGGAGATAGAGTATTCTTTCTTTTCCTTTTGTTCGTATGATTTATAACTCTTACAAACTCCGTTTCCCTAGCTAGTTCTTCTTCATCTGTATGGTACTCTTGCACAGCTGTTGTTATTATATTAGTCTTTTGGCTATTGACTTCCTTTGATTTAAGAGTACTAACTTCGTTTTCTAGAACTTTTATTCGCTCCTGCATTCATGCAATTGCTTGATTCAGTTGCTTGTTTATATTTGTGGAATCGACCAATGCACTATTGGCTTTGAACAATTCACTGTACAGTTTTTCTCAGTTAAAGAACGATTGCAGTTCTCTGGCAACAGTTTGTTTTTCGGGATTTCCTTATTTTGCTCGTTTTGTTGCACTAATTTGAAGTTGCCTTACAAAAAGGGGCTAGTGACTTTTGTAGGAGATCGAATTAATTTCTGACTCCTTTGGAATGGATATGAAATATCCTTTTCTTTTGTACTCAGTTGAGTATTATTATTTTTCCCTAACATATCTTGGGATTGGTTGTAATAATTATAGTATAGCAATGATTGGTCTCCCACAGAATCCATGAGACCGATCTCCGAAGAGAGTGGATTTCCCTGAGCATCAAGTATACCACCTGGGGTAATTGCACTCGCCTCTAGTATTTAGCCGATGAGTATTCCATCGTTGCCCGGGTGTTACCACTTGGAGGTGTAGTAGACATTTTTGGAGGTGTCTACATAGTTACAAAGTTGGAATATAAACCATGAGTCATGGCTATAAACAATCAACCCCTACCCTATTGAGACACACCCAACTGAAATAATTTTCAAGAATTGCATGACATTTTTTGGAAACAAGTTTATTTTGTATATTATGTACCCATGCCACACTTTGTCTAAATCTTGTACAATATCCAAAAAACGTTTAAGTGGTTAGAGGGGGTATTTGCTTTTTCAATGTCAGTTCAGTCCTAATGACAATCTTGTTTCGATAAAGCTGGCCTGTTGGATATTGATCAACAGACAACCGATGAACACCATGACGAGAATTATATTATTATATTATAATTACATGGACGTGAGACGCTCAAAAGTCATATCCCATAGATAAGTTGGATCATCATAAAACCAACAAAAGCAAAACCAACGAGTCATATGGCATAGCTAGTGACTCGTATAAAATCAACAAATACAAAACACACGATGCACATTCCATCGATAAGAGTGATCAACAAAATACCAAGAAATGCACAACACATTTTCCATTCAAACTGTGGGAAATGTCATATCAGCAAGATGCAACATCAAGTACCAATGAAACGTTGTGCTAATTACACAATAAGAGCAACAACACACAATAACAAGCAACAACAACACAAGACAAAGACTGAGATAACAGAAACGACGGAAAGAAGACTATAAAAAGACAAAACAGAAAGATAATGACGGCTTTTTCATTGTTAACGATCACCATATCCAGATCAATCAATAAATAAAATTAATTGTAAAATTTAAATAATATTTTAAATAAAAAGAAAAATACTCAGGAATAATTTTCCTGAGTTTAAAAAAATAAAATTCGTTATTCCTAAAAGATATAACTGGCGCAGATTGGTAGCGGATAATTTTTATTATCTGAGCTCGCTCCAAAATAATAACTGCAAATAATAAAAATAAATAATAATAAAGTGTATAATAATAAAAGTGATTTAGAGGAAAGTGTTTTACATAACGTAAAAAATTCAAGTGAATATTGAATCATAGTGCTGGACTCAATTAAATCAGTGTTATGTTATATGCTTTGATTAATTATTAAGTTGAAGGAAAATCAACTTTAGAATAAAGCTAATGGTATATTAGCTATAGTTAAGAACAAAAATAAAATAAAAAGTTAAAGAAAAAGAATAATATATATTTTTAAATTACATATAAATATATAAAAAGTGAAGAAAATTTTTTTTAAAGTGTACCGTGAAACAAAGAAGGAAGAAACAAGATTTTTAGTAAACAATCATACATAAGTCTGATGATGGTATATCAAAAGATATTGATTGTAATTCTCTGGTAAGTTAACAAATTGAAAATCCCCTAAATAATCTTAAAAATTCCTTTAATTAAAGTAACGTAAACTAGAAAATATAAAAAAAAAAAAAAAAAAGAAAAGTAGACAATTTTAATTTGATATAAGTAAACATAAAAATCTCAAAGTGAATTTAGAAAATAGTGTTAGAATTATACAAATCCTGTCTCAAAAATTTTTAAAAATGAGTCAAGAAAATGTAAACTTGTCGGATAGAAATCCTCAACGGAATCCACAAGAAGAATATTACGCGCAACAAGAACTATTAAAACAGCAAAAATTAGACGATGAAAAAATTAGATATGAAGCAATGAACAGAATGCTTCATCAACTTAAAATCCCCGACGCTGTAAAAGATTTACCACAGTATTCTGGAACAAAGAATGGTCTGTATAACTTTATACAGAATGTGGAAGAAATTCTTTCAATTTGCACAGATTCGTGTCAATACAATCCAAATTACGCTAAACTAATTGTTAGAGCAATTAGAAACAAAATTGTAGGCGATGCAAATGACGCCTTAGAAATGTACAATAGCGATGGATCATGGGAAGAAATTAGAGATAATCTCATAAATCACTACGCTGATAAAAGAGATGAAACTAGTTTAATCCGTGATCTACATAAAATAACTCAAGGTTATAATAGTATAGAAAAATATTTTTCGAGAATTTCCGACATATTAAATTCCTTAAACAACTGGGCCAAATTAAACACACCCATTGACCGCAACCGAGAAGTACTAATTACTGCCAAGAGAAATTGGTACCACTCCATGTGTTTATCTGTATTTCTCGCCGGACTTGAAGGCTCATTAGGACCCATGGTGCGAGCCATGCAACCATCAAATTTACAAACAGCAAGAGCTTACTGTTTGAAAGAGCAAAATACAAGTTATTTAAGAACAAAACCAATTCTGGAAAATCCTAAACCTATTCCAAGACTACCCATGAAACCTCAATCTAACCCAAATTATAAACATTTTAATCATCAACCATTTCAAAGAAATCCGTATTATAACCAACCTCAATACTATAATCATCGTCCCTTTACGCAACAAAATCCAGGACCACCTAACAGACAACTGTTACCTCCTAAACCTCAACAGAATATGAAACCAGAACGTATGGATACTTCATCCAATCTTGATAAATACAAACAACCCACCTATAATCAGAGACCTTTCCAATCTGGACCATTCCAATTCCAACAAACAGGACCACCTAGATTTAGATCTCAGGAACTATTTAATGTTGAATATTCTCCTTACGATAATCATTCTTGGAATGAAAACTATCTCGAAGAATTTGAACAAACCTCTGACAATGACATGCACCCTACATTTAATTCAGATATTAACGAACAATACCCAATACAAGATATTGTAAAAGCCAATTATTATCCTTCATTAGAAACTGAAATACAGGACGAGGATTTTTACCCAGAAGCCTCAGTCAACCAATTGGATACCTAACTCTAAACAACCACTCTGGATATCGATTACCTTTTATAGAAATTCAAACACAAAACAAAAAATTAAAACTGTTAATAGACACCGGTTCGACTAAATCTTTTATAAATCCCATTCTAGTTAACAAAAATTCCATAATACCGATTGAACCAATTAATATTAAAACCTTGTTTAACACTCACACTGTTGATAAAGCTGTAAATATAGAGGGTTTTGACGAGTTTAAAACGAAACAGCCTTTGGAATTTTTACTGTTTAAATTCCATGACTATTTCGATGGACTTATTGGATTAGAATTAATGCAAAAATTAAAAATCCAAATCGACCTCGCAAAATCTCATTTAATTCTTCCAAAAGTAACTATCCCACTTTTATTTAAACTAAATTATATGTCCCAACAATATAAAATCTTACCACGTAGCAAACTTATTGCTAGTGTACCCGTTAACATAGAAAATGGTGAAATTTATATAAAACCCATAATCCTCCACGGAAATCTAATAATTCCCGAAGGTATCTACCATAGTAACAATCACTATGCTAAAGTAGAAGTCATCAACTACAGTAACAAAGAACATACGTTTATGATTGAACACCCAATCGAAGGTGAAAAGTTCGAAAATTATCATATGGAATCTCATGATGAGAAAATGTACGATTGCCGCTCCTCAAACGAACCAATCACTAATCTCATTAGAACAAATCATTTAAACAATGAAGAGAAAAAATCCATTGAAAAATTATGTTTGCAATATGACGACATATTTCAAAAGAATACACAACAACTCACGTTTACAAACCAAGTTAAACATGAGATAAACCTAGAAGACGAAAAGCCTATTTTTACAAAAAGCTATCGTTACCCGCATGTGCATAAGGCAGAAGTAGAAAAGCAAATAATGGAAATGCTTTCACAGGGAATTATCAGACCAAGTTACTCTCCTTGGAGCTCCCCAATATGGATAGTTCCAAAGAAAGCGGATGCTAGTGGTAAAGTTAAATGGCGTTTAGTCATAGATTACCGAAAGCTTAATGAGAAAACCATTTCTGATAGATACCCGCTACCCAATATAAATGATATATTGGATAAACTCGGCAAGTGCATGTATTTCACTACTTTGGATTTAGCTTCTGGTTTCCATCAAATCGAAGTTAGCCCAAAGGATATACCGAAGACTGCCTTTTCAGTAGAGTTTGGCCACTACGAATATGTTCGTATGCCATTCGGCCTTAAGAATGCACCCAGTACTTTCCAAAGAGTAATGGACAACGTACTCGGAGAACTACAAGGAAAAACCTGCTTGTGCTACATGGATGATATCATCATATACTCCACGTCGCTACAAGAGCACATTGAAAACCTAGGTAAAGTATTCCAGAAATTACAATCAGCCAACTTAAAAATACAGTTGGATAAATCCGAATTCTTGCATAAAGAAGTTGGGTTTCTTGGCCATATTGTAACACCTCAAGGAGTCAAACCAAACCCTTCTAAAATAACAGCAATCAAACAATTTCCAATACCCAAGACCGAAAGGCAAATAAAAAGCTTTCTTGGTCTCATGGGCTACTATAGGAAATTTATTCCTAACTTCTCACATGTAACCAAACCAATGACCGAATGTCTAAGGAAAGGTAAAAAGATTACATTAGACGAAGAGTACATTAATTGTTTTAAAAAATGTCAAACATTACTATGTAATGAACCCATCTTGACGTACCCTGATTTTAATGAACCTTTCATTGTGACAACCGATGCCAGCAATGTAGCTCTGGGTGCCGTATTATCACAAGGAGAAATCGGAAAAGATTTACCTATATGCTACGCATCTAGGACCCTCTCTAAAAGTGAACAAAATTACTCCACTATAGAGAAGGAGCTATTGGCAATAGTATGGGCAACCAAGTATTTCAGGCCATACTTATTCGGACATAAGTTTACAATCGTTACCGACCACAAGCCTTTAACTTGGCTGTTCTCACTTAAAGAACCAAACAGCAAGTTAGTAAGGTGGAGACTTAAACTAGAAGAATTCGATTATACTATACAGTATAAAAAAGGAATTCTTAACTCCAATGCAGATGCACTTTCACGCGCAATTCCTATGGAAATAAACACCTTTGAAATAAATACTTCCGATTCCAGCACATCCGATGAAAATGATAGATCCTCAATTCTTTCTACTCCAGAAATCCTAATTCCCGTTACTAAAAGTTCAGTTAACACCTTTGACCAACAGCTAATTCTGTACTTATCAGATACTGTTAAAGAAGTTAGTACCAACGAAGAACTATTATTCGATAAAAAGAAAAGGGTAACACTTCACATACCTAGGAAAAGAGGAATTAAAATGGCTATTACTCAATCACTTAGGAAACTTTCGGGTTTAAATAAAAAGCAAATATGCATATATACCTCAAATGAATGTTTTGAATACGTGCTTCAAGCATATCAATCTATGATAGGGAATAAACCTCGGAAAACCAATCCCAAAGCCACCTTATTCAGATCCATGTCATTCTTAGTTG
Organism: Tipula confusa; assembly: GCA_963556175.1. Classification (NCBI taxonomy): domain Eukaryota; kingdom Metazoa; phylum Arthropoda; class Insecta; order Diptera; family Tipulidae; genus Tipula; species Tipula confusa. The sequence goes on from OY744477.1 coordinate 158,151,456, forward strand.
ATTTGACCACAGTTGAAGACCAAGAAAGGGAAATTTCAAACCAACATATTCAACAAGATCATAGAGGTATCATCGAAAATTATCAACACCTAAAAAGGAAGTTTTATTTCCCCAACATGAAACACTCTGTACAAGAATACATCAATAAATGCGATGTATGCCAAAAAACTAAATATGATAGGCAACCCCCTCAAGTACGATTAGAATTAACAGAAACGCCAGATAGACCAATGAAAATACTTCATATGGATATATTTCAAATACAGCACCAACAATTCTTAACTATTATTGACAAATTTACGAAATTTGCAGCAGCATACGATTTAAAGGACAAAACTGATAAAACAGTATTAGGCAAAATTATTCACTTTTGTAGCCTTCACGGCGTACCCAATAAAATAATATTTGACAACGAACTTAGCTTTAAGAGCGCACTAATAAGTAAATTCACTCAAAAACATAACATACAAACCCATGCCACCACACCATATAATTCCACTGGAAATTCTCCAGTAGAACGTCTTCATTCTACCCTTAAAGAATTAATTCAGGTCATACATTACAAACAAAAAGAAGATCCAATAGAACAAATAATGAATCAAGCTATCCTATCATATAATAGTTCAATCCATACTTTAACAAAACTTACACCATTCGAATTACTAAATGGACATTACGCCAAAAATCGAGTACCTTTTACAAATGAAATAGATTATCTAGAACAACACAAAACTGATTACGAATTATTATGCAACCAAATTCACACATTATCATTAGACAAAAAGAAAAACTTAATAGCTAAATTAAATAAATCTAAACAAGATATACCAAAATTAGAAATAAATAAACCTGTATACGTAAAAGTAGCTCGACGAACTAAAATAGAACCAGCCTATCGAAAACAGAAAATTCTTAAAGATAACGGAATCACTATTGATACTAATCGAGGAAGAGTACACAAAAATAAAATTAAAAATCTGTTCCAGGTTAACCTACATCGCAGGACAAGACCTAGAACTGACGTCTCTGGAAACCAATAATGGATTAATACCAATAAAATTAGGAACAGCCAGACTATTTAATGGATACACAAAATTACTTCACATAATTCAATTAGAACCATACTCTAGTATAATAGATCAAATGTATACCCAAATAAATCAATTATCTACGATCGTTTCCGCTGACCAAAACTATTTAGCTATTCTAAATGACAAGAAAATAATCACTCAATATAAATTAGACCGACTACGACAAACATTTAGGGAAATCCTACCAACACGTACTAGAAGAGGACTTATCAACGGACTAGGTTCTTTTATTAAAGATATTACTGGAAATCTTGATAATCGAGATCTAATAGACATACAGAATACATTTAACGACTTATACGAGAACGAAAAAACACTTAACCACCAAGTCAACGAGCAAATACATCTTAACGCACAAATGATAAAACGATTGGACGACATACAAAACTTTACTGTAACTAATATTAATACTTTACAATATGAAGTAGAAAAATCCATCCGTAGTAGTAACACTGCTACAATAATACTCTTATATGACCAACATTTCTACAAGCTAAATCATGTAATTGAACAGCTACACAATCATTTAAGAAGACTTATTGGATATAATACAATCATCAAAGAACAAAATAATTTCACGACATTTACTAACAGTACAAGAACACAATTATATCGAAAAAATAATGGCAAACAATAATATTCATTTTCCAAACATGAACGCAATCCTCAACTTAGTCACCATAAAAGGATACTATAACAAAACCAATATAATATTTAGTATAGAAATACCTCAATTCACACCCGATGAGTTCAACTATTATCAAATTAAAATTATACCAAAAGAAAATAAAATCATTTATCCCTTTAATCCCAATGATATCATTATATCACAAGACACTTTTCAGTTTGTTAATAAACCATGTAAAAATATATATAATCAATATTTTTGTAATAAAGCCGAAGTCAAACTTATTTCTAAATCATGTGAAGCAGCTATAATAATGCAAAGACCTGCAAATTGTTCCTTTCAATTTGTATCACCTACACTCGAAATTGATTACTTAACTTATGGTCAATTATACGTTCAACCATTGGAGCCGTTACAATACAATTCAACTTGTAAACAACAATCAATATACATCAAGACTCAAACTCTCATCAAATTCAAAAATTGTACATTAACCATTAGAGGTGAAACTTTCTCTACAATAGAAAACACACAACAGGAGATCCTGGAAATCAACCTTCCATTCAACGAAGTAAACATCATAACAATTAAACCAGAAATTACTCTAGATAAACTTCACAATTATTCCGTAATCAACCTACACACTATGGAATTATTACACAACAACCATATCCTCCATAGTTCAACAGGACACATATCAGTAGTTTTTATAATATCAATAATTATCTGTTTTATAATTCACAGAATAATTAAAAGGTACAAACATATATCTACATTTCAAACCGTTCCTGTCCCGCTCAACAGAACATGCACTATTCTAAGGGGGGAGGAGTCATATCCCATAGATAAGTTGGATCATCATAAAACCAACAAAAGCAAAACCAACGAGTCATATGGCATAGCTAGTGACTCGTATAAAATCAACAAATACAAAACACACGATGCACATTCCATCGATAAGAGTGATCAACAAAATACCAAGAAATGCACAACACATTTTCCATTCAAACTGTGGGAAATGTCATATCAGCAAGATGCAACATCAAGTACCAATGAAACGTTGTGCTAATTACACAATAAGAGCAACAACACACAATAACAAGCAACAACAACACAAGACAAAGACTGAGATAACAGAAACGACGGAAAGAAGACTATAAAAAGACAAAACAGAAAGATAATGACGGCTTTTTCATTGTTAACGATCACCATATCCAGATCAATCAATAAATAAAATTAATTGTAAAATTTAAATAATATTTTAAATAAAAAGAAAAATACTCAGGAATAATTTTCCTGAGTTTAAAAAAATAAAATTCGTTATTCCTAAAAGATATAACTCAAATGTTCACCCTTTAATTTCCCCTACCTGTAACAATTGGATTACTACTACACCTACAGATGAATAATACAATACCGAATTAAAACGAACATACTGATGGAAAAGAATATAAAATTTAGTACGAAGACGTAAGCCGTGTCGTTTGGAAGAACATTATAAATAAAATAAATTTAAAAAAAACGTGTAGAAATTCCGAGTTCATATCTTATTTCTTGAAAAAATCAGTGGACGATTATTAAAACCAAACATTGGTGCCGAAACCCGGGTACTACTCCTCAACAATCCATATTGGACATTCCACTGGAGAACGCGTTTGGTGAGTTTGCTGAAATAAAATATATTGTTCGGTGGAATAGTGTAGTTGTGATTCGATCATTTTGTGCTTGCAAGATGGCTGATATCGATTTAGATACATTAATTTTACGTCAGGATGTGTTATGTTCGAATATCAATAAAACGCTTATTAATTATAAAAAGGACGCTCAAATACGAAAAATTGAAATATATTTCCGGAAACGAATCGAAAAACTGGAGAATATATGTAAGGAATTTCAAGAAAATGATCGTGTCTTAATCATGAACAAATTGAGTGCCACATCTGATTACCTAAAAAATGATAAGGCTGATAGCTTTGAAGAAACCAATCTTGAATGTATCTTAAAAATTGAAAGCGAACGGGATGAATTATTCCCGTCAAATCCACCACAAATCGCAGACGATACACATGAACATTCTACAGTTCATCCACAAGAAAACACTCCCACGCGGCATACTCGATTGCGAAAAATTCAAGTTCCGGTCTTTGACGGCAAATTTTCTGAATGGCCACATTATCGGGATATGTTTTGTTCGCTAGTACATACCGACAACCAATTAACAAAGGTAGAAAAATTTTGGTATTTAAAAGATAGTCCACTTGGTGAACCGTACGATATGGTAAAACACATGGTAACAACAGAAACAAATTACCTCGCTGCGTGGAAACTATTGTCGGATAGCTACGAAAATTCTAGTGAATTGTTCAAATCTCAAATGCATTTATTCTCATCCCAACCGAAAATTAACGATGAAAATGCTAGTTCAATTCGTTCAATCTTGAACGTTTCACGTGAATGTCGAAAATCTCTAACGAATTTTAACCTAGACTTGGAACATTGTGATCTAATTTTAGTTTATTTTATTTTCCAAAAGTTGCCTGCTGAAACCGTTGGATTATGGGAAACAACCATCGGTACCTCAACTGAAATACCACAGTTCGAAGAGTTGAAGAGGTTTTTGGATACACGCATTAAAACTTTAGAGGCGATTGCTGAAAACAAGTCAGCTTCATTCCTTTCTAAACCGATGAAAAATGTCACAAGATCTAACAGTGAATCTATCATGTCATCACGAAAGAAAAGGTCCTTCTATATTCAAAATATAAAACAAGGCGATAATAGCAATGGAAACATCATCACGATTTGCATGGTTTGTAATGATAATCATATACTCCGCAAATGTCCACAATTTCTCTCTGCAATTGAAGGACGTAAAGTTTGCACGAATTGTCTAGCAAACAATCATACAGTGACAGCTTGCAGAAGCAGATATAACTGTCGATGTGGTGAACGTCATCATACATTGTTACACACTGACGAGGAACATACTCTTGCGACTACAAAATCTAATGTATCACGGTTAGATTCAACACAACAAACAATTCAAACATACATCGAACGATCATACAACAAAGCAATTTGATTAGCAACCGCAATAGTAAGCGTCAATAGTAATAAGCAGCCGTGCTGCAAGAGCATTGAATTTACCGAAAGAATCAATCAAAGCGACAATTACGGGAATTGGGGACATTGAGGCAGAATCCTGCAACCAAATTATGCACTTAACGGTCTGTTTAAGAATGTATAACTACCAAATCGATGTCACTGCATTTGTAGTACAGAAACTTACAAACATATTGCCTAGTAAAGTCATCACAAGTGTCGATTGGCCACATATTCAGAATATTCCATTAGCAGATTTTGAGTTCTACCATGCAGCTAAAATAGATCTAATTTTAGGTAGTGAAGTTTATGCTGACATAATCCTTGACGGACTGCGAAAATCTGATGGACTGCCAACAGCCCAGAATACACAATTCGGTTGGATTCTCTTTGAAACCATCGACCATTCTTCAGAAGAAACGAGAAAGATGAAATTTAGAGCCTTGATTAGCAAGGTGCAAATTGACTCTGCTATTCGCAAATTTTGGGAAATCGATCAAATTCCATCACAACAACCACTGAAGCCGGAAGATAAATGGTGTGAAAAATTCTATACGGAAACCCATTTTCGTGATCCGACGGGTCGGTATGGAGTCCGTTTACCCTTCAAGAAATATTTGACACCGAGTACTGTTTTGGGTACATCTCGCCATATTGCTGTACAACAATTTACTCAATTGGAAAGACGATTTATGAGAGATCCAGCTTTTGAAGCTCAATATAATAAGTGCTTTAATGAATATTTAGAAGATAACCAGATGGAACTGAGTAACACCTCAGAAAATGAAACAGTAAAAAAGATTAATGGCAAATTAACGGTTGACAGCTGTTACCTTCCCCATCACGCTGTTAGGAAGGAATCGAGCACTACTACTAAGATGAGGATAGTGTTCAATGCATCTAGAAAGACATCAAATGGGAATGCGCTGAATGACATTATATATCCAGGTCCAGCATTACAGAACGATTTACCCTCTCTCATAACCAATTGGAGACTGCACGAGATAGCATTCACCGCAGATTTGAAACAAATGTTTCGACAGATTTTGGTTCAATTTAATGATCCGCAGTTTCAACGAGTAGTTTGGAGAAACCATCATACAGAGCCACTACGGGAATACTTTCTTAAAACAGTTACCTTTGGTACAAGTAGTGCCCCATACTTAGCCATCCGCACTATTCAACAACTGGCTCATGATTATCGAAATATATATCCGTTAGCCTATTCCGTTTTAATACATTCTATTTATGTAGATGATATTTTCGCCGGAGCAAATAGTGTCGAGCACGCACTAGAACTACAAGCCCAATTAATTTTTCAAGAAGCTAAATTTCAACTTCGAAAATGGGCTAGCAATAACGAACAATTGCTTCTATCCATTCCTGAAGATGATCGTGAGATACATATCCCCTTATCACTAAACTCAGCTGAGTCAATCAAAACTCTTGGAATTTATTGGCAGCCCTCTGAAGACACGTTTGGATTCAAATTCAACTTCGATGTGCCAAGCGAAATGAGTAAATCACCCACAAAACGTAATATATTATCGACAATAGCTCGATTGTACGACCCGCTCGGATTTATCTCACCTGTAATATTACCAGCAAAATTAATAATGCAGGATTTGTGGATTGAAGATTTAGATTGGGATGATGCGATCTCAGACACTTTACGAGAAAAATGGGATAAGTACGTTCGTGAACTCAAATATATACAGCAGATTAAAGTTCCACGGTGTATATCCGTTACGAGTACATTAAAATTTAAAACACTCGAACTACATGCATTCTCTGATGCATCTGACAAAGCCTATGCAACGTGTATTTACCTGCGAATATCTTCCGACAATATAATGTATAACTGCCATCTGCTATCCTCGAAATCAAAGGTAGCTCCTATCAACGCACCATCAATACCTCGACTAGAGCTAATGGGTGCAATATTATTAGCTAACTTATTGTGTCATGTTACCCGAAATTTGCCACTTCCACAACAGCCAACAGTTAATGCTTGGACCGATTCGGAAATCGTGTTGCATTGGTTAAAGGGTGACACTACGCGTTGGGAAAAGTTGGTAGCTAATCGAATAAGCAAAATAAGAGAAGTAATTCCAGATACAAAGTAGCGTCATATCAGCTCTAAAATCAATCCAGCTGACAGTGCGACACGGGGTGTTTCCCCAATGGATCTTGCTAATTTCTCTTTATGGTGGAAAGGACCAGCTTTTTTGCAGCAACCGATCGAAGAATGGCCTGTTTCGAAGCTTCAAGTTGAAGGCTGTAACGACTTGGAGGAGGGGCGAATATACGTTCATAACATCAACATCACGGACCAGTTACAACTCCTACAGAGGTTTTCGTCATACACTAAATTGATTCGTATTACTGCTCTTCTGAAACTATTTATTAGTAAGTTGCGCCATGAAAAAACGAATCTTCCTTTGACCTGCAGGCAACTGAATATGACTCGTTACCACTGGATCAGAATCATTCAACAACATGAGTTTTATGCAGAAAAATATGCGTTGTTGCATGGAAAATTGTTATCTACGAAAAGCAAGCTATTGTAGTTAAATCCCTTTTTTGACGAGCAACAAATAATTAGAGTGAAGGGTCGTTTGGAAAATTCTCTACTGAGCTATGATGAAAAGTTTCCAATCATACTACCATCAAAAGGGGAGTTTACTAAAATGCTAATACAGGAATTTCATTATAGAACATTGCATGGTGGAACCCAATTAGTGTTGACTTGCATCCGCAAGAAATTTTGGATTATCAACGCAAGAAATACGGTTCATTTCTTACTACAAAAATGTTTGAAATGCTACCGTCTACGAGCTAAAACAGCCGAGTAACGAATGAGTGCTCTTCCATCCCCACGAGTTCAACCCACTTTCGTATTCGGTTCAACAGGAGTCGACTTCGCTGGGCCTATTAAAGTGAAAGCGTCTAAAGGACGGGGTAAAACCACCTACAAATGATATATGGTGGTGTTCGTATGCTTATCTACTAGAGCCATCCATGTTGAGCTAGTTGGAGATATGGAAACAACGACGTTTCTCGCAGCTCTCAAGAGATTTCTAGCGAGAAGGAATATGTGTTCGCATATTTATAGTGACTGTGGAACAACTTTCGTGGGTGCTACTAATCAATTAAAATCACAAGAGAGGTTATGGCTGCATCAAATGCAAAAAAGTGTACTTCCGTTTCTTACTAATCGCTCAATTTAATGGCATTTCATACCTCCAGCTGCTCCACATTTTGGCCGTATTTGGGAGACTGGGGTCAAATCCGTAAAGTACCATTTGAAACGAGTTTGTGATAGGAAGGCACTTACGTTTGAAGAGTGGATTACACTTCTAACCGAAATAGAAGGGTGTTTAAATAGTCGACCATTGACCGCATTTACTGTAGATTCTGGTGATTTAACTGCCATTACGCCAAACCATTTTTTGAATGGAGACTTCATGCGAGACTTGCCTGAACCAGATGCGAGTTTTTCGTTTAATCTCCCAAACAAATGGCGTGAAATTATGCACATGAAACAAAATTTTTGGCAGCGTTGGAGCACTGAGTATTTAAATCAACTTCAATCTCGACCCAAATGGCTGCAGGATAAATAAAATCTGCAAGTTAATGATCTTGTATTGGTGAAGGATGAGAGATTACCACCTGCCACAGTTGGGCATGTAAATTACACAATGTAATTTACTGGGTTTTTTACATGAAAAATGTATGTAAAATGTAAACGATTATTTTATACATACTGTAAAATATAAATAAACTTTTTCATTACAATTATCGCCATCTGTTACCAAATCTCTTAATTAAAGAAAAATTGACTATATACTACAGTGTAGTGTATTTGTGTTTATTTATTGTGATATTTGTACATATGTATAAATGTAAAATAAAGTGCAACTTTCCTATGATAAGAAATATTTTGACAATGAAATCTTGACACCTGCTATCAATAAATGTAATTTGATGAACGCTTCGTTTTTCGTGAGAGGAGTTAGCATATGGAATTCCTTGAATGGTAACTGCTGGGTTTCAAAAAGAATATTTTTCCCAAATTTAAATTTTAATGTATTAATCAATTTATCTAGTATTAATTCTATGGTAAGGTTAGTATAATGGTATTGCTGCAAACTTAGGTTATGAAAAATTATTAATTGTAATTAGAGTAAGAAAAATTAAATTGAATTAATAAAATTCACTACAGTTCCACGCTTAAATTCGATAATCATATTCGCTACCTCTTTACTACACTGGACATCAAAGGCATAATGCATAGGCATTTTATCGAATGGATAGAATAGGGCTAGTAATTTCAGGCATACATTTATTTGATGAGGGTGAGACGGGTAGTGATAATTTGGTTGATTTTTTCCTGTTTGAAATTAATAAAGATTTAAATTTAAAAGCCAGTCAAACGAGTATAGATTCACTTCATTCATTTCATTCACTGCAGAGAATTATTTTATTTATGATTAAACGTCAAATTGCAATTAGTTTTCCGCTACATATCGAAAGAAATATGCACTCTTAAAAATATTTTATTTTAGTTTATTCAAATGTAGCTAGATGGCACTATGTCACTAGTTGTTTATTTTGTCGAATATAAGAACTAGTTTAAGACGTAAACAGATGGCATTGTAGAAGGATAGGTGATTTTTATAGTCTCAATGTAGATAACTAAAAGTTGAAAATAATTATGATTAACCATTTAAATAAAATGTTTAATTGGATTTTCTAATGCAAGTTATTCTTATAAACAAATGTTTGTATCATTTATTCAATATTTTAAATTATTTCTGGACGGATTCTCGTTTTTTAAATATAATTTACATATTCTTGTATAATACACATTTTTTTGTAATTTACGTTATTTACATGTAAAATGGAGAAAACGTTTTTTACATGTAAAACGCCCAACCCTGCCACCTGCTAACTGGTTGATGGGTAGAATAACTGAGTTACACCCAGGTAATGACAATTTAGTAAGAGTCGTTACTCTTCGAACCAAAAATGGTATTTTGCGAAGACCAATAACTAAAACCTGCCGTCTACCTATTGATCAGCCAATAGAAACATCGCCAAAAGCACAACTTTCAAATTAATACAATTCAAATAACCGAACGAAAAAAAAATAAATATTTTAAGCAAACTTTACCTTTCAGGCTTCAGCAAACCCCAGTATCATTAGTTTATTCACCACAACCGAGTCGTGGCGGTATAACCACTATTCAGATTGCGTACGGAGTAAATGCCGCGCAAATCATATTTAACTATTATTTTCTTTAAAGCTAGCAGAACAACTCAGTTCGCTGTGAACGAAAGAAGGCCCACCCACCATAAACACAACCACCATATTTTGGATGATTATTAAGTGAAGGGAATAAACAACTATCTCAAGAGCAATCCGTAAATGATAACCTCCGAGTCATCATGGGCCCCGAAATGTTGGATATTGATCAACAGATAACCGATGAATACCATGACGAGAATTATATCATTATGCCGAATAATAATTACATGGACGTGAGACGCTCAAATGTTCACCCTTTAATTTCCCCTACCTGTAACAATTGGATTACTACTGCACCTACAGATGAATAAAACGAATTAAAACGAACATACTGATGGAAAAGAATAAAAAATTTAGTACGAAGACGTAAGCCGTGTCGTTTGGAAGAACATTATAAATAAAATAAATTCAAAAAAAAACGTGTAGAAATTTCGAGTTAATTTATTTCTTGGAAAAATCGGTGGACGATTATTAAAACCAAACATGGCCCTATGATTTTTTAGGGTTTTATTATCTTTGATCTGCTTCTATTGCCAAGGTCCGTTTCAGAGCTGTAATAGCTTTATTTAATTTCTATTTGATTAGTGGCGATTTTTAGTGTTGCCATAAAGTTTGCATTTTTTCCGCTATTTCCTTTATTTTTTTGGGTTTAGGGCATTATTTAACAACAAAATCAAATGAGTCAAAATTTTAAATCTAAAAGTAAGCTTTAGTGTGTCCTTTTTGTATTTAAATTGATTAAATTTGATTAACAAAGACAAAATTTAAAACATTAGGTTCTTATAATGGTAGTTGATATATCGTTTCTGCGTTGGCCTTATTTTAATAATGTTTACACCCAGAGAAAAAACAGTTATCGTTTTAATAATTATACGTTATTATAACAAAACGTCAAAAAATCAATAAATTATTTATATTTTGAATGAACAAGTTACTGGTTTAATAAAAAACATATCGATTATACTATGTTCCGGCTTATGAGCCAATAAATTGAGTAATTGTTTGAAATAGGCAAAAGTTATTGCTTTCGAAATTATTGTTTTTTCTTATATTTGACAGATATTATGTAATTTATAAGTGTTCTTATTAAATATATAAATTTAGAAACAAATCCATCTTTATTTCAATAAATTATTTATTGATTCAGTTTTAAAAATCTGTGGTAATTGGGGTTATTAATCCAATTCATTGTTGTTTATCATTTGAAAAATTAAAAAAATATTAAATTAATAAGTATAATCAGTTTAAATTATATTTTTATGGACAGTAGCAAAAATTTTTAAAAGAATAAATACATTATTGATTTACATTTATAATGTATGGCCACGACTCGGTCGTAATTTTATTACATAGTCGAATTCGTAAATTAGATGGTCGATCGTTGATCGTTGAAGAGATCGGTTGTGTTTTTTCGATCTCTTCAATGTTTAATTTAAAAAAAAAAGTTTTTGTTTATTTTTTTTGTGTTGAATTGTTAGTGGTGTGTGGAATTTTATTTAATCAAGTTAGACCAAGATTTGTGAAGTGAATTTTGAAGTGGTATGCGGCATACTGAATGCCAGATCATGGTAGTATACAGTTACGGATACCACATGTTGGTAAAAAAAATAATAATAATAATAATAATTTACGCTTAAGAACTGATTGCGAGTAATAAACTCTGTCGCTTATCCCAGGGTACAGGTATGAAAATTTTTATCATAAAACGGTGGCATGTAATATATTTAAGGTGCTTGGTTTTGTAGTGTAAGCGATCGTGAGTTTATAGTAATTAATCTAATTTAAAATTATACACGGTAGAGAGAAAAGTTTTCTTTCATTATTCATAGATTTGTGTGTTGGTGTGTGAGTGTGCGTATGTTCGAGAAGAAACGAGGCACAGAAAAATTTAATATTGTAAAGGTATTGTTGTTGTTTTTATATAAAAGAATAAAAATGAATCTCGTGCATTTAAATGTGTTGGATGCGAGAACCGAGAATAAAAGTGAATTTCCTTTGTGTAATATGTTTCGAGTGGATTTATCTAAATTTCATTTTTTGTGAATTTTGATCATGTTAATGACATGATTTAATTAGTAGTATGTTTATTAACAGGTTCCAATTTTGTTTTTAATTTTGTTTTCGGACAGCTGGGGATGTATAGTGTGTGTTATTGTGAAATGATTGTTTTATAAAGGGTTATCCAATGGGAGTGCCCTTAATTGATTGATTAATCATTATTCATCACTGTAATCTGGTACATATTTCACGGTTACCTTTTTGTGTTGAATTGGGTGGTTGTACGGGTGTTGTTGTAGTTTTTTTGTTGTGGGATGCAAATCAATTTTTAAAAAATCATCTAACTTGTAACGCAGAATAGTGGACGTGGAAGGTGTATTAATTGTTAAAAAATTTGAAGTTGTGTTAATTATTTCAAATGAGTAAAGTGGTTAAACGGTTGGGTTTGTATATAAAGGCTGAAAGGGGAAACAATAAGGTTACCCAAAAAGTGTATAATATGGAAGAGTAATGAAAATGACTTATATTATTGTATTATTATTTATTATATTATTTCTCTCTCTCTCTCTCTCTGGCTTTCACCTCTCATGAAGGGATTTTACCTCCCGCACTAAGGTCCTCCAGCCATTTCGCTCCATCGCTCTCGTCCTCCAGTTTCGACATCCTAATGCATATAGATGTTGTTCGACGTCGCCACGCCAGCGCAATCGGGGTCTTCCTCTACGACGAACACCGGCTGGTTGTTGATGGAACACTTTATTGGTCATTCGTCGTTGTGGAGATCGTGTAACGTGGCCGAGCCATCTAACTCGATTGGATTTAATGAATCCGATAATATCGCAGCCTCCAAGAAGTTGCCTTATCTCGTGGTTCATACGAATCCGATATTCGTTGTCCGTGACTTTGATTGGACTACAATCATTAGAGGTCATGGCCCAGCTCTCGCTTCCGAAAGCCAGCACAGGTCTTATGAGTGCTTTATAAAGTGTGAGCTTGCAAGACCGCAACATATGTTTAGATCGCAATAATTTTGATTGGGCGTAGAAAACTCGTTGTCCGGCAGCGATTTGGGCTTTTATTTCTGCCTGCATATCATTTGACGATATTATAACTGACCCGAGGTATTTAAAGTTTCCGACGCTATCAAAGTTATGGTCGCCAATTCCGAGATTTACCATGGAGATGTTCCTAGGTGTTGATAACAATTTTGTTTTGCTGCTGTTTTAGAGAATCCCTGAACTTCGAATAACAAACATTTCTTATAATATGAAGTTATATGTTAATCTATTTTAATTATATATCTTAATTTTTAATTATTAAAATTGTAATGATTGGAAAATCTAGTTAATTTAATATGTAGTTTAAATTTTGATTGCGGTATATTTGATTCATTTGGTACAGTTTTATTATTTTCAATACCTGATTATTAAAAAATTGCTTAACATTTGTAGAAAATTGATAGAAATCTAGTTTTACAAAACATAATATAAAAATTTAAAATGCTGCATGTATTTATCACATAAAACGGGGTATACCGAAAATTGTTTTAAAGTGGTTTTACCTTTAACTTTGAAATAATATTAGTATAACTGTACAAATGTAATTTGTAATATGCAGTGTTGCTCCAGATGGTGTAATTAATTCAAATTTGATTGGATTAACTTAATTTTCCAAACGGACACGATTTAAAATGAAACAACTCGTCGTGATCAATTTAACACCTTTATGACTATTTATTTATATTCAAACTAAGTGCTGTTCACTAGTCGGCTACTGTTTTAACAATAATAATTCTAGAAGAAATTTATGATTTTAACATTTTTTATAGTACTGTAATATTATGCAACAACAATGCAAATGCATTCCAATCAGTCACCTATACATAAATCTGATTGGAATCTAATTAGATTATACGCATGACGCTCCACCTGCATTAAATGTTATTTATTTTGTGCGTATTGGTTGTGAAATAAACATAGTAATCTAACTGAAATTGACATTGCATACAAAACAATAATAATGCAATGTCATTACGCCAAATACAAATTGTGAGTACATATACTTAATAATAATTATATAAAATTGAAGTTTCTTTGACTAATAATAATGATAATTATGCCGGACTAGCGACCTATACAGCTTTTATTTTAGGATGTGAATGTTTCTGGACATACTCCCCGCGTTGAATCATCAGATTCTATGATTGGAAGGCGGCAAACTTGGTTTATTGACCTTTTCAACACTCCATCAGCCGTCTTTACTTGCACAACACGAACGTTACCGTCGTTCCCAGGATACAGCTGAATGATTTTTCCCAACAACCACTGTGCTGGTGGTAAATTGGTATTTTGGATAATTACAATGTCATTTATCTTCAAATTGTGATGTTTGATTTGCCACTTAGATCTCGATTGCAGGGATGTTAAATATTCAATTTTCCAACGTTTCCAGAATTGCTCATGTATTTTTTTTAACAATATCCCAACGTGAATGTGTAGTTAATTTTGATTCTGGAAGCTCGATGACTTGTTTCATGTGTCTGCCGATTAATATGTGCGCAGGTGTCAGGTAATCTAATTCATCCTCAGAATTAGACGAACAAATCGGCCTAGAATTAAGGACCCCTTCAATTTGTGTGACAAGAGTAGTGAATTCCTCCAAAGTCAGAATGTGTTCGCCGACTGTTCTTTGCAGTTGGACTTTGGCGGATTTTACAGCGCTCTCCCATAAACCACCTTGATGCGGAGCTGCTGGTGGTATGAAACGGAATTCAATATTGTTTTTCAGCAGATGGTCGGATATTTCTTTCGAGTGTTGACTTATAATATCGTAAATTGCTTTCAGGTTATTTTTTGTTCCGACGAAGTTTGTTCCGTTGTCACAATAAATTGTATGACATAAACCGCGTCGATCTACGAATCGCTTGAGTGCCCCTATGAATGAATCAGACGTTAAATTCATACATACTTCTATGTGTAATGCGTGGGTGGTAAAGCAAACGAACACACATAGGTAAGCTTTGCTGGGAATTGCTCCACGTCTTCGAACTGCGTGAATTTTAAAGGGACCGCAGAAATCTACTCCTACTGCCGCGAATGGAAAGGTAGGCTGAACTCGATCATGGGGTAATTGCCCCATTATTTGCTGGCTCATCTTTGGTTGTTGTCTTGCACATTTGATGCACTGCCGGAATACCTTTTTTGCAACATCTTTACCTCTAATGACCCAATAATTTTGCCGGACCAGACTCATTAATAAATTTACGCCAGGATGGTTATTCTCGTTATGGATATGGTAAGTTATTAATGTTGATAAACGATTTTTGCTGGACAAAATTACCGGATGCTTTGCGTTGTATGGTAATGCCGAATTATCCAACCTTCCCCCAACTCGTATGACTTGGGCATCATCATGAAACGGATTCAATGGTCTCATTTTGCTTCGATTTGGCATTGGCTTACCATTCAATAACGCATTATATTCTTCTGGGAAATCTGACATCTGTACCCTTCGGAATAGGATTTGGTTGGCCAACTGAATCTCTGATATCGTCAATGCTCCGATTCGTCGAATTGCTTTAAATTTAGATGCTCTACAATTATTAAAAAAACGGTAAATATAAGCTAATGTTTTTTGTAATTAAAAAAAATTGGAAAATCTATTTATCAGATCGTGTACAATATCTGATTTGCAGTTCTCTTTAACGGTTGCAACACTGTGGACCAGCAGTGTAGTCGTACGCTCTTCGGTAGTTGGTGGAATGACCGGTTGGTTTGGCCAGTTCTCTGCACCTTGACATAACCATTCTGGTCCCTTCCACCAAAATTCGTTTGTTGAAATATCGTGATAAGTTTTACCGCGAGTTGCATAATCTGCAGGATTATGCTTCGAAGGAACATGTCTCCAAACGCTTCTGTTATGTTCATCTATGATCTCGGACGTACGGTTGGCAACAAATGTCGTCCATCGTCGTGGCTGGCTTGATAGCCAATCGAGTACTATTCTCGAATCTGTCCATAGTGTGACGGAAGATATTTCCAAATTCAGCATGCCTACAATCTGTTTCGTTATTCGGCTTAACAATACTGCTCCCATTAACTCCAATCTGGGCAAGCTAATTTGTTTTAGTGGGGCTACCTTGGATTTTGAACAAACCAAGTGAGTTTCAACCCCTTTGTCGGTTTCAGTTCTTGCGTAAATGACGGCTGCGT
This sequence comes from Tipula confusa, assembly GCA_963556175.1. NCBI lineage: Eukaryota > Metazoa > Arthropoda > Insecta > Diptera > Tipulidae > Tipula > Tipula confusa. Next base: position 158,167,797 of record OY744477.1, read on the forward strand.
AGGCCCACTTGCTGGCATCGCAAAATCCATGGATACTGACTGTCTTTGTGGTGGCTATCCACCTTTGAACTTCGATTTTCGATATTCCGCTTAAATCGTTTCTAATTTTGATCCATTTTGATTTTGTATCGCTTGGCAATTCATCATCCCACTCTAACCTTTGCAACCACAGCTTCTGGAATAATATCTTGATCCGAATCGTAACGGGAGATATTAATCCTAGAGGATCAAAAATCCTGCTTGCCTCGGATAACAAAGTTCTTTTCGTGTGGACTTTGAGCGGATTAATATCGACTTCGAAAATAAATTTGTCGGTCGTAGAATCCCATGCTATCCCCAATAATTTAATGGACTCTTCGTGGTTCGATAGCTGCTTTATGTTATCGGTCTCATGTTGATGGATTTCTTCTCGGATTAACCTGTGGTTTGAGGACATTTTTCGGAGGTTAAATCCTCCAGAGCTTAAAATACGAATAATATTGCCCTTTAATTCTTGCAGTTGTGGTAAAGTAGTCGCACCAGTCATCAAATCATCAACATAGATGTCCTTTTCGATGGCACGGGATGTTTCTGCTGATTCATTTGAACTCGGACGAGCCAGCTCCATCAAACATCTGGTGGCCATAAATGACGCCGAAGCTGTACCGTACGTAACCGTATTTAGAGCGTAAGGTTTGATGCGTTGTTGCTCATCTCGCCATAATATTATTTGGTGCCTGGTATCATCTTTATGAATACCCACCTGGCGATACATTTTTTCGATATCGCCGACAAGTACGTATCGATGCTGCCGAAAACGTAACAAAATTTCGAATAAACTAGATTGAATAGAAGGACCGATCATCAGATTTTCGTTTAGGGAAGATTTACCATGGCATTTTGCAGAGGCGTCGAATACAACCCTTAATTTAGTAGTGAGGCTACTCTCTTTTTTTACTCCATGGTGGGGTAGAATTTTTTGCAGATCTGCTGGATTTATGTCGAACTCGGTCATGTGACCCAGATCCTGGTACTCCTTCATAAAATTTGTGTAAAGCGTTTGAAATTCTGCATCTGCCCGAAATCTCCTCTCCATGGCTATTAACCTAGATCGCGCTATTTGATAGGTCTGACTTATTTCCTTCTTGTTTTCCTTGAAAGGAAGCTTGGTAATAAATCGGCCTTCTCTTGTCCTAGATGTCGTAGTTTGGAACCATTGTTCACAGATTTCTTCTTCTTCCGTATATCTAGGTTTTGTTTCTGCCACCTCCTCGATTTCCCAAAATCTACGAAGCGTTTCGTCGATGTTCATTACTGTGGTGAACGATTTAATTGACTCTGCTGCAGAAGTATCTCGATGTATACCGCCAATTACCCACCCTAATTTAGTATTCTGGGCCATAAGATTGCTAGTACCAATTTTCTTTCGGCCATCATCCCAAATGTCAAAAATGATATCAGCCCCTAGCAAAATGTCGATTATCGCGGGTTTATGAAAATATGGATCTGCTAATTCAATCCCCTCCAACGTATTTAATTGACTGATATTTACTTGATTAGCTGGCAGCGACGATGTTATTTTGGAAATGATATATACTTTTATCAATGCCATTGGTTTATCGCAGAAACGTGATGTAAAATTAATTTGGGTCACTCCATGTGATTTACCCGCACCCGATTGCCCAATTCCTGTTATGAGCGTCCTTCCATTAGTACGTGGTAAGCCCAATTTTTGTACAAAAGCTTCGGTTACAAACGAAGCTTGAGAAGCAGTATCTAGTAGCGCCCTGCAAGGTCTGCGTATACCGTTGCTGTCGATGGCATTTATTATAGCGGTCGGTAGAATAGCTATTTCATTCGATTTGTCTGCTTGCGCTTGATAATTGTACAAAGTACAGTACGATGTTGATTCCGTAACATTGGAGACCGGTTCACAAACTGCTGCTGCATTGGCTTTAGCCGGCAGATTCTCATCACTGTGAAGTAGAGAATGATGTTTGCGCGTACATCGTCGGCACTTACCTCTGGCTCTGCAATCGTACACGATATGGTTTGAGTTGAAGCAGTTAAAGCATCTTTTGTGCTTTCCCAATAAGCTCTTGCGTTCTTCTACGGAGATTCCTTTAAATTTATCGCAATCGATTAGCTTGTGATCGCTTATGTTGCAGGCGATGCACGTCGAATTCGTTATTGTCGTGAAAGCTCTTTTTTGATGAGGTTGTGCGGTTGGTTTCACTGGTCGTATTTGATCACACCTCAAAGTCTCAAGAGCATCGATTCTTTTGCCGAGAAAATCGAACAGCATTTTTACTGTCGGGTATTCGTCTTCTGTTGTCTTTTGGGCCCACAGACTTCTAGTTTCACCGTCGAGTTTTTGCAATATTAGATATATCAGCCACGGATCTCTGCACTCAGCCTGTTCGCTCAATGCTCTCAGGCCACGAACCACCTCGTCAGATGTGTCTAAGAGTTTTCTAATGCCATCTGAACTAGCCGCAGTTACGTTGGGTTGCTCGATAAATTTTCGGATAAAAACGTTTATGGTATGACGCTTTCGATTATACCTTTGCGTTAATTTTTGTAACGCCTCGCAGTAATTCGCTTCGGTAATTTTAAAATGCTTGACGAGTGAATAGGCATCTCCTTTAAGCAGGCCGACCAAATATTGGAACTTCTGCACGGCTGGAATTGTTTCGTTTTCATGAATGCTGGATGAAAATATATCGAAAAAACTCTGCCATTCTGTGTAGTCTCCGGAAAAATGAGGAATCTGGAGTTTTGCGAGTTTAATGGCTGGAACAGCACTTCCGACGGTTGCATTCATGGAGTTGTCTGCCCTCACTGTTGTGTCATGAACCCCTCGTAAACGTATGCTTTCGTTAAGCTTCGCCACTGCAGCGAAATACTGATCTTCGGCTTCCATTAATCGAGACTCTTCTTCATGATTGGTTGCAAAAATTTCTGCTTTAACTTGCCCAAACTTTGTGAGCAACTCATGAGCTCGGCTTGCCTTTAATCGTAATTCATCTATGGTTTCGGGAGAATTGACCGTTAATTTCTTTGCAAATTTAGCAAGTCTGGCTAACGCTAATTCGTACGACGCACGTTGTTTTTTCAATGATTCCATTATAGCCTCGAACTGTTCTAATAAAATTATATCACTTGCACTAATTTAAACTAGATTCACTTAATTCACTTGTATTGTTCATGCACCGTATAAAGCGAATTTTTAAAGTGGAGATGAGCAATAAGAAGCCGTTTTAATTTGTGGCTTGATAATTTCCGAACCTTTGCACACAATTTTACTAGCAATTAAAAAGTAAACTATGGTGCTTACAAAATATGGCTTGTACTTATCTGTGTTCAGTTACACGTGCTGTGACTTCTATGTTCTAGAACGTTGCTGCGTCTTGCTGGTTTATGATTTTTACAAAAATGTGGTTGCTACACGTCTAGTATCCGGCTCGAAGGACCATTTGTACAAATGTAATTTGTAATATGCAGTGTTGCTCCAGATGGTGTAATTAATTCAAATTTGATTGGATTAACTTAATTTTCCAAACGGACACGATTTAAAATGAAACAACTCGTCGTGATCAATTTAACACCTTTATGACTATTTATTTATATTCAAACTAAGTGCTGTTCACTAGTCGGCTACTGTTTTAACAATAATAATTCTAGAAGAAATTTATGATTTTAACATTTTTTATAGTACTGTAATATTATGCAACAACAATGCAAATGCATTCCAATCAGTCACCTATACATAAATCTGATTGGAATCTAATTAGATTATACGCATGACGCTCCACCTGCATTAAATGTTATTTATTTTGTGCGTATTGGTTGTGAAATAAACATAGTAATCTAACTGAAATTGACATTGCATACAAAACAATAATAATGCAATGTCATTACGCCAAATACAAATTGTGAGTACATATACTTAATAATAATTATATAAAATTGAAGTTTCTTTGACTAATAATAATGATAATTATGCCGGACTAGCGACCTATACAGCTTTTATTTTAGGATGTGAATGTTTCTGGACAATAACAAATGAATCAAACATGTAGAAATCACACTTTAAACTACATGTCAGATTAACTAGATTTTCCAATCATTGTAATTATTAAAATTTAAAATTAAATGTACACTCTTTCCATATAACTTCATATAAGAAATGTTTGTTATTAGAAGTTATGTTATTCCCTATTATCCGCTAGAGCTCACCGTGACATTCATCAATTGTAATGTTAATAAATTTTAATATTGAATGTAAAAGAATATTATTTATATTAAATGTGAAATAAATTATTAAAATAATATTTTAAAACTTTCGTTTTTTATTCCTCCAATAATGTTTTGATAATTGATTTCATAAGTATAATTTTTGATTGTTATATAGTGAATCAATATTGTAGATACTCTCTTAAATAACCGAAGTTATAGTATTTATAACTTCTAAAGTTTTAAATCAAAACATTTAGTTTATTCCTTGTAAAACGTAAAATAACTAAATCAATAAATAAAATTATTCATGGGACTTTTAAATTCATTGGCTTTTGTTTTGATTTTGCCTCATTAGTTGTTGAATTAATAATGCGGTGAAATTGATTTAATAAATTAAGTTATGGAAATTAATAATGATAATAAATTCGTTTAATAAGGTAAGTTATAGAATTACTAATTCAAATTTATAAAATTAATAAATTTACATTTTCTCTTATATAATGTAACATAATTAAATTAATGAAATGAATTATTAAAGAAATAAACACAATTATACATTTCTTTAAAATTTTTTGTTAATCAATAACTTGGAATTATTTATTTAATAATCTTTATGCTTATTATTTTAATAATTTTAAGTTCATATTTTTAATAAACATATTTATTGTCCAGTTTTCAATGCATGAAAATTATTAAAAAGACCTATAAAATTATTAATAACATAACTTTTTTTTCTGGGTGTATGAATCACTGAGTTCTTGTATACATACAAGTATTTTCTTGTAAATATTTATCGAAAATAAATTTATTTTCTTAATTGTTCGGTCGATGTGTCCCTTAAGATTTAATTAATTAACAATTTTAATGATTGTTTTTTTGATTTTATTTAGATTAATATAATTAGAATCATTGATTTTAGAACTTATATTTTTCATAAGCTTGTATATACCCAACTAAATTCACCCCTTCCAACGTCTTGATTGGTTGCTCTTTTTCAATAAAATTATTGCTTTAAGCATTTATTAGAATCAATTATTTGATTTATATATAATTTAGGTTAATTATGTATTTTTGAATCAGTAGCCTAGGGGGTTCATATATAATTGTTTTATAAGCAATAAAAGTTGTTGGCTGTAAATTTAATATCTAATACATGGACATCGTAGAAAAGAATACAGTAGTTATTTTCCACCTTTTTACTTAGTCAAATCACACAGATATCATCCGCAATCTATTCAGAAAATTGTTAAGAATAGTCATTTAATTAAGAACTGCGATTATATAGCCTACACAAAGTATCCGTTGCTGGTTTCATTTTTCACATGACTTAATTGGCCTAACTTGTTTTGTAGTGCATTTTTTTAATTAACTTTGTGATTTTTTAATGAATAAAACCGTTCATATAACAAAATAATTATCATATTAGGTAGCTGAACCGCAAATGTTAATCTATAATAGCACATATGCAGTTACACACAACAGTGATTCATTTTGCATCGAAGTAGTTATTACGAAATTTGAATTATTGTAAATTTATTGTGGATGAGGGCGTTTAAACCGAAGTAATATTGTAGCAAAAAAAATGCAATATGTGCAATTAATTGTTTTATTTTTCAATATTTTTGTGTACAGTTTATGTTTGTCACAATACGAGCAAGGACTTGCATTGCATATTGACATCATTTGTTTAGCGCGTTTTAAGTTGGCAATATGAAGTCAGTATACATTCAAAGGTGTCTGACAATTTTAGTTTTTATCTCCTGACTTATTGCTAGTAATTGTAGTTTTATTTTGGCGCTTAATTATGTTGATAATTAGTCTAAGATTCCAAGGTTTTCCCTGACCTAATTTCAAACGAATTGAAATTCATCATAAAATGTAATCTCACATAATAAGTTGCCCACCAAAACATGCAATAAAAATGGAACTATTTGATCATTTTTATACATCTTTGAGTCATCGCTTTATAGCAGGGGTGATTATAACGCAAAACACCAAGATTCGGGTTCAGGATTGGCTACAACGAGAGGCCGAGCGTTACTTAATTCAATTCAAAAAAATAAGCTTAATCATGTGTAAACCTGTGAACCTACCTACTGGCCTAGTGATAGAAGAATGATTCCAGACGTCATAGATTTTTGCGTCACCAAAGGAATCGCAAGTAATTACATTAAAGCGATGCCATCTTTAGACTTATCATCGGACCACTCCCCTATTTTAATCACTCTGGCTACAAATATAAGGAACATGCAGAAACAACCGATGTTAAGCATCAAAACAAAAAACTGGAACCAATTCAAATGTAAGGTAACAAAGAATCTGAACACAAAAATCAAATTAAAGACGGAGTGTGATGTAGATCAAGCAGTGGAACATCTCAATGAATGTATTCAGTCGTCAGCTTGGAAGTCCACACTAGTAAAAAATTAGTAAGAAAAGAATGAAGAATGTTCAAATCTTGTCGAGAAAATGATTAAGGACAAAAGAAAATTAAGACAGCAATGGCAACGATAGACTAGCAGAAGATAAACGCAAGTTAAACAAGGCGGTCAAGAAACTGCTGCTCAATGAAAAAAATCAGTTAATTCAAGAATATTTGTCGCGACTCTTACCAACAGAAAACACGGATAATTCACTGAGGAAAGTGACTAAACAGCTGAAACAACCACAACATTATATTCCGCCAATACGTAAAAGTAATGGTCAGTGGGCGAGAAAGAATGAAGAAAAGGCTGATATATTTGCAGACCATTACGAAAGAGTATTTCAACCATACCCATTAGAAACTACGGACAACATTGAAATGCATTTAAAATTGCCATTGCAAATGAATCATACAATCACGAAGTTTTCTATCTTTGAAGTAAAAACTGCAATACAGAGAGAGTTAAATCCTAACAAGGCGCCAGGATATGATCTTATCACAGGAAAGGTTTTGCAAGAGCTACCAGATAAGGGTATTCGACTGTGAAAAATAACAATGGAGAAAGACTTATCGACTTCTGTAGCACGAATCAATTGTTCATAGGCGGCAGTGGGTTTCCACACAAAAATATACATAAATACACATGGACATCACCGGATGGCAGAACTTACAAATCACGTAATGATCAATAAGAAATTCGTCATATTACTACAAGATGTAAAAACAATGAGGGACGCAGATGTACACAGTGATCATCAACTGGTAATAGCACAAATCATGATCAAACCAGCAGCTGTGAAACATTCGAAGACTCCAGTCTGAAGCCACCCGTATAGAAGAAAGATGGAAGAAGCCTACATCAAGTCTGCCACGGACGTATACTCGGCTACAGAGAATACAATCGGAAACCTTGGATCAGTGATGACTGATGGTACATGGCAGAAAGTTGAAGAACGCCGTCAATTTAAGTTGCTAATGTGCCAACATAACACGGAAGAGGTGATACGAGGAAACAGCGCTTCTAGTAAAAAAGATGGCAAGAAATGATCGAAAAAATTATACAGAAAGTATTCTAAAAGCTGCTGAGGAGTCAGCAGCAATCCAAAATATGCGAGCACTATACCAGTGTGTAAGAAAGGTCACTGGTAAAATTACAATCATACCACCTATAAGGGACGCTAATGGTCAAATACTAACAACAGATGAAGCGCAATTAAAAAGATGAAAGGAATATTCCGAAGAAGACGTCGTCACCAATCCCGAAATATCCAGTCATCAATTGACATCAATAACGAAACTAGCAACACTCATCCACTAACGGAACGGGAAGTTAAAGATGTCATTAATAGACTGAAGAACAATAAGGCCGCTGGAAAAGACAATATAACCGCCGAATTATTCAAAGGAGATTCATCTACAACTGCAAGCATATTAACACCAATAATCAAAGAAGTCTGGAATTCTGGGAGAATTCCACTGAAATGGAAAGAATGCTTGATAATTACGATACCCAAGAAAGGTGACCTAAGAGAATATAGGAACTGGCGAGGTATCTCCCTCCTCAACACAACAATAAGGTACTCGCAATGATCAACCTTGACAGAATCTCACCTACGATCAATGCAAAATTAAGAAACGAACAAGCTGGATTTAAACCAGGAAGAAGTTGCACTGATCACATCAACACAATCCGTATCATCACTGAGCAAACCAATAAATGTAATTCACCATTGTATATGCTCTTCGTCGATTTCGAACGCGCGTTTGATACGATAAACAGGAACGCAATATGGCAGACACTTTGTGAAATGGGCATCCCAAAGAAATTAATTGAACTCATACAAGAAATGTATCGGGATGCTGGGAACCGAATTTAATACAAAGGCAAACAAAGTGAAACATACTACAACACTCGAGGAGTAAGGCAAGGTTGAGTATTCTCACCAATGCTGTTCCTAATCGTATTAGACAGTGTAATGTGGAAACTAGATAACAAGTCCCCTAACGGCATTCAATGGGGGTTAACTGGTAAACTCAATGATTTGGACTATGCAGACGACATATGCTTGCTCACACACAAACACTCCGACATGCAGCAGAAACTGCAACAGCTATCAGATCTAGCTAACGAAGTTGGTCTCAAGATTAATATCAAGAAAACCAAGACGATGAGACTCAACACAAATATAACCACACCGATGCACACCAACAATATACAAATTGAAGATGTAAATGAATTCGTATATCTTGGTTGCACAGTAACGAAAACAGGTAGAACAGAAGAAGACATACACAAACGTATAAATAAAGCCAGACATACATTCAACATGCTACACAAAGTCTGGATTACTTCTGTCCTGTCCCGTGAGACCAAGTTACGAATGTTCAACTCATGTGTGAAATTGGTACTACTATATGGGTGTGAGACATGAAAGCATACAGGAAAAATTATACTGAAGCTACAGGTGTTCGTAAACAAATGTCTTCGACGAATACTTAAGTGCTTCTGGCCTAACACGATTAGTAATATCAATCTGCACATAACAACATGTCAGTCAGACATTGAGACCGAAATAAAGCGACGAAAATGGAGATGGATTGGCCACACACTGAGAAAGGCATCAAGTGATATAACGATGATGTCATTAGACTGGAATCCACAAGGAAAAATAAAAGTTGGAAGGCCAGCAATAACATGGAAGAGAACGATGCTGTAGCAGCGGCAAAACACCTAGGAAAATTATGGGCGGAAATTAAAGCAATAGCCTCAAATAGAGTAAGATGGTTCAGAGTAGTAGACGCCTCTAAATTGGAGATAAAATAAATGCTCCTAAATTGGAGGTAAAGGAAAAAAATTAAATGGAACACACGAACAAAGTTTTGAATGGGGAAAGGCCATAGACGGAAAAGTTGAGACCAATTCTTAAAGTGTCAAAGAAAATCTGCACAAGGCTGATGGACATTATTCGAAATATTATAATTTGAGAACCCACACACTCCAATATGTCATTGGGAAAACGGTCTTAAAACAAATTTTTAAACAGTCCAAAGCGGCAGAGATCTGATGGAAAGAAAAAAGGGTGTTTTCACGCAAATTGCCTAAAACGGCATAATAGTGGTGAACAAGCTGCGATGCATATATATGGTACGGCACCTCAAGTTGAAATGGTCGTCATTAGTTTGTAAGATTAATAATGATAGATCATAGGCGTACGTGTGGTTTCACCACTGTAATAAATATTTCTTTGGTGAAATAAAAGAAAAAAAAAACTAAATCTGCGCCAAAATATTGTGAATATTAACTAAAAGGAAAAACAGAAGGGAATCATAAGGTGCAGACCGAAAGTGGTATAAAGAAAGATAAAAATAGAGGAAGAAAATTAAGGGAACAATTGTGAAATTAAGCTGAAGTGATACGCGTGTTTGTTACTTGTTGTGCGAGCGTCATTCATTCACAAAATTATTTTTTTTCACTGCTTCAGTAGACCGACGATAAGTCGTCGGATCAATGTTTCTCTTTCATAGGCCTTATATGTTTTTTTATTCTTCCTTTCGTGGCCAAGGTAGCACCTTAAAATACAAAACATAAGTATAATTATAGATATAAAACTATCAAATCTTCCTCTCTAAAATAATTTTTCAGATAGGAAGAAACTCAACTACAGTTACACAGATATGTTACATCATATATACAGAACCGGTAAAACAAACACAAGTAAAAGTATATCGTACAATGTTACACACTATGGTATTACAACATTTCTAATACTTTATTAAAAATGGCGAAGTAGCAATTTTTAATGGACACATATTTAAAATCCTAATCCTACCTTAATCGTGATTAAGGTAATAATTATAAGGGGTAACAGTTTAAAAAAAACACTCACCGCTTTTCTTGTTCATGTCTATAAATTGAGTTCTTTTTTTTTTGTTTATGTAACTTAAACTTTAAGCTATCTTGTCCACTGTATACACATCACAACATATGTTTAACAACATTACGACCATTAGTTTTTCAAATAATTTGCACTGTACATTTTTCCATAACTGTATGGATAACACACAAAATAAAATTGGACAAATCTATGCCACATAACATCACTGTAATTAAATTTACAATCTGCACAGAAACTAATTAAAATTTCGTCTACCATCCAAAATATTTTGATGTTTTATGTCGATGGCTTTTCACCATAAATTTTCACCATAAAATAACCTTGGAATTTTCCATTTCCAAAGATACAAATTTTCTTCCTGTCTCAAAGTTTATGCTAGTCCACTTAGTTCACACTTTTATCACCACAATTAATTTTAAAATTATTATTATTTTTTTGCAAATATGGCCAAATCCAAGCCATATTACGTTTTAATTAAATTTACGACAAACACAAAAATTATGTCTCTCTTTCATCACACTCATGCTTGACTGCTTTGAATTATTGTCGTCAACTATCGGCTGGCCAATACTTAAACATGTTTATTCGTGTATTCAAAATATAAAAAAAATAAAAATTGATTGCCGTTATCCATGGTTTCATGATGATAACTTTTCCAATACTCGGTGACACACCGACATATTATCTAAACGTCCTTCCATGAAGGACGTTTAGATAATATGGCCACGAATAGCAGCTTATGGAATGTTACAAATTTGTATCATATACAGAGTGGTTCATCTTAAGTATGACAATCTCATCGTTCGTAAGCGAGCATAAAACCAATTAATTTATACCTAAAAATAAAAATGTAACGAAACTTGTATTATATATTTTCTTCCTGCTTGCAAATTTTTCATATTTTAAAATTAGATTTTTATTGTTTTTTTTATCAATAAGAAATTAATGTACGTTATGTAAGAGACAAACTCAAACCTTACCTTTCCAAAAAAATAAAATTTAGTACCTTTCCGGTAACATCATGGCTATAATCATTTTACACGTATAGAATCTTTTATAATGCGTAAGAAATAATTCTAATCTTACGATAATGCCCAAAACTTAGTACATAATGCCATTATTTTATCTTGACATCAAATAATAATTAAATATTTGTAGGGACTCTAAAAAATCAGCTAAAAAAATATGGCGTGCACAAGTGTATCAAAAGGAAAGAATAACCTTAGTTTTCCATATAGTGGAAGAAAAATCCCAAGATAACATTGAAGTGATATCCAACAGAAATTTCGACAAAATGTCAGCTGTAGTTTTATTTAGAATCCCGGACTGTGCATACCTATTTTAAAATAATTAAAGAAACTGTACAGTGTATTTAATCGCTATCTAGGCAAAATAAACTAAACAGTTTAGCCTGCAATATTATATAAGAAGATGCACTCGCAGCATTTGTATCTGGGTTGAAAGAGGCTTACGCATTTCTGTGTAAGTTCAGTTCCATTGAACTTATTTCTGGAAATTCTAGTAAACTGGCACCAACCAGTTATCACTCACAAAACCCAAACCCATTAAATCATACAGATTCCAATGGACGAGATCAGGGAAAAACAACGGACAAGGGACATTTTGAATTTACCCGTATGCCGTTTGCCCTGAAATATGGCCTAGTCACCTTTCAAAGAGCGATGAATGATTTACTACATAGCCTAATATGTAAAATTTTCAACGTGTACTTAGATGGTACCATTGGCATATAGGACATAATTTAGAAAATTACATGGATAACTTATAGTCACAGTGTTTAAAAGATTATACCAATTGAATTTAAAAATTCAAATTGATAAATGCGAGTTTTTAAAAAAATTAATTTCTGGGACACACCATCACCCAAGACGGAGTAAAATTAAATTCTGATAAAATAACCAAAATATCATATTGGCTGTTATAGGAGATTCATAAAAGATTACTCGAAAATAGCCAAAAACATGACTATACGTATTTACGAAAAGATATTTTAATGAATATCACCAATCGGGAATACGTTAAACCGTTTGAAACCTTTAAAAAAATCATATCAACTGACCAGATATGAGCGTACTTAGATTTTTCATGACTGTTCATATAAACGACATATGCATCAGATTTTGCGGTCATCAAAAAATCAACCTAATTGAGGACTGAAATCAAATCATATTTAAAATATCCAATGATCCCGGTCATTTTGTTTTTGCCAGAACAATGATCGAAGATGTGACAAACGAGCATCGTGAAACCACCATCATCGTGGGAAAAATAGATCGCCGGGAACCGGGATACAGACTTTCGTATTATTAACAAAACAATGAACCAGCGAATTAACTCAAATAATCAACAAATTAGCAGAAAGAAGGATTCAAATAATTATGGATACCGTAAATAGGGAAGTAGCCAATAGCACTATCAGTAACAAAGTAGTTTTAAGGGAAATTAAAATTCTGACAATAATAATAAGCATAGATTCCATTAATACAATCCTGGAGAATATTTAAGACGCGATAATTCGAACAAAAGGGAACCTTCCGCAAGAATTGTGGAAATGATGATGATCGTATCATTAGTTAACAAAAATTATTCTCTACATTAGATCACAAAAGCTAGGTCCAAAGACCTTCTGAGAAACAAGAATTTCAGGACGATTATGTAAAACCACTAATAATGGGGACGAAAAGCAATTGCAAAGTAATATCAGAGATGGAAACGAAATTACAGTTTATTTCAGAGCAAAAACTTATTATGAACGACGCGATGAATGAAAAATTATCTTCTGATTGTGGACCTAACAATTGAACACTATCCGAGGATGTCCTAATAACATTCTGGAACTGTACTTTAGCAATTTTGAGATTTGTGTATACTTTTGAGACATTTTCATTGAGAAACTTTTTGTAAATAAGCGAAAATGATACGGAAATATATACTTAAGGTGACATTTAATAATATCACTTAACGCATAAATAATTTTTTTGTTTTGTGACTATATGCGTACATTTTAGTAATAAATAATTCAAAATAGGACAAAACGTTACCAAATGTGTGCGATAGAGGACATTTGTCAATATTGACACGATTGATAATTTGCAACTCTAAATTCTTTGTTTATTTAATTTATACTATGTTTTATCGTGTCTGGTTTTTGTGGTATAAATAAAAAATAATGGCATCAATTCCATATGTGTCAATGAAACCCTCTATATACTCCTTAAAAAAAACATCAGCCAGATCGAGATACTCAAAGTATTCCATGCAAGAGCATAATAAAACCGCACAACTCAGCTTAAGAAAATTATCATAAACTTCAGTGGCCAAGAGATCCTTTAAAACAACCATTACCAGATATAAAAGAAATGTCCAGAACTCGAGTCCTTTCCAGTATTTTAAACAATTTAAGGTTCTTATACCTCGGTGGAGTTCCGTAGGTATACTTTGATTGCATTCTTCTAATGAATTTGACAGTTTAATGACATCATTTACTAAAAATTTTAAAGTCACCATGTATCCAACCAAGAAGCTTTTTCATCAGCCCAAGCTCCAATAAATGCAATGAATCTGCTATTATAAAATCTTCGACTAGATTTACTGATTGAAACTCGAGTAAAGGAGTTCTTTCCTTATGGTGGTCTTCGTCGGTTTGGTTGCAAAATAATTACTTTACCTTTAATGAATGCTCTTGCTGGAGAATCACAGATGAAGCAGCGAATGGACGTTTTTATTTCGAAACCATTTATTTTAATTGCATTATTTAAAATGTGTTTCATTTCTTCGACAAAATCATTTAAGTATAATTGCAATGTAGGTTTCTCTACTCTACAGTAAACAGCAACTACCATTGGGCGCATTTCTTTCATTCCATCTATAATAGCTAAAATAGGCCAACATTGGTATCTCGAGCTGTTATATATCGGTAATCCATCGATGTTAAAGGTCAATGAAATATTTCTTGGTTCTTTATTGTTGGCAAATATATTTCGTATGCAATTTTCTAAGCTGTTGTACCAAAATTTACCGCTACCCATTGGCTTCACTTGATTGCATCGAGGTGTTTTCAACCAACTGCGGCCATCCCTTGGTAACCATGGAAATCCAAATATATCTCTCTATGTGTTATGTGATAAGTGAGTGCCCATTTTCTCAGTTCCTTAGAAATAGAAAGACTTTTTTCTTCTTCAAAGGAACATTTGTCACTTTCACGATGAAAATTTTCGATATTTTCCTCGAAAAATTCTTTGGAAGTACCCTGTTCATTTATATCAATAGGCACTTCATCTGCTATATTGTAAGACTTGAAATGAAAGTCATCAAAATCAATTTTTTCAGAGCTTTGGACAGTTGAAGAACAATCGATTTATTCTATAATGGCAGTAGATAAAGTTGGAGCTGGATCAGAACAATTTGAATGATTTCCTTTCGCATGTTGTAAATACTTTTGTTTTTGAATGCTTATTTGGCGCTCCACTTCTCTGTAAAATGTATTGATAAGCTTAAAAGGTTTATTTCCGTTTGGCATTTTATTTTTAAATTTCAATATTTTCGCTTTAATAAACTTTCACAGAATGACAGTTCTGATGTTATACTCATATTTTGATTATTGTTGGAACCAAATCACAACGAAGCGGGAAATTATTATTTTTTATTTTGAAATGCTTAAATTTAAGTAAAAATTGGTTACAAATTGGCCCCAGCAACTAAGTAAGAACTGAACGATTTTAACAAAAAACTAAACCTGTTTTTATGCGTCTTTGATTTAGATAGCAACAGCGTAAAGTAAGATGGTGCGAAAGAGTTGGGAGAGCTTTGTAACAGAATTTCAACAATTGTAAAATGGTTTTAATGTCTGATAGGAGCATTTGTTTTATTTGGTTTAAACATTGCTTCCTTATTGTCTTTTCTAATTAATACCAAAACAGTGTTGTGTTACTTAAAAAAGAACATAACTTTTATTCCAATTCAAACGACAAATCCAACCATAAATATTTTAATTCAATTCAAATACAACCAAATTGTTATTGCTAATATTCCATAACTTTTCATTTGCATTCATTTTTTAATTTAAATAAATATTTACAATGTAATCACTAAAAGCACAACAAACAAACTTTTTTTGGCCTATATTTGGGATCAGTTATTTCGATTGTAATGTGGGCTGAGCCTAAGGCAATTTTTATAACAACACAAATACATTTAGCAAATACTCGAAATACAAAAAAAAAAAAACAAAGCGAACTTTAAAGCTTTTAGATCTACAATATATGTGTGTGTAAGCAGAATAAGAACGAACAAAAAAAAAAGTTTAATTGAAAACCGAAATCACCAATGATAATACTGAATCGGAAAAAATACCGTCATGAAATACCCACCCACCACAGTTTTATCACGGTTCATCCATTAACCATTTTTTTTTTGTTCGTTTTATGATAATGTCAAGCAAGTATTACTAATCAAACCACTCGTTTCTTTCATATCTCTTATCAATATTAATTTTTGTTGTTGTTGTTGTTGTTGTTATACCAACTAATTATTGCCTTGGGATCTCTAGATACCAACAACAATGATAATGTACAAAATTCTATGATTACATATACTTCTTTATACGATGTGTATGAAGTCAATGGCACATTGTAATGAGAATCTTTAGGATTTTGCATGCGGAGTAATAGTATCCGTTCGACAATAAAAAATTTGTTTGTTCAACTTTAAGATGAACAATATATGAAATTAAAAAATTATTAAGTTTCATAAAATTTAATTATAATTAATTAAAGTATAAAACATGTGATATGGGGATTGAATCTTTTGTACAGTATATTTTGGCTAGAATATTCTTAAAATATGGTAAATGGGTTAACTTACCTTTAAATAAAACAGACCTGATTATATATTAGAATTGGTTCAATGACTTAAAGATTAATTCTGAGTGGAAAACAAAATAATTTTTCGCGTAAAATCACTTAAGTCCCTTTTTTCTTTACCCCAATTTTCACTATTCGATAAAAATGACTTTAATCAGCTAAGTTTTGGCGATTGCTTTTTCAGAACTAAAAAATACGTTAGTAACACCAATGATAATATACACTAAAATGATAGTTTAAATACTCGTACTAATGGTAAAGTAGATTGTAGTTTCGAAAACGAACCCAATACTTAAGCCAAATCTTCAATTTCTTTTCTTCGTTTCAATTGGAGGCTCCAACAACCGCTAGCCTAGAATTCAGTTCAAAACTATGTTTCAACTAATGGATCAAGTGATGACTTCTCCAAATTAATTTTGTCGGTATATAGCGGCAGTACACATAATTTGTGAATTGGTCACTTTAATTTGCCAGACTAAGTTTTAAACGTTGCGACTCGAATAACACCATCGGCAATGAGGAGCATTTGATGGTATAAACTGCCAGGAAATTTGATAGAATTTTTTGTTATTATTTTGATTTCGTCTTGAATATGGCCAAAATTCGACCCATCTAAATGGATTTCACATTGTTTTCCTCGTGGTGCAACGAATCTTTTGAGTGCTGTGATGAAAGATTTACCCGTTAAGTCTCCTACCAGTTCTAGGTGAGTCACTTGGACACTAATGTTCTCTGCCTTTCACCAAGTGATTCGATAAAGGTACAGTAAAATTAATCGCCATCTTTAAAATTGGCTAGGCTGTTTTTTTCTTTGCAATGAAACCTGGTAACGCCTGCACAAAACATATTTCATGACGGTTTCTCAAACCTTTGTTGGTTCCCCAGTGAACCAATATAGTTGAAGAAAGCTGGAAAGTAGCAGTGATGGTCCGGCATGGTTATTATTGTGATGTAACTCTTTGTGATTTAACGTTAGACTTAATTTTGCAGGTAATGTAGTAACAGGATGTTTCCGAATCTATCGTCTACATTTAATAAGCCATTTTCACCTATGGAGTTCAGATTGCTAGTTCTTTTGATGTTTTCCTGTTGTTTAAAAGCTGATATCTTTTCTTTATACGATTTTTGCTGCTCGAACTTTTTTCTCTCTTGGAAAACGGCTCACACTGCCACCTAAAACATCTTTTATTTTCTATTGTGATTTATTATTCCA
The DNA here is from genome assembly GCA_963556175.1 of Tipula confusa. Taxonomy (NCBI): domain Eukaryota; kingdom Metazoa; phylum Arthropoda; class Insecta; order Diptera; family Tipulidae; genus Tipula; species Tipula confusa. The sequence goes on from OY744477.1 coordinate 158,185,431, forward strand.
AAAGCTTCTCCACCTTCCTAATAAAGGCGTATATGTTGCTTGCAGTGTTCAATTTACACTTCTCCGGGGTCTAATACCTCTCTTCAAAATACAACCACCACAGTGTAAACACTCACATAGTACGTGCTGCCCTGCGGTTTCTATCTCTTCCAAACACAGTCGGCACACCGTCTCTGTATACAGGTTCATTTTATTCAAATGATATTTTAGGTTGCAGTATCCTGAAAGGAAGCTCACTAGTTTCCTAATATTTCCTTTACTGAAATGGACCGCCAATTCCTTATGGTGAAATGGTCTGATCCAAGATTTAGCACTGTATTTTTCCCATTTACTAATTGTATAGGCTGCAGAGGCCTATGGGATGCCACAGAAAGGCTCAAGGCCAATGAGTTATCTCATTTCCATAGTGATGCCCTTGTGACGAGGTTCCCACTACAACCTTACTTTGTTATGACAATAGAGAGGTTATAGTAGTATATAACAACTTTAAACCAACTTAGAATCCGCAGGCAGTTAGAAAAGTTACGATGGCCAAAGTTTCGGCTAGAAAAACATTAGGATAAATTCCCAGTGATTTCGATATTTTGTGATTGGGTCCAAGGACACCAATGCAAACTCCACCATCTATTTTTGATCCTTTCGTGAACAAGACTAGACTGCTAGGTTCCATAAAAGGTCCACCAGTATCCCAGTCTGTTTAACCAAGGATTGTTCCCCAAAATTTCTGTAAAAACAGAGTTCTTTGGGCATCACGTCCAGGACTCTAAGGAACATATCCAGGTCATACTTAGTTTGGAAGTAATCTTTCTACTAACCAACATGAAACTGATCCACGTAAGGCGCTTGGAATGCCGTAGTTCAGTATAGTAATTTGTTAGGGCTTGTCTATATTAATTCCACTCATTAGAGTTATTTGTCCTGTTAAATAATTTCCTAAACCTCTTATGGAGTTCAGCCAGTAGTTCGTTCTACCATGTAACTTTACGATTTCCCACAACGTTACGCGCCACACAGTTATTTCCGTAAGATAGGAGCACATCATTTAGCAAACAAGCTGCAGTTTCTAGGTCACTAATTTAACTAAAAGATGTTGAAAACATGTTCATTTTGATATCCTTGTAGGTCTTCCAGTATGTAAAACAAGGGATTCAACGCTTTGCCACCTGTATGATCACTCGCGTTATATCGAACCTGATGTGCATGTTGTCCGACAAAGAAGCTTTATTTGATACATGTCAGTTACGCATATCCCGTTAATATCAACTTTGGACTGAATACAAAATTGAATGAACCTGAGTATGAAATAATGCACAACTTCTTCGATTTCTCATTAGATTTTGTCCCAGTTCTGTTTTTGGACATCTGCCAATGCTTTCTCCCATTTCAGTTTAGAACCCTTAGTTTCTGCATATATTTTTAACCTTTACTATGATAGGCTCTAGTCAACCAAACAAATCAAATAATCTACTGGCATCAGACAGACAAAGTATTTTGTAATATTTGCATTAGTTCAAAGCGATGACTTGAACGTGAATTTGTTCATGCCTGATTCCAACTAACGGCTAATAGTTTGATGTAAAGTGAGGACTTATCTCCTTTATCGTTGATTTTTTTGACGATGATTTTTTCTTGCGGGTTTGGGTCAAATGTTAAAATTTCTCGGTAATTTGATGACCATCTTCTCAGGTGAAACCTAAACTTTAAGGTTTTACTAATATCTTTCGTTAGTTGTAAACCTTTTGTTTCTGTATCAATCGCAGTCATCAAGTCATCAACGTAGATATTGCTTACTCTGCTCTTCGGATATTTCCTTTTGACATATAATAGAAACAAATTGGAAAAGTCGTAATTTATCGTCAACAATCGGTAGTGGCCAATTGGATCTGATGGGAGTTACGCAAAACGCAGGGGATCGCCAGACGATCCACTGGAATTTTGTATCCTTTTTCTTAATCGCAACTTAATGGTACATTTTTTTCACATCTGCGGAAATGGCAATTATATGTTCCCGGAACCGAAGAAGTACGGTGTAAAGACTTGATTTGATCGGAGATTGTTTGCTAAATACTTATTGAGAGAATGACCAGTACAAACTTTAGGAGATCCTTCAAAGACCACGCGAAGTTTCATAGTGGCACACGTGGTCTTGACAAAACTTGATGCGGTAAATAATGGCCATCGAAGAAGATTTCATTTTCGGGAATTCCTTCTATGTGATACAGTTGTTCATATTCAATCATAAATTTGTTGAATATAGAGTTTTGAATTCTTGATTTAGCTCGAATCGTTTTTCTATGTTTCGAAATCGCTAGATGGCTATGTTTTGTGTGTGCTCAGGTCATTTGGTGGTTCGTTGAATGCACTAAACTTGTGATGGATCTACCATTCGCACTCCTAGTTAAATATTTTTTTAAAAGTCATTCGCATTGTTCTTCTTCTGATAGCAAATTGTTGCCTACTAATCGGTTCAATTTGCCAGAACTTTTTTAAGGTTACATATAAATTGGTATCTGCTTCTGACTCATTCATAACTAAAGATGCGAAAGATTTTTGTCTTACTTGGCATGTACCAGACCATCCGACTTAAGTTACATTCTTCCATTGAGCAAGATTTACACAAAAGAAACCTGCTCCTATTAAAACGACTACACCTTGCTGATTAAACTCAGAGACAGCTAATTGAACTGAATTGGAAGTAATTTTTGATAACACTAAAGCATTGACATCAACTTTAGGGTGATCTGGTGGCTGTATAGATACTGACACTCGGCTTCTCATACACTGGGCCTTGATCACTGCAATTTTTGAACGATGACTTCATTTTTGTATTTGCAACATCTGTCATGGAGGTTGAAGTTGGAATCTCCGACTTGATCATGACAAGAAGCGTATGGTGTTTGCCTAGGAAGATTTGACATCTACGCATTTAAGTATAAATCTAAATATTACATGTCTGGCACTAAAACAGATAAATCATCTTCATAATAATTTTATCGTGTTTGTTGATATCAGATATGAAATTCATTTGGCCTTTGGCTATCTTTGAATATGTTTTGAATAATGTGGAAAAATGTTGTTTAGATTCATGGCCAAACAGTCAAATGACGTAACATACAAGGAAGTTTATTGATATAAAGACGCTAAACTAAATTTACAGTATCTCGAATTATCGAAATTACTTATGTTAATAAAAGCTGGTAAAGCACTCGGCCTCGAACCTATCAAGGTCAAAAAGAAAAGTTTTCTTAACGATTGTTTAAATAGAGAAGTTTTTCTAAAAACCTGGAAAAACGGGAAAATAATTATCATTAGGAAGGGAGGTGAACAAAATCTATAGGCTAATATACTACTACCAGTGTTGGGTAAATCATTTGCGAAATTAATTGCTGACAAGTTGATGTACATGTTCAAACGAAGTGGTAGATATATCGACAAGCAGTTCGGATTCAGAGAAAATCAGTTCACAGAGGACTCTATGATGAAAATGATCAACGGTGTCATAGAGTCAAAGGAAAAATTCGTTCTCGCAGTATTTCTTTAACAAATCGTCACTCAATTCATAAATAACTATTTTTCTGGCAGTTTTGCAACTATAGTCACTAATTATGGTAAACTTCAAAAGGGTTTGCACCTCTGGAAACATGGTTGTCAATATTAGTATGAATGCCAATGTCCAAGAAGTAGCATTCGCGGAACATAAGGTAATGCTTTTTGCTGTTAGCTCAAGGCCATGTATTAAGGATCAAAAGGCTGTAAAATTACTGATTGGTGTTGCCAGTATAAGATGAAACTTGTCTGCCAAAACAGTAATGATCCAACTTAAACGAACGCTCGATATCAGAAGACCTCCTTTTGTGTTGTGAATGAAATGAGATTTAAGATGGTCAAAACTGTAAAATTAGTATAGATTTTGACGAACGTGTGCCCTCCTAAACTTGGTATTGTAAGCTGGACGAATAGAAGTAAAATATATTGGTTTGTAGACTTAGATGCTACCAGGGCATGCAAAATAGTATCCGGCCTAAAAAGGTTCGATTTAAGTGAAACGAGTAGCAGTGAGTGTTTGCTAATCGATCAAAGTGATTTTATTTGGCTCAGTAGTACGTTGGAGTATATTTCCATCAATGCAATTCTATACTTTTGCTACTTGTAGTATTTTTTCTCGTTATGTCTCACATATAGATTGGCTATTTAGACTATCATCATTTTCGTAATGATTTACTCTTCTTCTTTATTCTTTAACTAATTGTCCGTAAATATAACAGATGATCACTTGTAGCCAGTATTTAAATTAAGACTCCTAATTTTAACTTGGAAAAGGGATGAAATGCAAAGTAACAAGATCGTGAGAAGAAGAATTGGGGTTCTGATCTTTATCGTTCTAACGTCAAGTATATCAGGCATTGAGAATGGAGTTCTCGGGACATATACTCGAGAATGATTTTAAGTTAAGAGACAAACAAAAAAGAGAAAGGCACAACGAAAACTAATATTTAAAACCCTATTCTAGACAACAGCTTAAAAGCACAAAAAAGCACTTTAACTTCTAGGAAACAACAAAACTAATCGCCAAAGAGTTGGATGAACTTTGAACGATTTTTAATGTTTTTTGGATCTTTATACTAATGGTTGTTTGTATGTAAATTTTGTCTGCAGGACAGCTTAAAAGTAAATGGCATTTTAAAGTAAATTATCAATGAGTCCAATCATTTCATTTTTTTTAGTAAGCACCTGTTAAGATCCATTAATCTAATTATACGAAGCAAGTCATTTGAACAAACTTCATAAGATTTATTCAAGGTTCATCATTGAATTAGGATGACTGAACACTAAAACTAGTCGACCATTAATTAATCAAAATACAGACAGATGATTAATCGTGTTTACATATATCAAAGAGAGTTAAACAAATATAATCTCTAGGCTCAACCAAAATTTTAGATTGTCGCCAAAGACCATCCTCAAATCAATCAAAAACAATTTTTATTGAATCACAAAAATATTTTTTATTTTTTTTTTTTTTGATTTATCATGAAGATGAAATATTATTTAGTACGTGATTGGTTTATGATGATGATGATGATGATGATGATGATGGTAATACTGGTTGGCAAATTGTTTGCAAACACCCAATAATAGTATAAACTCAAACTCTAATCAATCACACACTCACCCACAATAATGGATGAGACTAATTTTATGGTCTTTACACTCGGTTGTATACATAAATTGCGGGAATCCGATTGATGTGCGATATATGATTAAGATGTTTTGTACAGACTGTATATGGTTTGAGTGTGTTGTTAATTTTGTGTACGTGTCATATTGCGAATGGATTGGATTGTAATAAAACATATATGATTTAATTGTTAAACGCTACAAGTTGGAACAGGTTTAATGGTTGTTCAAATAATTTCAAGATATTGATACTCATCGAAATTCTATAAATTTATAGTGTCAAACAGTGTTGCAGAGCAATGTCCAATTCAGACCCAATTTCACCTACACGTTTACATGTAAATAATGCATAAAGATATAAATAAAAGGAACAGATTTGGGTAAGAGGAGTTGTTTGCTTAGTAAAGAAAAAGAAAATTTTGGATTCGACCTCCAACACGTCACTATTGGTAGAGGTATCATTGACCTCAATAGGACCATTATTACGGATTTGGAGTTTTTCAATTTTGAAACAGCTCAAATTTAAGTAAAAAACGGATACAGTTTGGTCTCAGCAGCTAACAAATAATTGAGCGATTTAAATGAAATTTGGTACAGTTTATGAGCATAACATGACCTATTCTTAAAGGTTTCATTGACTCCAATCAGACTACTATTACGAATTTTGAGCATCAGTGGTATAGAGCGTCGTATAAAATAGTGAAAGTCGATAAAGAGATTATCGAATTAATCGCAAAACGAGGTGTGACGAAGGGTTGTATAACTCGGCTGGTAACTTATGCTGACCGAGTTATAAATAACATCAAATGGAATGAGATTTTAGCACGGACAGAATATCTGGAGCGAGCATTTAGTGATTGGATGAAGTGGAGTGCATGAAGAGAAACTGGCCAAAAACGAGGTATAGATTCTGAGCTGTTTGAGTATGAGGCAAAATATTTCAAAGTAAAAACAAACCAGATGGAGACAACACAGATTATTACAAAAGCAGAATGATTTTTTAACGACGTTATCAACAACGTTAACCAGCTCCACGATTCAAACTACCATACTATAACGGAAAAGGCTCACGCCTCGATACGGTTACCAACATTAAAATTATCGAAATTTTCAAGAAACTATGAGGATTTCAAAAGTTTTAAAGACATTTTTGTATCGTCAATGCATAGCAAGTTAGGATTTAGCGATGTTCAAAAATTTCAATATTTGAATGGGCAATTCAAGGATGAAGCAGCAAAATTAATCAAACATATAAGTGTATCAGAGGTGAATTACAAACAAGCTTGGGAGAAAGTAAGCGAAAGGTATGATAAGGTGAAACTAGTCGTAAACTTTTTTATTAGATCATTTCTAGATCAACCAACTATGCAATCAGCATCTGTGAAAAACTTCGTCAGTTATACTACACGTCAACAGAGGTATTATAGCGTTAGTAGGGGACGCTAAAAAAACATGACCAATGGCTAATTTACATTTTACTAAATAAGACTGACGCAGAAACTAGAGAGGCCTAGGCTCCTAAAACGGTAAACCAGGATTACCGTTCGTATAATGATTTTTTAAAATTTTTATGCAAACGTTGTGACGCATTGGAATCATTAGCGACCATGAAACAAGGTACAACAGTCTCTATAGAGACAACTTCCACTGAATGCGTTTTATGCAAGGAGTTTTATCGTCTATGTCATTGCGAAAGGTTTAGAAATATGGATCTAAATGAGTGTCGCAAATTAACGGCAAAGCTAAGATTGTGGTTTAATTGTTTATCAGCAAGCCACCATGCAAATGTTTGTCGGAATAAATTTAATTGTCTTAAATGTAACTGCCGACATCATACTCTATTGCATGATAACGTTCCAAGTTGAATTATCAACTCAATTGTAATTACTAATTACTAATGAGTTACCAGAACCTGTATTGAAGCCGTGCGAAACAAATATCAACCCATTAAATAAACTTGGTACCAATCTATATATGCAATGCAAGAAACACGATTCTCCCGACTGCCATTGTGCAGGTTCTGGGACTTGTTAGTCGCATTAGTAGCGTTCTATTAGATTGAGGTTCCCAGGCATCTGCTATTTCACAATCTTGAGCAAATAAATTGAACTTAAAACTCAACTGCTGTCGGATGTGTATTGGCGGAAATGCCACAGCAAACGTATCAACTATAGGAAGCGTAGAACTTTAGTATCACACTCGCAGATCCGAAGTATTATGAAAGAAGTAAAGTGGATACATATTAATATAATTTCTGTAAGCCACAGGCTGTAATAAATTGAATTAGTTTTTGCCTGAAATTTACAATTAATTTATTTATTACATCATTAAAAATATAAAATTATAAAAATTATAGCTACTATAAATTAAATTTTGAAAAACTTGATTAAACATTACAGATCAATTGGATTAACCGTTTTGTGACCAATAAGTCATGTAATCGCCGAAAATCTAATTTATATAACTTTATTTGACATAAAACTTTAAAATTAATACAAGTTCGATTTTTAAAAAATTTAATGTTGTTTAAAAAATAAAAAAAATAAATATAGACCACTATCTCTCTGATCTTAGCAAGTAAACCCTCAATGTATCTATTGTGTTTTTCTTCGTATGCAAGGAATGTATTTAGTTCTTTTTTTAGTTGATAATTCATTTTCAGGAAAATCCCGTACCCAAAAAGGCCTAATTTCACTATCCAACTTGTTAAGTGCCATATGGTTAATTTACGCATCTCTTTGTTATGCCTTACACAGACCACAAGCTTATACAATCCAATGATGAGCGTAACCCGTGACAAACTCGCCACTTTGGATTTGTGTTCCAGTACCCCGATTTTGTTCGATTTTTTTGCAATTCTCATGCGTACGAATTGTTAAACCGGAACGTATTAATATTGGTGTTTGTGTTCGTGGTATTGTACATGCGCAGTGTATTTGCGCATGTTGTTTACATTTTTTTGTTGATGAATGATGACATTTCGAAACTTGATTTTGTGATTTGATTTATTTCATTTTGAAACTTAAAATTGTGAACACTTACCATTTTGAAACATAAATTTTATTCTCTGTTCGATTTTCTATCAAAATAATATAGTTCCGTCTAAAATATTTTTCTTTGAATGAAAATACAAAACGACATTGATTTTTGATTTTGTATGTATAAGCCATCTATCGTCACATCGAAAGGTTGGGAAAATAATACTCATGCGGTAACCGATTTCAACCGCTTCGACATTTAGGCTTTATTGAAACAACATTTAGGCGTAAATTACATGAGAATTAAACTGACACATTAAAATAAAATTGGATCACACAATAATAATTGTGTATATTATACACTGTATACGTATACGAAATTTTCAATTCTCTTGCGTTAGAATGAATAAAAAAACGAACAAAATCGGAGTACAGTTCAAGACGGACATGTAACATACAACGACGGACATACAACATATAACAAGGATAACGTGGTTGCCGATACATTTTCTCAAGCATCAAACCCCGGAATTGCAGCTGTCGAGACTCACTTTGACAAGAAGAAAATTTCTGAACCGTAAGAAGCTGACATCGAACTTCAGGACATAATTTTTGGTTCCTTAAAACAATAAAATTACACTTGGAAATTAAAATGTTTTAAATTAACGAAATTAGCGATTTACTGCGCGAAATTTCAAAGGGCAACAACTGCATGTACAATGCAGATCCAATGAGTTGAACCATTTTTTGATGCACTGCATGATATTTTGTATACCAGCAGTCGGGCCACTCGGAAGCTAATATCTACTACATATTGTTGGTCCAGTATGAATCAGGGTGTAGCTCACTGGATGGAATTCTTTTTATAATGCCAAAGATGAAAGGTGTTAAGACACACTAAGACCCAACATGGACATTTCAACGTTCTACTGGAATGTTTTGATATATCCATTTAGATAATGTGGAGCCAATTTTTATCATGCAGTATTAAAAGGTTACACATATTTATCTACCTGTGTCTAAATTTTAGATGCATTTGGTTGTAGGATGCTTGCGTTTATTCCATGCTTGACTTGATAGAGGCGTTGACGGTATCGCTTTCAGTTGTGCTTTTAGATTAAAACCAGAAATATCATAGCATTCGTTAATGTCAGTTGCAAAATGAGTAATGCCATTGAATATGGGAATATTGAATTTGGGTATGTCGGACTTCTGTTTCTAGATTTTGAATAAGATACAGGATTTCCATTTTTCGCTGGCTCAGATTAAGTAAATTTTCCAAACCCATAAGTATGTTTCTAAAACAGTGATAAATACACACCTCAACCTACATAAAACGAGAACAACACAAAAAAAATCTCTCTTTTGAAAAATGAGTTATCTATCCCAACAAATTGTTATTGTTGTCATAAAGCTTTTCTACAATTTCAGTATTTTCCGTTATTACAATGTAACAAAATACACTAAAGCTCTAATGTATTTTTAATGTTTAATTTTCCAATGTTATAAAAAAGAAATAAATCGTAGCCAAGTGGATCGTACCGTTCGTTTCGAAACACATTGCGAATAGTATCGATGGTAAAAAAATTTAATTTAATTTTTCAATTTGCAACATTAGGTACCTACTCTTATTTAATTACAGATCAATAATAATAATAACATTTTCTAATTGAATTTTATTTCAAAATGCTATAAACGCTATAAACTATAAAACATTGAAACTCGTCAAGAATGTAAGAAGTTTTTCATTTCATTCGGTCCAAGCTGTAGAAATGAGAAATTAATTTGGTTTTTTATTGGTGTTGCAGTCTGTTTCACTGGAATTGTGTATTCCTTTAGGAGATACGTTTATCGAACTATATATGATGGCGTAGAGATGTAAAAAATATTAATCGGGTATTAGTTGTTGATTAGTTACACAAAATATGGAATCAGGATTCTGAAACGGGTGCACTATGGTAAATTGTTATGTTGACCTCAAGGCCAAGTTGGCTGTGCACATACGATTTAAATTATCTATAATAATGACGAAACCAACTTTACAGGCCATTGCTGGTCCATACCAAGACAACAGTATGGCTCCATTGGATTCAATCCCGAGTGGAGATGAGGATAGTATTTTTTTTAATGAAAGGACATAACGCAACCACTTTTCATTCATCTGGAATTACTTCGCCAAGTACCAGTTTCTACCAAAATAATCGAAAAAGATAAGAAAAGAATCACTACCGAATACCAAGAACTAGAAATTAATGCAATCATTTCTAGCGATTACAGCGTTTGACACTTGTTACACTTTGAGTAAATCATAGAAATGATCCTTCGAAAGTAACAACAGTAATACGGTGATTTCTATTTTAGTCCCGAATGGCAATAAACCTAAGTAACTCCTTTATAAAGTTACGCGAACTGTGCTCATTGCTCAGTTATTGTACTCGTAAAACATAAGCCTTCCACCATTCATGCTTTTACTACAAATTCGTTTACAAATTCGCTTTACTTTCGGTCGCTATACAGTGTCGTCTGATGTACGGAACATGTTTTAACATAAAACAGTACAATTTTTGCCAGCGCTATCATTTCAGTTAATCACCGGTATGATTTCATCAGATAATCGATATTGATGTAAAATAAAACTTTATCTTTGCGTTAGCTTACATCAGTGGACACATGAACAAGTATTGACAGGGTGGCTAGTTGCATGCGTAAAATTAATTTACACATACGATTATCAACTGTTTTGAAATTCAAAATAGCCTTTGAAAAGCCTTAGCTAAGGTAATCTAATGTAATGCAATATAAAGGGTGTCCGACGGGAAGGTATACTACTTTGTTTTGCCGCCATTTTGGTAAACGTTAGTATTGACAGTTCATATTTGGCAGTCGTGAAGTAGACACGTGGCAAATCTATTATGGAAAAATGTTCGATAAACCAACGTGTTTTAGTCGTTAAAACATTCTATCAAAATCAATTATCGATTACTGTGACGATGAGAAAGTTACGTGAAATTTTTGGGAGAAACAACGTGCCAAGAAAACGCACTTTTTATCGTGGCATGGGCCACAACGTACTGCAAGATCGGCTGAAAACATTACTGCTGCTCAAGAAAGTGTTCAAAACAATTCATCAACCTCAATTCGACGCCGTGCTCAGGAGCTTGGTCTTCAAAGAACAAGTTTGGTCACAATTTTGCACAAGGATTTGAATTTGTTTCCATTTAAGATTCAGTTAACACAAGAGCTTCTTCCACAAGACCATTTACGCCACCGTACATATGCCAATAGGATGTTACGGCTCGCTCATGACAACCCCAATTTTCATGAAAAAATCATAATGAGGGACGAGGCACATTTTCATTTAAATGGATATGTGAATAAACAGAATAGTCGGTTTTGGGCAATGAAAAACCCTCAAATTATTCATCAGTCACCTTTACATCCATTAAAAGTGACAGTCTGGTGTGCAATTTGGTCAGGAGGAATCATTGGACCTTACTTGTTTGAAAATCAAAACGGCGTAACGGTAACTGTGAATGGGGAGCGATATCATGATATGATTGAAAACTTTTTAACGCCACAACTACATGCTTTGGGCTTGATTAACATGTGGTATCAACAAGACGGTGCCACATCGCATACAGCGAGGATTACAATGGAATTACTGCGAGACCTCTTTCCACAACAAGTTATTTTAAAAAATGGTGATGTTGATTGGCCTCCACGGTCGCCTGATTTGGCTGCTCCGGACTTCTTTTTGTGGGGATATCTAAAAAGCAAGGCTTATGCAAACAAACCAGAAACGCTTGAGCAACTCAAACAAAATATGCGTGATGAAATTAATGAAATACCGCGTGAAATGTGTGAGAATGTAATGAAAAATGTGCTCAAAAGGGCTCGCATTTGTGAGGCTAACAGAGGCGGACATTTATCTGATAATGTATTACATACATAATTACCGACATTAAATAAAACATTTATCAATATAAGATCCATTCTCTTTCATTTAATCAAAAATTATAAACAAACAAGGTAGTATACCTTCCCGGCTGACACCCTGTATATTCTTGGGACACATGGTCTTTTTGGTCATCAATTTTCCTAGAAACCAACGTTTTTCAAACGATACTCTTTCATGGCTGATATAGTGTCATCAAACGCATATATTTCGAAATACATATCATTATATCCTTTTTAACTGTTGCGGATTTAAGGATGCGGTTAGCCAGCCCAAGGATTTGACTTAACCTTTGTTAAGTTACTCATACAACAAGCCAAGGATGTTATGTTGGAATTATAAGAAAAGCATGCTCGTTAAGAAGTGTTTTCCGAGGCATTGAAGGTCCCCTTTACCACAGAAGCAAACAGATTTCATTATCTATAAACAGCCAGTGCATGGTCAACTTGTGTAAGATCTACTGAACAATCGAGAAGGTTAATTAATGGTTTGCAAGGTTACAGTTTTAATCAAAGAGACAATTTTTAAAAAATTTTGGAAGTCAACTAAGTGTTCAAGGATACAATGATATAAACTATGGTAGCTAGCAGACGTTATTGAAAAAGCTCTAAGAGGTTTAGAAGCTTTGGAAAATACAGCAGTCAGCTTTCCTGCTAATTAATATGCTACTTGAAAAGTGTGTTCGAGCAACTTTAATAACCAGTGCCACAGACATGTGAATAAGTAGCTGTTTTTTGGTCTTCAATCGTAACTAAATGATAACGTCCTTGTTGTTTACTTGAACATACCATTTCCATCTGTTATATGTTTGTTGAACTATGCTGCGCTGATCGAAGAATTATGACTGCAACAAACCGTCTTTAATTTAATTTAATCCATTAGAAATTGGCGAACAAATCAAGCTAACAAAGAAGGAAGTTCACTGGCCATGTGAATAATTTTACCATTATGGTTGATATTAACAATCATTTTAGGCAATTTTACAAAAAAGAAGGAATTTGCCGTCATTTAGATAATAGCCAAGAGAATGACTTAGTCAAAATTTTCTCTCAAGAGACAATGACGAGAAATCATAAAGGAAGATTCGTTGTTAAACTTCCATTTAAGCCAAATTTTGCTGAAGCAAGTAATAAATTGACAATTGCAGAGCGGTGTGTGTAA
>OY744477.1:158198902-158254177 GCA_963556175.1 Tipula confusa
TTTTTCTTCTTGCCAATATTTCAAAATAGGAGCCTGCGCCAATGACAACATTATCAATTCCTCTTCCTTTATAGAAATGAGGATCTGCTAAATCATATTTCTGCAGAGAGTTAACATCAACATATCTCGAAAGTGGCTGTTGCTTTGCTGTGAGTTTAGGAGGAATAAAGGCTTGAATTCAAGCAGAAATATTCCATATCGATATAATGAGGGATATATAAAAGAGACAAGTTATTTAAAATGCTAGAGATGGACAATGAGAGGAGTTTTGTAAGTCCTATAATCAATGATTATCTGAAAACTTTTGGAGTCAAAATTTACCTATAACACCAACGTAAAAAAACAAAGTAAACAGTATTGTTGAGAGAGTCCACTCTATGGTAATCGAAATTTTTAGATGTCTACAGAATTAACATAAAAAAATTGGCAGTTGAAGACTTATTGAACATTGCGGAAGACCGATTTATTAATTCTATATATTCGGTCACCCAACAAAAACCCAGCGGTATATTTTTCGGAAGGATTCAAAGGATAAACTACCAAAATTAAACCGACTTCAAGACCAAACTAAATAATTGAAGTAATCTGGAAAGCACAAGAAATGAAAATAGCAAGGGAAAATACGAAAAGATCGAAACCTAAGCCTTATGAGCCTGGTGACACGATCTTCTCAGCACTCAAACAAATCCAATCCAAAAACAAACTAAAATTGCAGAAAGAACCGATAGCAGAGGATAACAATGTTACTGTTACTACGACTTCGGAAAAACGAATCCATAAAACCCAGATTAAAAATCTAACCCAATAATTAACTCTATTTTTTAGGAGAATGGCCGGGTAAATCAATGAAAATTTTAAACTAATCCATATATCATTAATCAACACAACTATGAGGGAATAATTGATCGGATAACTTCAACAGTTAGCAGCATTAACCAAGGAAGTAAACTCCGACCCCAACTAATCTATCAAACACAACAAATATCGCAATTCATTTTAGAACTCATGAACCAGAAACGAAAGAACAACAGATCAATATATTGATTGGCAGCGCAAGGTAATGGATAGCAGGTTCACTTGATGCTACAGATTGGGATCAAATAGTGAGGAGTCAAAACCAAACAAAAACCAGCAGTATAAAATCAATAAAGTTTTGATTGACACGTCCCAACATCTGAATATAGAACAGGATGACCGGACCGAACAAAGACTTTTTAATCGATTTAAACTTTTTAAAGAATAAGTGAAAGAAAAAGTTCGTGCTGCACAACTAGCAAAAGGAAAAATTATCAACACCAACCTATTGGAAAAAGGGAAAAATCATACGAATGATCACATAAATAGGGACTATGCCATATTCAAATGAACTAGAAGATTAAGAATATGCAGAGCCAATGATGATGGTTGAAACTTCCAAAATCCTGTACGTCATAGCAATACAAGCAGGTGTGGCCTCAGCAGCTAAGAAATAATTGAGCGATTTAAATGAACTTTGGTACAGTTTATATGGATAACAAGACCTATTCTTAGAGGTATCATCGACCACAATCAGACCACTACTACGGATTTTGAGTTTTTTGATTCGGAAAAAGCTCGAACTTAAGTAAAAAACAGATACAATTTGGCATCAGCAGCTAAGAAATAATTGAGCGATTTAAATGAACTTTGGTACAGTTTATATGGATAACAAGACCTATTCTTAGAGGTATCATCGACCACAATCAGACCACTACTACGGATTTTGAGTTTTTTGATTCGGAAAAAGCTCGAACTTAAGTAAAAAAACAGATACAATTTGGCATCAGCAGCTAAGAAATAATTGAGCGATTTAAATGAACTTTGGTACAGTTTATATGGATAACAAGACCTATTCTTAGAGGTATCATCGACCACTACTACGGATTTTGAGTTTTCTGATTTGAAAAAAGCTCGAATTTATGTAAAAAACGGATACAATTTGACCTCAGCAGCTAAGAAATAATTGAGCGATTTACATGAACTTTGGTACAGTTTATATGGATAACAAGACCTATTCTTAGAGGTATCATCGACCACAACTACAATCATATCATTATTATAAAGTCAACAATTCACCAAAACAGATCTACCTGGAACTCGAACAACTTTTGCTCAATAAAAATGAATTTTATGGATTTACAAAGAATTGCAACCTTTTTCGAGACATTACATTCTGCAAAACGAATAAACTAAAAAAACTAAATGAGAATGAGCCAACTAATAAAATGGTTAAATGCCAGATGTGATTATTAATTCAATAACAATCAAGTTATCGAAACCCTAAATAATAACACAATTGAGTAACATTTATGCGGAACGTTATTGATAACAACTCAAATAAGGGAAAATTGTTGATACAATACCACAGCAAACAATAAATATCAATGGTGCAACATTCACGAACGAAGTAGTACGAACATCTCAAGTACTGCTACTTATGCTACAAATAAACATTACTATGAGGGAAGTATTGAAAAACTTTTACAAAAATTCAGTGAGCACAAAGAAGCGATTTCCAACAACCGAGGAGAGATACAACCCATTGAATTAAACTTTTGATCCTAATGTAACACTCATTAACTCAGCACATTAACTTATGTTATAGACAAAAATGCAACAATATTTTTAAATTGGTTAAAATTTTTCCAATTTGCTTAACTATTTAATCTAAGACTGACCGGTTTTCGCTGGTTTTTATTTTAATGCAATAAACCACCGTTCTTGTAGTTATATTTTAAGAAATTACAAAAACACTAAAATGCGTTGAACTTTTTCCTTTAATAATCAAAGTTTTAAGAACTGTATAAGATTTACTATCCCAAACCAACTTAAATAAGTTAAATTAAATTTATTTTTTGCTCTCATAAATACTATCATATTAATGCAAAAAAGGATTCACAAGAAAAACGAGGTAACACCCAGGAAACCATTCCTCCTTATCTCCTTTTTTGTTTAATATAATTTTTTTTGGTCGGAAAACGGGCAAATCTATAATTTAAATTGAGGAAAATTTTTATAAGGAAATTAAAAGCGAATTCTATTTGCAATAACTAATATTTTAGTAAATTATCTAAGACATGCAAACTATATCAACATCACTTAGGTAAGAGTACTCCGGCCCCAAAACAAATTAAGCCAACGTTTTGATCTCCCAAAACACAGACGTAAAAATAGGTACTTGAGTGCAAACCCCAAAACGTGATAAACATTTCAATTTATTAAATTAATTACTACTTTTACCTAGAACACCACCATCATTAACCATAAACATGTATGTATATCACAACCGCACATACTCATTCTTTATAATATTATTTCCTATTTAATTATATTATATATATTTTTAGTAAACGACATAATGAAACATTATAAAATAATTAAATAATTCATAAGTCAAGAACATTTTGGAAAATTTATGTTTTTCTTATTAAATAAAATAAAAATACTCAGGTATAAGATGTTATTCGTTTTTCAATAATTTTTATGACTTAACCAGTTGATACCAATCCAAAAATTAATTAAAAATAATATTAAAACTTTTTAATTTGTACGAAATGTTTAATTACCTAGTTTTTAGTTTTTTGCTATCCACCGTGATGCAAGTCATTCTTACGGAATTTTTACTTTGTTGAAATACAAAGATACTTCGATTAACGTGGTCTATATACGTATAAGGACATTAAGATGTTAAAACGTGTACCAAGTCAAAAGTTAGTAACTTTAAAACGATCAAATCTATTTTTTACTTTTATTCTACTATATCAATATGTTCTTCCTGCATGCAATTTTTACTTGGAATTGTAAAATCAGGAAACACTTCCATTAAGAAATATCGATCGGTTGCAATGAATGAACACTTGATTTGTACTTGAATCAATTAAATTTCGAAAGGATTTTCGCATTGAAGTAAATTTGTAATTCGCCTAAGATTTACTTAAATAAATGGATCCTAAAAACAGATTTGGTTTTCTCGTTAACCTTTAATGGCTTTATTATTGATTGCATTCGTTTAGTTTTAAGAACTAACAATTGTCACAGTCTCTTTATCTAATTTAGAATATCTAATTTATATACACTTTATTTGACACCAAACTTTAAAATTAATATAAATTAGATTTAAAAAAATTGATTAAACATTATGGTTCAGGCACGTGCACATTACATACATTTCAACAATACTTCTACCTATTATTGCCTAAGCCCCCACCAGTGGTAAGCGAACAACAGTGCAATTTCGAAAGCTATATATCACGTGTAATCACTGATATAACATTGGTCCCTTGAGCTACCAAACAACATGCGGCCTATAAAAAATATTAAAGAAATTCAAACCAACAACCAACAGACATCGGAACTTCAAGCCAACCACCAACAGGCATCGATAACTATTCAAATAACTTGTGAGTATATATTCAAGCTAACAATTCAAGTGCTACGAACCTGTATGCTGATCATCAACCGGCACCAGTTCAACATCCCCAAACATCCTTCCGGTCAATAAAACCAGCCAGTCATTACATCAATCAACTGAGCAAAATTTAACATGCACTATTTAAGCAGTGCACTATAGTGACGGTACCAACAAACGGCAATTACCCAGAACTACTTTGAGTACTTATTGATCCGGGCTCTCAAGCATTTTTTATAACGAGCAAGGCAGCAAAAAAAATTAAAATTAGGACGGACGTCGAGTTTAAAGGAATAGGAGGGGTAACTGCTGGAATATCAGACCGACGACTTAAGTTTCAAATTGAGCCTAGATTCTCATCTGAATTTAAATTGGAAATAAGTGCAAACTTTAATGTACCGAGCAAAAGAGAGGCAAGTTCCAGCTACGTAAATGGGCAAGTAATCATTCTGATTTACTGAACCAGATACCAGAAAATTCAAGGGCCATCGGTACAAGGGATATAAAATATGAATGAAATATGAAAGATGTGAAATATTAATCCAACAACATGATTTCAGCACAAGAAAAAGGATGGGGCTCTTCACCGGTTAATTAAAAATACCCAACAGAATCAACACAAGAAAGAAATTCATGATTTGGAAGACAGTAACCCGTTTGATAAAAAAGTAGATTATTATCACTTTCACCATTTATGATGAAAAGCATCTGATTATTCTTTCACAATCGCATCCAATTGTGAATCTAATAATTCAAGAAGGGCATGGTACAAACTTGAAATTTTAGCCCATATTCGAACGAAATACTGGATTATAAATGGCAGAAATTCAGACAGCAAATAAGCAAATGTTTGAGATGTTATCAATTCAGTGCATCCATTAAAAATCAACTAATGGATAATTTACCAGAATTAAAATTAACTAAAAACCGATGCCTTTTTAGCGGTTTATGAACATTAGCTGTAAAATCTGTGAAATATCATTTAAAACGGGTTGACATTCGAAGAACTAACCACTGTAACCTGTCAAATCGAGGCTTGTCTTAATTCACCAATGATCAACGATCCAAGTTATCCTACATTCAAAACAACACTCTGCGGCCCGGAAGGGCTCTTATAAAAAGACCAATAATAAAATTGGCACCGCTTCCAATTGATGATTGTATAAAAAAAACAAAGCAAAACTGAAACTGAAACAACTATACTAAATCGCAACTACTATACGACAATTCCACTGTTAAGCCTGCTTGGGGTATGTTTAACGATAACCAACAATTCTAAAATTGATGTCACCACTCTAAATGCTACACCCAGAATTTACTTTGGAACAAAATCTACAATTGTATATATGCAATAGTATTGGTTTTGAAAAAAATAATATAATGTCCAACCATACCATCCCAACAGCTGTATGTAAATACCTATCAACTCTTTCTCACATCAAACTTATTCAGAAAAAATTGTTTACGGCACGCAAGAGCTTTTTCTCAAATCAAGTTGAGATTTGTATAAATGGAAAAATTTTCCAATGTCTATTGGGGCAGTCACATCTGTGCCAATCAACCAGCATTCAATTTGTGTTTGAATATTGGTCGAAAGTACAATCAGACATAAGTTTAGCTTTTTAATTAATTTAAAAGCTTTTACGAAAATTAATAAAAATTGATCTAATGGTCAAATTTTCCAGAAAACTGCAAACAATTTTCTGGTAAAAACTGTGCAAACAAAATTTATCTTTCGTGAGCTTCACACATATCCAATAAATAAAAAATATTAATTTCCTAATCTTCACACCATGATTGATTTCATAATTGGAATTGATGCACAAGAATATTAAACGGTATGAGTTGAAAAATTATCGTAAATGAAACAATAGACTTACCAACGATTCCGAGGTGTTGACCTACTTTATAACTACGCAGAACGACATATAAGGCTGCTGAATTTTAGTAAATTCCTACAAAAAAATCCAAGCAATTTTCTATGACAAAATTCAATCATAAATAATAATAAAATCGACTTACCAGTTGCTCTCCACTTGAACACAGCATCGTTTGGCCATGAAAAATCAGCATCCATAGTTTAATCACATCAACCAATATACAAAATGGACGACACCCAAATTTATTATTTTATTTTAAACAATATAATGATAAGTGCCCTGACTATATCATGTTTAATTCCATAAGCCATATCGATTCGTCCGTTCACATAACTTTTCCCACATGCTAAAATTATATCTTGATTTCAAAACACAAAACTCAGAATAATCACACTCGGCCCAACGCCATGTAAAATTTCAACACGATGATAATTGCGAACTTTATCACAACCAAAAACAGGAGCACACAAAAACAACTTTTTCAACACATAAATAAATTGGTCCAAAAAATGTAAAATAAAATATCAGCTGTAATACAATACTGACCTACTTATTTACTTTTTACAGTTCACAATTAAATTACGACCGAAACAGAGACCCGAATATGTGTAGCTACTTCAGGCTGTTATAAGGTTCCAAAAATATTGGTATAACTTTGTATGCACTAAAATGAATAAGCACTACAAACCAAAATGAGATACAAAAAAGCACGAATCAAATAACAAAACAAACAAAAAAAGAGATCAGTCGGTGAAAGTAATCGGTAGTGGTGCGTCACAATTTAATTGAAAAGTGGACAGAAAATGTTTTGATCACCATAGTTTTGAACGCTTTGTAAAAAAAAAAGTTTTGTAAAAGCTTGGTCGTTTTACGCAGTGTAATTTTAAAATATAAAAAAATGAAATTACAGGATTTTTGTTGTACATGCGTTAACAAATATCTTTTTTTAACAAATTCAGTGAATCAATAAACTAATCTGTGTAAGTGTTAAGTCCTATGGTATTGTGGTCCTAAATTACGTTCTGCGTAATTATAAGGTAGGTCAACACATTGAAATCATCTGGTAAGTCTATTGTTTCATTTACGATAATTTTTCATCCAATCATACCGTTTAATATTCTTGTGCATCAATTCCAATTATGAAATGAATCATGGTGTGAAGATTAGGAAATTAATTTTTTTTATTTATGGATATGTGTGAAGCTCACGAAAGATAAATTTTTGTTTGCACAGTTTTTACGAGAAAATTGTCTAGTTTCCTGGAAAATTTGGCCATATGATCAATTTTTATTAATTTTCGTAAAAGTTTTTAAATTAAAAAAAAAGTTAAACTTATGTCTGATTGTGCTTTCGACCAATATTCAAACACAAATTGAATGCTGGTCGATTGGCACAGACCAACCATACTAATTTTTAAGCCATACTTAATTTTTCCATGCATACAAATCTTAACTTGATTTGAGAAAAAGCTCTTGCGTGCCGTTAACACTTTTTTCTAAAAAATTTTGATGTGAGAAAGAGTTGATTGGTATATACATACAGCTATTGGGATGGTATGGTTGGACATTTTATTATATTTTTCAAAACCAATACTATTGCGTATATACAATTGTAGATTTTGTTATTTTGCATAATAGCCTGTATATTGGTGATACTTTTACACCTATCCTTCGCTTAACGAATTTAATTTGTTCACAAAAAGTAAATTAAAATTTCGTAAAACGAAATTTTGTAAAATAAAATTTTTAAAAGTGAAATATGTTTTCGTAAATCGAAATTTTATTACCTAATCCAAAATTTTGGATTAATTTTGAAATTAATTAGCGATATTTCGTTAAAATTATTTAGAGTTTTCGTTAAGCGAGGGATGCGTTTAGAGTAGCTGGCGGCTGTGGTGTTGGTTGCGTCTATAACGCAACCAACACAACAGCTACCAGTGGCCGTTCGCTGTGAAGTTTGCGGAATCGTTATTCGGCTCGATACGCATTTAAATCGTTGTTTGGTACTCTGAGCATAGCAGCTGTACTTTTTTTGTTAAATTATTTTATTCATATATCTTTGAAAGAGTTAAATTATCAATTCATTCACTTTTGCTGGAAATTACTAAGGTTCGAACTTTATTTGACTGTTTTGGTTGTGTATATTTTTTAGACTTTATAATATTATAGATACACGCATAAACGAACTTGCTAAATCACAAATGGTCACAGATGGAAACGTTGGACATTTAGCGTTTGTGACCATTCGTTTATGCTTTAGTTATATGGGCGTTTGGCGAACGTATTTTAAATAATGTTATTGGCAACGAAACAACTCGATTGTTTTCGATTTATTTTTAATCACCCACAAGGCAAATATTATTTTTGACTGTCACGGCTTTATTGCCATAGCCTAATGAGCACAATATAAAAAACGGATGATGCGTTTTATTCCGATGTGTATATCGCCAAAGCACAAAGAAATAAGAATGTGCACCAAATATGAAGAGTCACCCGGTTTGACTTTCATTTGTCCGCTGCGCAAAATATGAACTTATGATTTGTTGTTGTATAAGGAGTGGAATTACAAAATAAAAATAATTTGAATATAGGTGACAGGGTGTTTAATAAGGTTGGATGATTTTGTTGCGTAGCACAATTGCAATAATGTTGAAGTTTTGTTTAATGTAATGCCATAGAACCTCTATAGGGTAAGGATCGGTGATTTAGGGTGACCAGTCTATAGTTTCTTGACCCAAACCTTTAAGAAATTTAGTTATAAATTTAGTTTTGTGGATCGGAGCATTGTTTTGCTGTAATAAGAAGTACAGGGTATCCGCCGGGAAGGTATACTACTTTGTTTGTTTAAAATTGTTGATTAAATGAAAGAGAATGGATCTTATATTGATAAATGGTTTATTTAATGTCGGCAATGATGTATGGAATACAATATCAGATAAATGTCCGCCTCTGTTAGCCTCACAAATGCGAACCCTTTTGAGCACATTTTTCATTACATTCTCACACATTTCACGCGGTATTTCATTAATTTCATCACGCATATTTTGTTTGAGTTGCTCAAGCGTTTCTGGTTTGTTTGCATAAGCCTTGTTTTTTAGATATCCCCACAAAAAGAAGTCCGGAGCAGCCAAATCAGGCGACCGTGGAGGCCAATCAACATCACCATTTTTTGAAATAACTTGTTGTGGAAAGAGGTCTCGCAGTAATTCCATTGTAATCCTCGCTGTATGCGATGTGGCACCGTCTTGTTGATACCACATATTAATCAAGCCCAAAGCATGCAGTTGTGGCGTTAAAAAGTTTTCAATCATATCACGATATCGCTCCCCATTCACAGTTACCGTTACGCCGTTTTGATTTTCAAAGAAGTAAGGTCCAATGATTCCTCCTGACCAAATTTCACACCAGACTGTCACTTTTAATGGATGTAAAGGTGACTGATGAATAATTTGAGGGTTTTTCATTGCCCAGAACCGACTATTTATTTTATTTACATATCCATTTAAATAAAAATGTGCCTTGTCACTCATTATGATTTTTTCATGAAAATCGGGGTTGTCATGGGCGAGCTGTAACATCCTATTGGCATATGTACGGCAGCGCAAATGGTGGCCAAACTTGTTCTTTGAAGACCAAGCTCCTGAGCACGGCGTCGAATTGAGGTTGATGGATTGTTTTGAACACTTTCTTAAGCAGCAGTAATGTTTTCAGCCGATCTTGCAGTACGTTGTGGCCCATGCTTGGGCCTATCACTTACAGACCCTCTTTCTTCGAAATTATTCACTACGCATTTTGTTGGCACCTTGTTTCTCCCAAAAATGTTACGTAACTTTCTCATCGTCACAGTAATCGATGATTGATTTTGGTAAAATGTTTTAACGAATAAAACACTTTGGTTTATCGAATATTTTTCCATAATAAATTTGCCACGTGTCTACTTGACGACTGCCAAATATGAACTGTCAATACTAACGTTTACCGAAATGGCGGCAAAACAAAATAGTATACCTTCCCGGCGGACACCCTGTATGTTCTTATCAATTTACACCCGGAAACCAATCTAAAATAGAATTAATTGAATTTTTAGAATTGGAATAGTTTTTTGGATACAATATATCAAAACCAAGTGCTTTAAACCAGTCGAATCCCATAACGTTTGTTGCTTTGTTACTATCAACAACTAAGAGATTGCCTTTGAACGACTTATCAGCTAGTGAGATGATGGCATCAGTAACTCCTTTCGTTTTGATGAAAGTTCCACCGTATGATGTTAAAGATTTGTTTGCTGGTTGGCATCGAGGCGATCTAGTCCCACCAATGAACACGAAGCACCCGTGTCAATTTGAAAGGTCATTTCCGATTACCGGTATATCGTCGATTCTGCGACGATGATGCACGAATTTGTGGTTTTATTGACGAGATCGATTGTGGTGATTCATCGTTGATTTAATTTGATTCACGTCGCCTGTTACGAACGTTGACGGTTCTGTTTTAACTTCTTTACGCGATTTTCGTCGCCAAAATGTTCAAGTTTTAGTTGCCACGTGCACCATATACCATTCTGGAATAGAAGTCTTTGACGAGGTATAGGAGTTTCGTCACCACAGGGGCTGTTGTGTACAAGATTTTGCTCTATTGTTAAATAGTTAGGCTTTTAAAAATGAAGTAACTTGTGGTGGTAAGCTGGCTAGTATGTAATAAATGACTTTTACGGAGATTTGCTACATTTTGATAGTGTCGAATACCCTTATTTGAGTATTTTCTCAAATGTGAGTTTTCCCACATGTTCAATAAATGTTAGAACATTTATTTATAGTGTATTTCATATTTGGGTGGATTTACCTGCAGTTATGTAAGTTTCAAATGGTTGTGAATAGGTCACGGCCTCTTACTGATGTCAATCTTGGACTGCACTCTCAATACTTTGTGCTAAAGTAAAATAAAGTTTCACCTCCTTGACACCAATTGCCGGTCTATTAACTTCTTTCACCTTTTTGGCCCATGTTTTAGAGGTTCAGTATGTTAAAAATTTGCAAGGTTTACTCTATAAAAAATAATCGCTTGAACTAGGATTTGTCCAAGGGTTTGGTTTGTATCTTATATTTTTAACTATTCAAGAAACCTTTGAGCTCCTGCGCATAGTAGCCAACTAAGGCAATGAGTTTGGAGTTGTGTTTATTAAGTTCAGTATCTTCAGTATACTAATTTTGCTCACAGAGCAAGCTATCTTAGTGTTCAAACCTCTAAGTATGTGCTTCAACTTCTTAGCTAGATGATTGCTCTTTTGATCCAGTTCCTGGTATTTTATTTAAATAAATCAGGTAGTTTCTGCTGTACTGCTTGAATGTAGCTGCTATTGTTTCGATGCGTAGATCCCGAAGTATATTTGTATTACGTACATACCAGGGTGCATTTAACATTGTTCTTAGTATTTTTGACTGCATTCGATTTAACTTTATTATATAAGAAGAACAAGTGGATCCCCATAGTTGAATGCCATATGTCTAAATAGGTTTATGTACCATTTTATACAGTAAAAGGAGTGAATGTAATGTGCACCGATTTACGTTTGTTGGCCCTAATTCTCCATTTAGCCAGCCATTTTTTATTTAATCTAAGTGTTCCTACAGATTTCTTGAAGCTATCGTGAGATTTCGATGCGTAGCTAGAATTGCTTCAACAAATGTTGAAGCTTTTACGTAATTTGATTTTGGTAGTTTCTGCAGTATAGTTTACCTTGTTAAAGACCTGCATGAATTTCGTATAAATTGGTAGATGCGCTATTGTATGCGCTTTTAAAAAACCTTGCCGGTAACTGTATTTTAATTTTATATAACCAGACCTATTAAGGCCATCATGCCATAATTTATCGAAAGCCTGTGATATGTCAAAAAACGCTGCAGAATAGTACTTTTTTTGTTCTAGGGCATTCCTGATTTTAGATATGACTCTATTAAGAGAATTGGCTTAAGTTTCTAAAGGAGCATTTTTCGAATAGCTTTGCGAATGTTGGAGTAAACAGATTGAATGAATTGTGAAATTTTCCAGGTTTCTGGATGGTAGGATGGTTTTTAATTGGCTGAATTTTCGAAGCTTCTGCATCATCAAATAACATTTTGGAGCTTTTGACTTACTCGTTGGTGTAAATACTCTTCCAAGATATTGACCAAATATGTTTGCTTTATCTACATCACTTCTTGTCCAGTTTCCATTACAGAGACAAACCGGTGAGCATGATAGTATTGGTCATATCAGGTTGCGTGTGGCTTTCCACAGAGGATAATCTGATGCTTCAGTCGCGTGAGTCCATTGAGATAATGTGGAACCTCTTCATCAAGTTCCTAAAGCATGGCTATTCTCAGATCTTTTATCGCTTTGTTAAATTTTGTTTTTCGGTTAATGATGAGAAGACCGGCCGTAGCACGTTTCTGTCATTACCAGAGATCTAGCTATACCCTTTGTTATACATTAGTCCAGTAAGTCTGGAATTTCCACCTCTCAGTTGGCCAGTAGGTTGGGTGTCCAGTTTTTCATCTTGCATGCATTCTACAGTTGTTATCCTTTTGAGGTCGTCAACTTTGGACCCCATTGGATATGTTTGGCGTTGTAGTCACCTCCTGCAATTAACTTATCTCCCATGGTTTGAAAGCAATTTGCAAGTTGATGTCTTTTAATCAAATGTTTCGGTGGACAATACACTGCAGATATGATGTATTTCCCCGTCCATTCCTCCAAGCAAATGGCAGTTGCTTGAGTCGACATCAAACTCTTCTTGAGCTCAACCCTAAAATAAATTAAAAAATAAAAATTGGAAAAAATTTTCCACTGAGAAAACAAAACTTTTTCGAATGCGACCCTGAAATTAAAATAGAGAATATTCTACAATTAAAATCTAAACGACCCGGCGAACAAACAAAATTATTATCTTTGTATATCATTCAATTTAACATAAATACACCACGTACCAAAGTAAACAAAATTCAGACAATAAACTACCAAAGAGTGACATGGAAAACATTAAACAAATCAGGTGAAATGGGCCGAACAACATGTACCGGGCTCATGCAAAGTAGATCAAGAGACAACCAAAGAAACGATAAACTGCTCCAATTGTAATAAAAATGGACACCCCGCATCATATAAAGGATGTCCCATCTACCAAGCAATGATAAAACGACCTAAACAAACAGTGACAAAACAGTGACAAATGGGACTTATGCAGGGAGAACGAGAGGGTGTCCAGTGCCACCACCACTACCACAACCACAACAAAAAGCAAACAACAAGCAATACGATCCAACCAACTTTAAGAATGGACGGAATGGCTCGCACAATCCAGGAACAAAGCGAACAAATTGCACAACTTCTTCAGATTATCACCTTATGGTAAATTTAAAATTTAAAATTATCGCGATAAATTCCAATTCGATCGTAAGCATTCAAAGAAGAATAAATTTATTAACATTTTTTTGGAACACCATTCACCAGATTGCTTCCTGGTTAAAAATTAGGAAATTATAAGAAGGGGTCGACTCAATGCTCAACAGGGAGGTGGCACCGCTATACTAATCCGAAATGGCCGAAAATATAAAGTAATATCTCCGCAAGTATTAAATAATCCGCCTGGCATTGAGATCGCTTACATTAAATTGAAAATTACAAACACAGTAAACCATTTATGTTTGATATCGATTTATTGTACATCATCGGTAAAACAATTTTCGGACGAGCGTTTCATTGAAGAGTGGAGAAAAAATTTTTAGCATAATTTTTACATAATAGCGGGCGATTTAAATGCGAGATATTTAAATTGGGGCTACACGCTAAACAGTTCGAGAGATAATCGACTCAATCGGTAGATGAGCGAAAATGCCATGAACCAAAATTTATCAAAGTGACACACCGACAATGATTAGATCTGGCCATTTTTTAGACTTGCCCATTGCAGACGAACGCATTAAAATTCAGACAAACGACAGAGGAGAAATACCTACACACCGATATGACAGCGATCATAAGGCGATTCAGGTGCATGGTGGTGAGAGAAGTGGGATAACTGGAAACGGGCACAAACGAGATGACCAAAAGACTGTGGTACAATGTTGCGGGGACAAATTGGCCAGCAGGGACCGAACAAATGGTGATCATGCAGTAACTCCAGTATATTAATTTTCCTCACAGAGCAAGCAATCTTAGTGTTCGAATCTCTAAGTATGTGCTTCAACTTCTTGTTGATGACTAGATGGTTGCTTTTTTGTTCCAATTCCTGGATTTTTACTTTACTAAAACCAGTTATCTTTAGGTAATAATATTGTTGACGTTTCTTTCTTCGTAATTCTGCTGATATATTATATCGATATAGGCTACTGAGGCGCAATGTTATAATGCATGCATATTATAAGCTGCAGCCATGATTTACCTACTGTTGACTATCTTCCAACACTTATTTGTATTACAAAAAAAAAACAAGATGTCGTGGACTGTATTTATTGATTTTAATTTTATTTGGTTAGGTTATAATAACTTAGTCTTTATACAACTGAGCTCTGATAGGTACTGATATATACAAAGAACCGAAAAACAAGCACAACTTAGATCGAATCTTAGGTATAATATAAAAAGGGCCACAAAAATCAACGCCAACATTCCAAAATGTTTTGAAGGATTAACTCTATCTTGCGGTAACTGTCCCATAATTTGGTTTATTATTGAAGGTTTTGCACGAACACAACGAATACATTCGCGATCTACTTTGCGACATAGATGTCTACCTCTAGTAACTCAAAACCGAAGTCTTACATGATATAATAACGATTGAGGACCCGCATGAAGTAACTCATAATGCTGATTAGGAACGAAAAGCTGTGTAAATGCATCTGTTCTGGGTAATAAAATTGGATGTTGGTTACCAAAAGAAATATCAGCATTAGCTAATCGACCACTAACACGTACAATCCCAATTTTGTCGGTAAACGAACTAAAAGCTTTTATTTTGCTTTTAGACGCCACTATTTTATCATTCCGAAGATATTTCATTTCTTCATTATATTCCGTAAACTGAACATACTTGACTAATCCAATTAATGTAGTTTCCAGTTCTGTGCTTTGCAGTGGACCGTATATACGAAACTCAGATGATTTTTGTTGACAATTTTTGAACATTTCTCGAAGACATTCCAATTGACTGCCGTACACAATAACGCAGTTTCAGATTTTCGAAGTTCTAATTCTTCTATTTTTAGTGTAGAATTTGGAGCCTCTGGCTATTTTCTTTTGTCATCATATAAGAAACCAGGACCATTCCACCACAATGTACAATCCCGAATTTGGTCTGGCATAAGACCTCTTAAAAGTAAGATCCGTGGGATTCACTGCAAATGAAACATATCTCCATGTATTCGTTTCTGTGTCAGTTCCTGAATTTGAAACGCACGATTTGCCACAAACGTTGTGTATTTGGCTGGTGGTGATTTAATGCGAAAAAGCGTTATTTCAGAATCTGAATATAAATACTATTAAAATCAATTTTAAATACCTTATTAGTTAATTGAGCAAGTATTAAAGGTGCGCATAATTCAAGACGAGGAATAGTTTGACATTTTAAGAGAGCCACACGAGATTTAGCGCATAATAATCTCACATGGTATTTTCCTAATTCGTCAACTATACGTACATAAATGGCACATCCAAAACCTTTTATGGAAGCATCATCAAATGCGTGCAACTCTATTCGTTTATATGTGCAAAGTATGATGCATCTCGGTACCTTAAAAGTATGTAATTTTACAAGTTGGGTCGTGAAGTTATTCCAATTTTCCATCATATTTGTTGGAATTATTTCATCCCACGATAAATTAGGTATAGACCACAGAGATTGCATAAACAATTTGCCTATAAAGACCATTGGTGTGCATAGTCCCAACGGGTCAAATAATTGAGCAATCTCCGATAAAACTGATCGTTTAGTACATATTTTATCAAAATTATATGTAACAAATGAAATATTGAAGGTATCGTCAATGGTATTCCATAGCATTCCGAGGACACTTGAAAATCAAAATAATTCTTGTGAATCTGACATTAGTTCATTTAAGCTAGATGCACACTTTCGTAATTCGAAACCACCAGAATTAAGAAAACTTATTAAATTTGCATATACAATTTTAGCTTCATCTAAAGTATAAGGACCTGTTAATACAATATCTATGTAAAAATAACTAGTTAAGACTAAAAATGCTGAAGGATAGGTAGGTGCCTCATCGATTGCCAATTGCTCTAATGTGCGAGTTGCGAGCAATGGCGTAGTAGCCGTACCGTAAGTAACTGTACACATACGATAACATTTTATTTCGGCCGTTAAAGTTTCACGCCACTAAATACAATGTAGATCCTGCTGATTTTCATGAAGTAAGATTTGACGGTACATTTTTGTAATATCGCCAGTAAATGCAACTGGGTATTTTCGAAACCTTATCATGAGGCAATCGTTTAAACTGATATTTGTCGAAGTTTTTGAAGATGCATTAAAAACTACTATAAGCTTCGTATTGCTGCTATTTTCTTTTATAACGGAATGATGAGGTAAATAATAAATTTTACCCACTTGACCATCAATTTTATTACTATTTTCGACGATTGTCATATGACCGATATCAATATATTCCGACATAAATTTTTTATTATCCTCGTATTAACTGGGGATTTTTAATTAATTTTCGTTCGAGATTCATAAATTGGCGAAATGCAATGGAACTTGATTCTCCGAGTTGACATATATAATGAAAGCGACCCATATTATTTGTACAACAATTTTTCGAATTATTTTTACCGATCACAAATCGTTTTTTATCCAATCAAACTGTTCGTTAACTTGTAACTGATCGTTTACGTCGGTTGTATTCTTTTAGACTTGATTTATAACTATTGCACGGGCCACTTTTTCCCAACACGTACATTAGTTCCATAATGCAACGAAAAAAAAAACCGGAAAATTGTCACAATAAAATAAAAGCACCAATATATGGTAACAATATCCAATCGAACAGGTCGTTACCGGCAATAATGGAATCCACAATTCCATTATACACAAGAAAATTTAAATAAGTCAACGTTAAGAAATAAAACAAATTGCTCGAAGGAAGGAAAATGAAATAAAACTTGTTTCACCTGGATTTGTGTACGGTATACGGAAAAATGTTCACTGTAGTTATATATATATAATAAAAAAAATAAAGGTATTAATTTTAATTTTAATAATAATAAAGTAAAAACTTGAATTAACACAATTTATAATTTTATTTCGTACAATTTAATCCTTTCTCCTTATGTATATATTGTTATTGCAATTTTATTATACCTTTAAGAGTGGGAAAAGTAAAAGAAAATTTAAAAAATAATAATAACCCGGAAATAAGAAAATTTATATTTTCTTTGTTGCCATTTTCCTTCATTTTCATTATTTATTTAAAGAAATAAGCGTACAATTAAAATTCATTGAAAGGTGAGCCATGCGGCTAGAATATTTTTTATTTAAATTATATGTAAACAAGTTGTTTGATTTAAACCGCACCTCACCACCCACTTTAAGTAATTCTATGCGAGAGATAAGAAAATTATTTAAAATGGTAGTGCATAATTTTAAAATTGTTGACTTTTTAAAAGAAGGTGGTTTTTTTTATAAAAGGTGTTTCATAAAATGGTAATGATATTTTTTAAATTGCTTGAAATTTAGTCCTGACTAGATCTGCTATAGTTAATTCTAGTATATAAGAATAATTTTTAAAAATATACCGTCTTACGTTATGCTTTATGGGTGGTATTGAAATATTCAGTTGTCAGTGCCACCCAGGCGACTTTGAAAACCTGTGTGTTAACATCGATGCGATGCTCGACACTTGGAAGGAGCATTTCTCTAATATACTCAATGTTTAATAACTGCCAAATAAATGCTGTATTTAAAAATTGTCAAATACAGACTACGGAGATGTGCCTCAAGAACCCGTCCTACGAGGAATTAATACTGGCTATGCATAGACCCCGAGCTCTTAATATTCGGAAGGAATACTTCATCTAACTATCTTTTCAGCCTTATTCGATTAGTAGGGCAAAGCAAAGTAGGGCAAAGTTATTCCTGATGAATGAAAAAGTGTCCATTTGTACCTTATCCTTTAAAAAGGAGATTGCTCAAAATGAGAAAACTATCACGACTACATTTTCCTTTGCACAGCAAACAAACTATTATTTTACATAGTATTGGAGAGAATCACTCCGTTGACGGAGGGAACTGTAGGTGATTACCAAGGAGTACTGATCGAGAATACCTGCACATTACATATGATACGTCAATAAATTACAAGTAGCACATATGTGAAAATTTGCTAGGTGTCAACATACTCCCGGGCCTTCATTTATCTGGAGGTGGGACTGAATGGTTAGCTGCTGGTACCCGATTTTTCGTTCTTTTAATTACGTACTACGTTACTGTAATAAATGCCGCTGGAAGGAGCAATTAAATTGCTAATTAATGATGGTAATGAAGTCGATGCCTCTAGTTCCTTCTTGTGCACTTCATTTGAAGCCTCAACACTCCTTATTTCCGCAATGGTGAATCCTGAGGTTGTTTTAATGCGTGTCATCTCTCTTTGTACTATATTATACTCAAATTAAATTGAGGTGTAAAAGGGAGCTCCAAGTTACCACTCAAAATACTACGTCCTGCTACAGTAACGGTATCTCCTTTCAAAACGCAAGATGGATTAATTGTTAGAATGCTTTCCCCTTCGATGAATGTATCTCAATTACTCCATTGCTGCGATTTTTGCACACTCTAGAGAGTCTTGGACTTCATTACGAATATCCATGCATTGTGTCTGCACAATGGAATTCATAGTGTGTTTGTGTCCATCTTGCTAATCTCACAGCTGGTGAAGCGCAAGGTTGGTAAACTTTTCATGAAAGAGGATCTTACTTAGATTGACTCTAATATCGAAATGTATTGTTGTAGTAGCTTCTGTTGGTGCTACTGATTTGTATTTAACAGTTTTGTGCTCTCTTTGAAGGCATTGCCAGCTCGTTGGTCAAGAACTCCAAATAATTTGTTAGCAATTGTACCAACGTCCCAGGCTGCGCACTGTAACGACTCGAACTTTACCCACTGTTTCCGGACAATTCGACCTCATACCCATTTTAAGGGTGGTAAATTGTAGTCAATTAGAAGTACGAGATCACCGATTTAAGGTTTTGACTGTAGCTATTTTGTCTTATTTCGTTGTGGTAACCTGCTAAGGGACTCGTTACTCCATTTTTTCCAAAAGTCTTGTTTGAGATATTCTAACATTTGCTATCTAGGTAGTCTATGGATGTTCGTTTTGTCTAAATTTCTGTCAGATATTATGATAACCGACGAACCTATTAAAAAATGGCCGTGTGTAAGTGTTTTAAGATCAGTTATGTCATTGGACAACGAACTTAGGAGTCTTGAATTTAAAATGACTCTTATTTGGTTTAAGACAGTCATTCATTCTTCATAGATAAGCGTGCTATTCCCCCATGATCGTTTTCAGATGTGTAACTGACTTTACGCCTGCTTCCCATAGTTCAACAAAGTGCGGTGATGCAGGTGGTCAAATTGCCAGGTTATTCCTGCGCCAGCCATTTTATCAGCCACAAATAAAGTTTGTGGCGTTGTCACTATATATATCGCTGCAAATACCCCGCCTAGAAGCAAAACGTTTTAGAGCAGCAACAAACGCCTTTGTTTTGAGGTCTGTCACAATCTGCCATCCTATATGCATGGCTTTAGTTGAGAGAAAAATAAATATCACAATGTAGGCTTTATAAGTTTACTTCCTGTTCCAATTCTCTTTTTTATATGAGCAAAGGATCTGCGCAGTCAACTTCTATGTGTGAGAATGGTCTATATATGGCTATACTCTTGGTGACGGCAAGTTACCCGTAAGCTGACTGCCACCTGGGTTTGACGTGAATCAGTGGGTAAGCTGTGTTTCACCATTCATAGTTTTACTGTGTGCATGTCTGATTAATGTTTTGCTGAGTTGATGGCGGGAGGGAATTATTGCCGGATGTTTTTTTTTTCATAATTTAATAATGATTGTTGAAGTTTTTCACCTACTCGCAGTATTCCATCTTTATCGAGGAAAGGGGTTAATTGCAGTAACTTGCTCTTGTTTCTAAATGAGTTGCCCCTCTTAAGCTGCGTTATCTCAGCATGGAAACAGCTGGCTTGTGCATGCCGTACTATGATTTTATCTACTTCGTTTAAATCATATTTATCAGTTTCCATTTTTCTACATCTTTGGACAAAGTTGATCAATATTCTGATAGTTCTCTTCAATTTGGTGAAGTTTGATATTTTGTTTATAAGGAACAATATCCTGTCGTCTTCTTCTTCTTTAATAATGGTTAGCTTAGTTTCTTTTATTTCAGCTGTTTCTTGCTCGGCATTCTGAAATTTATCGTTAGGATAGTTGTTTTTGCTATAGTTTGATGAAATGATAATTTTACGATGTAACTACCATATATTGCTCTATTGAACGTGGTTTGAAAATGTTGTTCACATTCACATCTACAGTTTGCTTCAGTGGTGGTAAGGCTTCAATGTAAGTCCTCAATTCCCCAGAATTGTTGCTCGGTTTCAAATAGGTTTCAACATTGCCAATCAATATAATTTGGATTATATTGATTGGCAATGTTGAATTCTGGCAGACCAGGTGGACAAATGTTCAAGAGTAAAAGCATTTAAACCTCAAGATTACTTGATATATCCGTAAGTTGCAGTAAGGAATTCTTTGTGGGTAAGTGCAGCATTGGCAAATATCCTTCTAATATAGTGCTTTGTAGTCTTCACAGTTGCTTCGTACAAACCTCTGAAATGAGGTGACATTTTAATGCGCCGAGGAAAGAGTTTGTACTTAAGTCAGATACCAATTCTATGTGAATTGCCTTTACTACAAAACATACAAATACTACAAGATATGTTCTGACTGGTGTCTTAAATTGGCCTTTTAAATACACAAAAAGTGATCGTCCCAGATCATTTCCCACAATAGAAAATGGATCCGCTGGGAAAACTCTCTATATTGGTAGATTTCCCAAGAATTGTGACAAATTAGATGGTCTTGTGTAAAATCATCGTAACTTTGTGGTTTAACGATAATATAAATGCAAATTTTGAGGAGTTCGGTCTTTCCGCGTTTTTTTGAAACGACCTCCTACCCGCAAAAAAACATCTTTGTCAATGAACGGATTTAATGTTTTTAATGTGCTGATCCGAGGAATACTTTTGTGACCTAAAAAAGAGACCATCTTTGCTTAAAACTGCTATATTGAATTATCTTTACGATTCCGTTATGATCTTCGGCAAGCTCCTCAACGTCAAGCTCTCCAAATTTCCTGTTTTCCTTTATTTTTCGGCAAATGTTTGCAAATCGACGTATGCAAATTGAACGTATGACATAATTTGTTGCAGGGACCTAAATCGTTGGATGTGCTTATATTTTAGAAGATCATCTTTTTTTTAACATGTGAGACGATAGATAGCATTTTGTTGTTCTGATAAAACTGGATATGGTTTTGGTAAAGACTTTGGCCATTTGCACATAGGTCGGTGAAGATAATTAGGTTTATAAAGCCAAAAACTGCATTTTATGAACTGTGCAGGCTCAGACCTCTCGAAATGATATCTGCTGCATTATTTTTCGCTGGCAACATGATTTCATTCCTTGGGGTCAGACAACCGATGGATTTCAGCTATTCGATTGGCAACGAAAACTTTAGCTTTCTAATTTTATCCAATACCAAACGATGGAAGAATCGGTCCAATAAAATATTTCGTTTACCTAGACATTCAGCCGTGACCGCACATTTCGACATCAATTGCGCACTCAAAAGTACAACATAACGTTGCAGCTGTGGTAATGTGACTTGGCTTAAAGGTGCAACACGTGACTTTGCACAAAGCAA
Organism: Tipula confusa; assembly: GCA_963556175.1. Classification (NCBI taxonomy): domain Eukaryota; kingdom Metazoa; phylum Arthropoda; class Insecta; order Diptera; family Tipulidae; genus Tipula; species Tipula confusa. The sequence goes on from OY744477.1 coordinate 158,221,189, forward strand.
CGTAGTTGTGATATTATTGTGGTTGGCACATCGTATGTAAATCGCTGAATCATTTTACGCGGAAATCATTCAAACAAGCAAGTTAGCTTCTAAAATCAATCAATTTTGTTTGCATTGATTGAAGCAATGATTCATCCCAGACTTGTCTCAATTTGTTGGTATTTTTTTTTTTTGGATTCGATAAAAGTTTGACCATATAGCAAAAATAGTCCTTTTCAGGTTGCCAAAACATGTCCAGGGTTTTGATAACATTTTCGGTGTTAAGAACGTGAAAGTTTTCTTTATCAGTTTATGGAATATAGGAAAACAATTGTTCTAAATTTGAACCCAATTAACATATCAATTTCTTATGGCTTATTAAAATTTGGATCTGCTAATAAAAGGTTAGGCATTTTCCAATTACTAATGTTTACATTTAGCACTGGTTGTGGATCAGTAATTTTATGTAGAATATGAACCTTTAATTGGTGAGAAACTTGTTTCGTGCGAGATTCAATAGTAACCAGCACAGTCATATAGTAATAACGGTTACTGAATTTGATATGCCGTAAATTTGAGTTGATGAACGTTGCGATGGAAGTTCATTACGATTAGCTAATTTGTTATAAAACTGGAATGTGAACAAGAACCTAATAATGCTCTCACAATAAGTCTTATTCGAAAGCTCACTGAGCTCAGACCAAAAAAAAAAAAAAATTAAAATAAAAATACTTTCTAGTAAATAATAAAACAAAAGTCTATAAAATAAATTTTTTTTTCGGTGAATTAAAATTTCAAATTTTCTATTTTTCATAATTGAATTTTATCATATTGTAATTAATTAGTAATTTAATTACATTTTCGTTTTCACTTTGTATGTGCTTTCTAAAATATATACCTAAGATAGTGTAAATAATTTAAGTGTGTGCGTGTTTCATAAAACGGGAGCCCTTGTATGGGGCTACCCATATTAGTACTGACGTGTTCTTATATCACAGAGATATTTGTGTTATAAAATTTCTTAATTAAAAAAAAAAATAAAAATCTATAAATTAAGGGACAATTAATTTAAAAACTTAAAAATATAAGTTTTTAATAGTGATCGCGGAGCTCTCGTATACTTCTCTATATATACAGAGTTTATATATATAAACTAGAAACTGGAGACACGTATGTCTTTACAAGAACAAAAGAAATTTTTCTTTCTTCGAAAAGCTTGCTTGTGTTTAAAATACTTTTTTTTCGTTTTTTTTTTGTGTGTGAAAACTCTCAATTTCCTACGTGTGTTTTTCGTGTTGTAAACATTTAATTTAGTAAAAAAAATAAATAAAATTAAACCAAAAACTAATTATATAAATAAAGACAGTTATGCTTCAGCATATAAAAATAAATTAAGATTAGTTTTAAAAAAAAACAAAAATAATAATAATAATAAAATAATAACTTCCAATATTCTAAATAGCCACAAAGAAAATTATAAAGAAATCATGGGCAAACAAGACCATGACCAAGAAGGGAATATATACCCAGCTACATTTATTACTACGGCAACGGTCCATAGCAATAAAAATGAATCAACCAACAACAACGAGCTTATCACCAACGATTTGACTCTATCAGATTCATCATCAACAACAACTACAACTGTTGCTAACACACAATCAATGCGAGGGAACAAACGGACACATAAAACAAACAATGAATCGGGTGAGTACTGTTCATTAAAAAATATCATAAAAAACATGTCCAACGAAATTAAAATACTAAAAGATCAATTAGCAGAATCGCTAAAAAACAACAATAACAATAAAAAAGTCCTAAATAATAATAATAACAATAATAATAATAATAATATAACGACCAATAATTCCAACAACCACAATAATAATAAAGACAATAATAACAATAATAATAAAAGACATATAAATGACTTTCTATCAAAAAATACGTTTGAGGCCCTAATTCCTGAAATCGAGGAAAACGAGACCGAACTAAATATGATTGTCGACACAATGCACAATCATGAACATCAACAACAACACAACAAAAACAATAACAATAATAAAAAAAATTTCAACATTAATAACAATAATAATTCCGGTAACAAAATCAATAACAATAAACCATCGACATCAACAACGACTGATGCGCCAACGATTTCAGCGGCTGATGCTAAGACAACTACATTAACTTCAACATCAAACGTGTCTAAGCCAAAAGGTCAACGTAAACCTCCACCAATTCATATTTTTGGACAGGAGATCAAGAATACAATTGCTCTGGCAAAGGGCATTAAAATTCAACATTTCGAGATAAAGAGAATAAATTCCTCTAAACATACAGTGACGACCGATACGCTCGACAATTACAAAGCACTGAAAAACATTTTCAGCGAAGTCAACACTCAGTATTATACGTATACACCAAAAGAGCTTAAGCCAAAAACTCTTGTACTACGTGGACTGACGGAGTCGGAAGACCTCACCGAATTAAAACAAGACATTGAGACTGTTGACGAACTTATTGAAATTTTCAAAATTATACAGATGCGATCGAAACGGACGGACCAACAGAAAAAGTTATTGCCCCTATACATCGTACAATTCGCTCCAAGTACTCCACTCAACCTGGTGTACAATATCAAACACCTTAATCACCAGAAAATTGAGTGGCAAACACTAAATAAAACCAATGACATAATGCAATGTCGCAATTGTCAACGTTTTGGACATACCGCATCAAACTGCAGTCTTGTATTTCGATGTGTAAAATGCGCAAACTTGCACGAACCGGGTGATTGCCAAGTTAATGCTGAAATTACAAAAGAAAACATTTATTGTACAAATTGCAAGAAAATGGGACATCCAGCTTCGTATAAAGGCTGTCTAGTCTATCAGACATTACTATTGAGACTTAAAAAGAGAATTGAAGAGCGTAAAAGATTGGCAACGGCATCAAAAACTGTACCAAAATATTTTGATTCTATCAAGGTGACCAAAGAGAACGGTACGTTCGCTAATATGATGAGAGGAGGACCTGCTTCTTCTGCACCCGCACCTCAACAACAACAACAACAACAGAACAACGACAACAACAGCATACAATTATTAACGTCTCGAATCGACAAAATGGCCAAACAGATGGAACAACAAGGCGAGCAAATAACTCAACTACTCGAAATCATTTCGCAAATATAAATTTTCAAAATTCAACAAACACTTATCGACATCAAAATTCGCATTCTTCCAAATTCAAAATTATCTCGTTGAACGTGAACTCTATAGTGAGCATTCAACGCAGACTCAACCTTCTCGATTTCATTAATAAGCATAAACCGGACTGTCTTCTCGTGAACGAAACGAAATTAAATGACAAACACAGAATTGACTTTAAAAATTATAATATTATTCGACGCGACCGCATCCATGCGAAACAGGGAGGAGGAACAGCCATTCTCATTAAAAATGGTATTAAATTCAAAGCTATCGATCCACAAATGGTGAGCAATCGGGAGGGGATTGAGATTGCCATCATCAGATTAAATTTCAAATTTTCGGCCAACAAAATCTATTTAATTTCCATCTATTGTACGGGCAATCAGTCGCATATTTCGGACGAACATTTTATGAACGAGTGGGGCAAAATTTTCGATAAATTAAATTTAAGTAATCCAAAAAATTACTATATTATCGCTGGGGATCTCAACGCTAGGCACACGAATTGGGGAAATGCGGGGAACAATTCTCGTGGCAACCGCTTAAACAAATGGATGGAAGAATATGCTTTGGAATATAGGGCAAAAATAATTCATTCAGATAAACCTACCATGATTCGATCAGGAAACTTCCTAGATTTGGCCATAGTCGACGTACGAGTCAAAATTCAACAAAATTCCAATCAACAAATATCAACACTACACTATGACAGCGATCATCGAGCGATCGAAATTGTGGTTCGAGGATTAGAAGAGATCGAACGTGGCACCAATAAAATCGAAGAGGATGACAACGAGGACGCAGAACATCAAATCAAATACAATTTTACTGGAATAGACTGGCAGACATGGCAAACAAAATTAGACAAAGCCCATCATGCAACGGTAGCGCGTCTACAACAACAACTTTGGAACGATGACGATGTCAACACAACGCAAAATATAATCCCATCAGACCGAAATCTCACGGATGATGAATGCAATAATTACATCTATCAATTAACTCAGCTCATTTTGGACAGCTTAAAACAAAATTCACCGAAAAAACGTCGAGTTAACAATATGATTTGCTATTCGAATCATATCATCGAAAAATTATACAGACATAAATCTTTTTTGATTACAAAAATTAAAACTTTAAAAAGAAGCTTGATCATTATCAATCAAAATTCTCATTCAGGAAATTACCATAATCAGCTTCGCATCAACATTTTAAACGGGAAAATTTTGGAATGGAAGGTCGAAATCAAAAGGACTTGTCAACTTATTGAACAAAATGTAAAGATTCAGATTGAGAAATATTGGACGGACGTTATGAAAGGGATTCGGCCGGGTGCCAAAATGTGGTCGGAAATAAGGAAATTTAACAAAGCTAAACGTCAAAATTCAACAAAAATTAACTCTTTGGAAATTAACGTAACAGACATTAACCGATATAATAACCTAGAGATTGATTGGAGCCAAACGCACAAAAATATTACAGGAGATAAATTCCAAATTTTTGACAAAATTACCAAACTAAATATTCTCGGCCAACATATCCAAGAACACACTTTTCAAAATTTAATTCATTCCATCTCCACCACCTCGGTTCTGCAGCATCAGGAGCAAGAACGTGAAGTTCAAAATTTATTATCGCCTATCATCAACCAACACAAACATGATAAAGCGACTCACATCACTAAAACTACATTTTCAGCCTCAAATCGTGCGTTTGCACCTCAACAACCAAGTGACGATCAAAATTACTTTATCACCATGGATCAACTTTCGAACATTTTAAATTTGGCTAATAATAAAAAATCTTTTGGACCTGATCTTCTCCCAAATTGCATTTTCAAACACTTACCAATCTCAATAAAAAACGAAATCTGTACATTATTTAATAATTTGTTGAATAATAAAACATTTCCTGAATCGTGGAAAATTGCTAGGGTGTTTCCAATCCTAAAAAAAAATAAACTGCCTACGGATCCGGAGAGCTATCGACCCATTAGTCTTTTGTCAAATTTCGGAAAACTTTTCGAAATTATAATTTATGAAAAAATTAATGACCATGTAGCTGAACATAAATTAATGCCAGACAATCAGTTTGGTTTTCGACAAGGCCATAACACTGCGCATGCCATCACAAAAGTGGTCAGCGATATAACACACAATCTAAAATTTAATCAACCGACAGGAGCAGTTTTAATAGACATCAAAAAAGCATTTGAATCGATCTGGCTCGATGGACTATTATCAAAATTAATTAAAATGAATTTCTCGACCGACCTTATTGAATTACTCTACGAACTTCTTTATAATCGAAAATTTACAATCACCACTGGCGGAGATATTAAAATATCTTCAAAAATCTTCAAAATTTCAAACGGTGTACAACAAGGCTCTATCACCGCTCCAATCCTATTTAATTTATATACGGCCGACTTAATTTTACACGATAAATTAAATTCAAAATTTACACAATCATGTGCGTACGCAGATGACATGATTGTCTATTGTTCGGCATACCATGTGGGAGAAATTCAAAAAAATTTACAATCATCTTTATATTTTATTCAAAATTACTTTCGACTTTGGCACATAGAAATAAATTCATCAAAATGTGAAGCTATCCTCTTTCGACGTCCATTAAAAAATGCGACGCGCGATTTAAAGAGAAATTGGCGTAAACTTTCGGTCAAAATTTCAAATCAACCAATAAAATTATACGAACAAATTAAATACCTGGGAATTAATATAGACAACATGTGTTACATGACACAGCATACGACGATTCAATTAGAAAAAGCGAGACGTGCGTTTATGGGAGCGCGGCAACTTTTTTACAATAAACGTTTGGACAAACGGGTAAAAATTATAGCGTACAAAGCACTAATTCGACCTATACTGACTTACGGTTGCCAAGTATGGTTTAACCAAGTTCCTCGTTATATTGAACGGTACAGAATTTTCGAACGGAAATGCTTACGCCACTGCAACGGACTTTACAGAAAAGCCGAGACGGACTATACTCATTATATTTCAAATAAAATACAATACGAAAAATTTGACTCGGACCGTATTGACTTACACATGCTCAAATTGACTCGTAACCATATACGACGGGCTTGTCTGAATACTGAAAATTCATTGATTTACGGACCGTACTACGTGGACGAACAACTTGCTAAAATTTACACGACAAACGAAACGGTACCAGGACCGAATTTATTCCTTTATCTCGACAGATTGGGCTACATCCAAGATCGGAAGGCGATTCCCCTCATTTACCACGTGACAAGGCGGCCTAACGAGAAGTGGTTCGACGTGGCGAAATTTAGAAATCCGTCGGAACATCTTCGGTTCGACACCTCCTTCAAAATCAACGACGACGAATTTTCAAAACGTTGTGAGGCATATTGGTGGCTGAATGATATGGCCCACGACGATGATGACAACGATGGAGACAACGACTCCAATCAACAACCGCAGCAGCAGCAGCAGATATAACATTTATTTTTTTATTTACATATTTGATTTATATATATACTTGTATTGTATAATTTTTTAGACAATCATTTTAAAATCAAACATTTACATTGATTTGCCATATAACTTATTTTGTTATAACATTTATGTTAATTTTAAAACTGTATGTATGTTGTGTAATTGCTTTTGTATATAGGTGTGCTTGTGTGTGTGAATGTCTTTTCCATTTATATATTTAGTTTTATAAGCTCAACACTTGAGTCAATATAGCCATAAATTTTTTAACATTTTTGTTTATGGCAATTTAATTTTTTACTCTTTGATATTGTATAATTTTTTAATGTATTTAAATTTTTGCAATGTTAATTCTTTTTGAAGTTTTTTACAAAAATTTCATATTTTATTAAGCATTGAGCCTGAGCTCCCATTTTATATAGGGACAGGGGCTCTAATTTTGTATCTCTATAATGATAATATATGGACGGCATTTTTATTATTTCCTACGTCCTTTTTGTAAAATTTAATTTTTGATAAGTAATCTTTAATTTTTGAATTTGTAAAAAAAAAAAATGTTTTTCAATAAAGGAAATTTTGTTTAAAAAAAAAAAAAAAAAAAATGCTCTCACAATAATGTTTTTATGACAGTTCAGGACCTCTACGCTTGCCGTCATTTAAAACGCGTACGAAGACGTGTCTCTAACTGTATGAACGAAGTACCTTGAATTAGTGTTTCCTATATAGATTTTGATAGCAAAGAAGATTTTAGTTGACTGTAAAGTTAACCTTTGGGAATTTAAATTCGTCGAATTCGTTGCTTCATTGTGTAATTAAGTGTGGTGAGGTAATTGGCCAATTTTGCATCAGAAATAAGTAACCGGCCGTTGACCTTCGTTCGTCGAGATCATTAACCCAGTCTCAATCATAAAAAAACAGTTAATCCATTTAAAAGACCAATAGGTCCGAGGGGAACCGAAATAAGGTCGGCTAGGATAATTTCTTTTGAAATTTGCTTTCTAAGCCCATTAAGTTGTTATCTGGAAGTGGCTTAGTGAAAGTCCACAGAACTAAAGCATTAGCTTGTTTCTTAAAATATTGGTGGAAATCCATCACCAGTCCAGGACCAGTATCCACGCCTCGCTCTGGCTCTTCCTTCAGAGCTGGAGCTCGTTACTCCAGCGATCCTCAACTTCAGCTCGGATTCGTGTAATTTCGATGTAACTTAGAGTCGCTCGATCCATCTCGTCACTTGTCCTTCTGGTTCCTAGAACTGCATGAGCCATTTAAGAGTCACGTGATCTTTCGACAGAAGAAATTCTTGCCCCTACAAATACTTGTAGAAATGTTTCACGCAATCTACTACCACTAACAATGTTCTTTGGATAAAGCGCGACTGTATAGTATGCCAATACGCGTTTTTTGCCATTTTGGATTTGTGAAAGTGCAGCTCTCGTTCCGTTCTTGCTAACGGAAGCTCTCCTGCTTTCGGATATTCAAATATAGGAGAACTGCATAATTTCCTCTTTAGCTTTGCAAATGCTATTTGGTGCTCCTCTGTCCATTGGAATTTCTGGCTTTTCTCGGTTAGGTGGTGCAAAAATTCGTGCGACGTCGGAAAAAGTACAAATCTTTGGTAGTACGAGCACAGTCCCAGAAAACTCCTTACTTCTTGGGTTTGGCCACTCTTTGATTGCTGATATCTTTTATGGATCGGTTTGCACTTCTACACCCTATACGATGTGTCCCAAGTAATTCACTTCCGGAATAAACAAGCTGCACTCCGATGTACTCAGCTTCAATCCAGCGATTTTAATGGCCAAAGATTCTCTAGATAATTCTCGAAATGTGCAACACAATTATGTCATCTAAATACACCAAGTATGTTCTCCAGTTAAGACGTCGGTGTCTACGATACGAGGCAGTGGATAACTACCTTTTTTAGTGACATCATTGAGTTTTTGGTAGTCTACGCAAAACCTTGAACCACCTTTCTTTTGCACTAATACTACTGATGAGCTCCATGAACTATTTGACTGTTCAATAATTCCATCATACGCCTAATTTTAATAATAAGATCTTCAGTCTCTAGTTGTTAAGCCAGTTGTAGTCACCTCAGCGCTTGTCGGATTGGTGTTGTCTTCCCCGTATTGATACGATCCTGCACTATATTAGTTTTTCCCAACTATAGTCATCGTTTCTTGCGAATACATCTGCATACTCTTCCAAAGTACTTACTGCCACTTGAACCTGGAGGCAGCCAGGAGATGCTTACACAGTGAGCGAATGATACGACGCTCAGGATGTAACAAACTTCTTATCGGTTCATTAAGCTGGAAATTTGCAAAGTAGTTAAGTCTTTCCGCTTTACCAATCACCACTCTTTTTCTGATCGTATGAATTCAATGATGAGCTGATGTTCATCACTCTGGCTGGTATTTTCTGCTGGAGTGTCACCAAGATTCTGCCGCCAAGTAAGCCATCTTTTGCGTTGTTGATTGGTTGGATTATACCCATTCTGCTACCTCTAAGGTCTATTCTGGCATAGATGATCTTATCGCACATCGATGGAATTTCAATTGGTTTGCTCATCAGTCAACGACGCGGAACGCATTGCACTTGTTGTCGGTCATCTGTAATGGTACTTTTTTACATTGCGCCATTTTAACACCTGGTTCTTTAAATCGAGAGACATTTGATGCTTTGTAAAAAAGTTCAATCCCAAGATGCACTCTTCAATTATATAGCCACAATCAATCTACGCGTGAAACATATTCCTCCAAATGTGACAACAAGGGAACATTCTTGGTGCTGCTTCGCCTGTCGCTGTCGTCAACTCGAAACGAACCACATCTTTTACTTGCTCTCGTAGTACCATATCAAGACGTACTAATGATCTTGAAGCTCCGGTATCTAGTGTGAGGGCGCATTGCCTTCTGTTAGTATTTCATTAACAACCAGGCTGTTTCAGTCCTTTCCGAGTTGAGCAATCAGAACCGTGATCCTGGGGCACCTTTTCTCTTTCACCAGCTTTTGCCCCCTAAAGCTGGATAAACCTAGTGTTCCGGATAAAGGCCAACCAGGACAATTGGAAGCGATACATAACTTGCAAAGAAATAATGATGGATTTTTGGAACAAGATTTCGTATGGTTATTCAATTCTACAAGAGAAAAAAATGGAAGGTTCCACAAATTACAGAGGAGCTGGAAAGGACCGTACAAAAAATAATAAAGAGGATCAATGACGTTGTATATCGGATACAACAAACCTCCAGGAGTGCAATGAAGGTTGTGCATATTGACCGGTTAACCAAGTAAAATGTTAGAACATTATTTGGGCCGAACAGAAGTAAGGAGGGGATAATGTTACGAATGATCTTTTATATACTCCGCCGCGGTGCGGTGGTTAAACGCATGACGTATCAACCATGTGGTCGATGGTTCAACTCTCCTCATGGTAAATTTGCGTTTGCACACTATCCTCTAGATTTTTATTTCTGTTTTGCTCCACTTATTTCTCCTCTGAGCTCCTCCAATCGCTTGTCTCGTTTCTCTCGAATTTTATATAACTTTCCGTTTTGCTGGTCAAGATTTGTTATTTGTGTTCTGCTCATCACATAGTTATTGAAAGTGGGCGTTTTGTTGGCCGTTCTATTGCTGCACCTGAAGCAATAATGCCAGAAGAACTGCTTGCGATTAGAGGTGGATCTACGACAACTCGTATTTGTATCCGCCATGGTTTCTTGCTCCTTTCATCATTAGCTCCTGGTTTAACGGTTAAAGCTGGTGACAGTGTCCTCCTAGTAGTTGATGCATTCAATCGCTCGGCTTTAAGCTTGTCTTTAGCAACACAGTTAGCTTGTTCTGACTCTTTTTCTACAGCTTTCTGCAATCGTCAATACAGCTTCGATTTATCTCCAGTTTATAAAAGCCTCGCACTCCAAGTAGATCTCGCAGCTGTGGGTTGTATATTCCTGAAAGTTCTCCATTCCCAATTGCGGAATCCTACATCTGACATCAATGTTACGATTTAGGGCCCTCAATTCAGATTCGTCTTGTTGCCTTTCAAGGAATATCGCTCAAATTGATGATTTTACCAATATGGTTTTACCACACTATGCTTTTACCAATATGCTTAGTATGCATAGTTTCAAGATGCCGTTTGAATTTATATGCAGCTAAAACTTTTGAAACCAAACACAAAGGATTTTCCACTCCATCTACTTTAAACACAAATATCAGCAAAAAAATATAAAACAGGAAACTTTTCGCGACTCTTTGAAGCAGTAAAATTATCAATTTAATACCAATGAAAATATGGCCATCAGATTTGACCAACTTAAAATTTTAATTAACGATTAATTGCTTTTCGAACTAATAATACAAAGCTTAAATACCAAGAAAAAAAAACATCAAATTTTTGAAGGCTCTAGATGTAAATTAAATTAAATTAAAAATAAATGTATACTAAGATTTCATCATGACAATCCCCCAATCAATTATGTGCGATAAGAAATAATCATTTCTATCCCATAAAGTATAAAATTACAAAACAGTATAATTTTTGTTTTTCCATCTCAGAATCATTTCCCAGATATACAAGTACAAAAATAAAAATGAAAAACATGCCTATCGCATATATTTAGCCTACCATATATACCCAGCTCATCCGACACACCCCAATAAAAAAAAATGACAAACCGAATACTGATGTATAGCACAAACAAACACAACGGAAAAGTTCATTTCACATTAATTATAAATTTTTGTATATAAATTCGTATTCCAATGGATATTCTCTTCAAAATTATCAGCATCACAACCAATTAATAGATATCATATTCTTCCTTCTTTACAAAACCAAACCAACCCGCAGCGAACAACAATATTTCATTCCGCATCTCACTTTCTTAAAAAATAACAGTATTTATATACCCTACGAGCAAAATTATTGGAAAGGGGAGAAATACTAATACAAATACTGTTCAGTGATTAGAATGTTATCTTAAATTTCGAAGAAGATTATTATTATTACTTTTAAGGAAAAAAAAAAGGTCATGTCCTTTTGTTGTAGTTGAGCTTTGTATTTTTTTTTCGTTGCCCTTCTTTTAAGATACAAACTACTTGTTTTCTTTGGCTCTTCCTACAGGGGCTGTAATATAAGTAATATATAATACCGATTTGTTTGTTATCTGGTTTGGCTCTAGATTCTTGTTAAATGTTTTTTTTATGGCATAATAATGTAAACAACATACGTATCATATTCAGTCTTGGAAGGAAATGTTTCAACTGTTAAGAAAAGCACTTAAACCATATTTATAACAACAAACAACAATCGTAAGACGTATCATAGAGATTAACAACTCGAGTCTAATTTCGTTAACGACAAATTGTTCGATACTTCAATAGCAGAAGGATTTGTATACGTAAAATTTCCAAAAAACCGAATACCGCTTGTTTCCAAAAATCCTGGAACATCATCTGGATAAGTTGATATCAAGATCAACTATACGATCACTACTTGATACTTCGGATGAAGCACTGCGTGTTTTCAAATGCCTAGGGACAAAGGCGGAACAACGAGATTGTTTTAATTACAATCATAATGTAAACGGATGCAAGGTTAGGGCCAGATGTCGACATTGTCAACACAAACATCATACTTTACTGCATGTGAATGAAGAAGCGAATGTCAGTCCACCATTGCAAAGCAAAAAAATCGAACCAATCCTAACAACTTCCTCAGGCATTTACCAGGTTTCGACAACATCACAAATTGTATTACCCACAGCGATGGTAAAGCTAAAATCCTGCGATGGGGATGAAATATTTGTGCCTAAAATAAATTCATTCATTCCATTTTGATCCCTTTGACTGTGATCAACTAAACGGGTTAATATTAACAGATCCACAATTCAATCGTAGATCAGTTGATATTTTACTTGGCAACAAAGTTTACTATGAGGTGACTGGAGGTAAAAGATTACAATTGCATAATCGTTTAATTGCAGAGGAGACATCATTCGGCTAGGTGCTGGCAGGAAAATTTGATGGGCAACAGAAAAATTCAATAGCATGTTTTAATGTTCTATACTCGACATTGGCGCAACCCTACGAGCCTTTTGGGAAGTTGAATCGGTACCAACAAAACCGCAGTTGTCTGAAGATGAGGAAAAGTGTCAGGAACTCTTTTCTACTACAACGATAAAAAGCTCAGGTGGACAATTTGACGTGAAGCTTTCATTCTCCGAGTCCCCAGCTGAAATCATTACTTTTGACAACTTGTCGGCTTAGAGCAATAGAAATGAGATTTGAGAGAGACACTATAGATTTCGAGATTTATGTTGAGAGTTAGGTCATATGCAAAAAATAACGAATGGGCAATTTTTACATCAACAATATTATTTGCCATATCATGGGGTATTTAAAACCTCTAGCACGACAACTGAACTACGGGTGGTATTCGACGCATCTGCCAAATCAAACACAGGCAAATCAGTAAACAACATTGTCTGGCGAGAAAATAATAAACCCCCGATTCGACACTATCGACGATCAGCAAAATATAAAGGAAATGCTCATCAAATGATAAAGAAATTCGACAAAAAATTGGCAGGACACATGGAATGGTGGAAAATATATTAAAATTTTCAGAACAACCAGAATCAACCAAATTATTGGGCTTGGAATAGAGTCCCCAGAATAGAGTTTTACTTTGCAACAAATTTTGAAAATCAAATTTTCCATACAAAAAGGTCGATGCTATCGGAATCGAGTAAGATATTTGATCCACTAGGATGGCTCGCTCCTACAATTGTGAGGGTAAAGCCTTTATTCCAAAGTACTCGGATACATGCTCTTGAATGGGATGATAAATTGTCAGTCCCAACGCGAAGAAATTGGGGAAATTTACGTCAACAGTTGAAAAGCTTGCGGCATATACGGATACCTGGATGGCTTGGGTCTCATAAACGAGTTGAGTTGCATGGATTCTGTAACGCTGGCAACATACATATGCTGCCGCTGTGTATTGTCGTACCAATACTGGAAATACTGTCGTCACGCATTTAATAGCCGCCAAACCTAAAGTGGTACCTATAAATCAAATAAGTATACCTCGACTCAAGCTAAACGGTGCTTTCTTGCTCACAAAGTTAATATTAGTAGTTCAAATTGCTCTGAAGTTAATTATTGAGAGAACGACGTTATGGACCGAACCAAAAATAGTTCTTGATTTGCTCTCATCCCATCCCCAAAAGTGGTCAACATTTGTTGCCAACCGTCCTTCTGAAATAGTGTCTCATTTCAAGAGAGACCATTGGAAGCACGTAAACTCAGTTGATAATCCAGCTGACTGCGCGTCTCGTGGTATAGGATCCAATAAGTTGATGAAAAATAAACAATTGTGGAATGGGCCTCAATGGCTGGTCAAATCTAAGGAATGTTGGCCACCATAACTTCCTTCATATGGCACATATGAAGAGGAAAAGGTTGAAACACTAGCATTTAAAGCTGTCGTAACGAATTGTGTCGTTCAAGACATCATCGACAAATTCTCCCGCTTCCATAAAATGGCAAAGGTATTAGCATCAATACTACGGTTTTTTAACCAATTTTCAGTTGCAAAAGATTCAGCGAATTACTTCTGCATTACTACCGTCAGATATCGACAAAGCATGTTGTATTATAATTCACTTTGAACAAGCCATATCATTTAATGAAGATATGACGACTCTGCCAGTACACAAATTCAGCAAACTTAAAGCGTTTAACCCTTCCATTGACAACAATGGAGACTAAAACATTTAATAGCACCCTATATTTATCGGTACACACTGATTTTACCCACCAAATCAGTAATCACTAAGGCAATTGTACGAGTCTACCACAATAAATATTAACATGCAGGTATCAGCCTAACCAACAATTTGTTGCACGGAAATATTGGATTATACGTGCTAGAGATGTCAAAGAAATTGTACAAATATTGCATCAAAGCGGTGCACATAGAAATTGCAAGCGATTTAACATCGCAATGTTTTCTTGCAGTATTGAGTCGTATGATTGCAAGCCGTGGGATTTACAGAGCGATGTTTAGTGATAATGGCTCTAATTTTCTGACCGTTAACAAATTGTTAAAGGAACTGTATGTGTTTCTTAAAGCAAATAAAACTAATATCAGTTCTTATCTTTTAATGCAAGAGATCATATGGCACTTTCATCCACCAGGTGCTTCACATATGAATGAACTATGGAAAGCTGCTGTCAGGTCGCCTAAAACTCATCTCAAACGGGTGTTGACGAAACCATATTGTCAATGGTAGAATTCAGTACTTTGATGACCGACAATATTTACGGATGTTGTTTCAATTTCAGGTGATGACTCAGCCTTCCGTTGTGGTTAGCAGGGAATATAACTGGATGCTTATTGTCATAGTGGAGGTTGGACTTAGACAGTCATCCGCCAACACAAATGATTCCAATTTGATCTAGAAATGGTGATAATATTTTAAACTTCCTGTAATTTGGAATGGCAGAACGTTTTTTCATATACTGGGATATCACTAAATTATTCAGATAGCTGAACTATTTTTACTAGACAATTTAACGACATTTTTATTTCAATAAACGTTAGTTCATTTGATTTCTTAACTGCATCTTTAGCTTTAGTATTATAAATGAAACTAAGTATGTAGCCTGTTTCTCGATTGAACTTCAAAAAAGATTAGTAACAAATAAATAAGCCCAATGGTGACGCCAACTTACACGCACCGATTGAAACGGTTTAATTAATATCTAACCTTAATTGTTCAGATCTTAATGTTGGATTAGAGTTCTTTGGCTAACTAAACGAATTTTCTTTAAGAAATTAAGGACCTGAGCACCATAAGTTTTTTAAAGGGAGCCCCCTAGATTTTTACTATCTGTGACTCTCAGAAAATTCACACAACTGTAACTTTTTTAGAGGCGTCCGAAAAACCATGAAGTTGTATCAAAGTTGCATTTGGTAGAATCTGATACATTTGACGGAGAATTCGAATATGACGAAAGGGTAGTTATGTACATAACAAACTTACGTAACTGGAATCCACCCTTTTCCAATAGTTGACTTAACTCCGATTTTATTTATAACGCAGTTTCAATTGAGTAAAGTACGCATTGCGAGAAAAGGGGCGATTTTAGTTCCATACGTCACGGTACATAGCTTGTAGCATTTAACGCTTTTAGATGGATCATTTCTCCACCAAGTACGATTGTAAATCCTGATGGTTATCAATAAAGATTTGCAGGTACATCTTTGCAATGTCTGTGGTGACGCGTTTCCTAAACCTTAAAATGATAGCCAACAAGTCTTGTTCAACAGTAGGTCCCTTACATAAACAATCATTTAATGACAATTTTGATGATGACTTCGTGCTAGCATTCTTACGAACGAAACATTGACGTAAGCAAAATGTTTTGCTAGCTATAAGAATTATTAATATCATTTAGATTCTGAGCTATGGACAAATGTTCATGAACTCTTTATACTGATGATAAATATCTGGCTGACGCATTAATCTATTCTCAATAGTATAAAATTGCATTGGGGACGAAGAATTTGAAAACCCAAGCTGATGTATCTTATCATTCCCGAAAGTAGACGAGTATGTGTTTGATTGTCGTGCGTTTCAAAATATTTTTCATCTAACGATGTACGACATTATTACACATAGCCTTCAGGCCGAACACGCTCGAATATAATATCAATTGCATTAGGAACATTAAAATACGGATCAGAATTAGCTGATTATATTCGATTTTAGCGGGAATTAAATTAAAATAAATATTAACAGTACTTTTTGGAAGATATTTCGTTAAACTAGGAATTACCTGAAACTCTAACGAAGTTTAAAAATCGACACTTTAGAATAAATAGTTAGTGACACCTTGGTTTTGATTTCAATTTCTTTGTCACCCATACCAGAAATTATTGTATTAATTCTTTGTGGTTGAATTTTCATTGGATTGACAATGGCTTCCGTAATAAAATTTAAGTGTGAGCTACTATCCAACTTTGCTATTTATGCTAATTGCTTGTTAGAATGGGATATAACATTAACCAGAGCTGTTCCGATGAATATTTTACTTATTCCTAATAATCAAGAACGCCGATATATTGTATTTTGATCAAGTGTATATGAAGAAATACGACTTATTTGCGAACGATTTGATGACGCATCATTTCGAATTCTCGTTTGAGTTGCTGGTTTTTCTAAACTAGTAGCAACCTTGTTTGGGATTTGCTTAACTCCCCTGAAATATGATATTTTACCGAAATGCTGAAGTGAATGATGTTTTTGTGCACATATATTGCAAATCGGTTTGTTACAATTAGCGACTGTATATATGATTACCTTTCAAAACAATTTTTGACCCCCTTGCTAGATAATTAGGTATTAACTATGATCCTCGACAATATAGACATTGTGATGAGTTTGTAACCAGCGACGAAGTCTTACTTTTAAAAGAATAATATCTCTTTGTTATTATTCGCAATTTTCGAAGATGAATGGTCCCTTTCACAAATTTTTCAAAGTTAAATAATTGTTTGGAATCTAAATTTATTTTAATATGAATTTTTTGAAGAAGTGTCCAATTTTTCAGTTAGATGGTGTATTAACATTAAGTCCCACGTGTCAACCTAAAACTGTTGATCATGATTTAAGAGCATTGTAGTTTTTTACCGAATGATCAATGAAACATTTCAATGAGTTAGACGAGTTTTCGACGGGTGATTTTATATTATGAATGCCTGTCATATGAGCCTTTTGAATAAGGAGAGCATTATCGTATCGATCGAAAACAGTTTTTCAAGTAACTGCATAATTTTTCGATGTGACTGGAAGACTTCCAATTAAACTAAATGCGTTACCAGAGCGGAAATGCGTTTTCCAATAAAATAATTTTACAGTGCTTTCTATATTAACTTAACGGAATGGCTTCTCAATCTGAGTGAGATTTGCTGACGATTCAAATACCACTGGCTCTTTCATTATATTTTCTAGTCGCTTAAAGATGTGAAGTTTATCCAATAGATTACTCTCTACGTACTCGTAGTCTTCTGGAAGAGTGCTCGATCAGCTAAAGCAGAATCATCTAGCATTTCGATTTTCAAATGAACATTTTGATATTTATCGTACACGATTTGAAGTCTTCGTAAATTAGATTCAATTGTTCCAATAGTTTGAATAACGGGAAGCTTATTTTGAGATTGAGTTAGTTGCCTTTTAAAGGCACTTCTTTGTCTTTTTAAAGATTCGTTTGTTTTAAGACCTAACCTCCTCAAATTGGGTTTCGGTTTCTGAAACCGATTTGCACGTTCAAGAAATTAAATCTATTCTAAGCGAACGATTTATCAACAAATCTTTGGAACTCGAACAAGAATTCCCCGAAACGACTTCTACGAGAGTTTGCAATATGAAAATTTAATTTAAGAACTTATTGATTTCTTACTGTAATATAAAAAGGACAGTAGTGTTTATAACTTAAAGTCTAAGTGAAATAAAATTAAGTATATATGTATGTATATATTACCTTACTAGATTACTGCGACACAGGCAATGATTATGGTTGTTGCTCGATAATGTCAGTTATTAGAATTGCCCTAACTATTAACCCAAGTTATTGACCACAAGTAATAACCATCGCAGCGTTGGTTACGAAATATATCGAAGAATATTGGATTAACCTTGGGTTTCAGTTGACCTCAGAATATTAATTGGATGTTAATGGCCTTGAAGGGCCACTGTAAGTATGTTGAGCCACTGCCTTACAACGTTACTGAACGTTATATTTTCCAACGCACGCGGTATATGGTTCGAAGAGTATTAACCTAGATTAACCGCAGGATTGTTTATACCGCTGTTGCTTTGCGGAACCAATAAACGGTTTAATTTCCACAACACGTGATGTGTGATATTGATAAATAATTGAACAACACGTTTTACTGAAAACTTGCACCAATTCCATGTTTCGAAACACCTTCTCTTCCTATGTTGTCTTTGTCGAAGCCCAAATATCGCAGACAGTGCCGCTCATGTTGACAGAGACTTGATCGATATTCTGCGCTACGATGTCTCATCCGTAGACAGTCCAAAAACAGATTATTTTCACGAATTTTGTTGGATTTTGGATCGAACGTGAACGATTAAAATTGGCTGCACTGGAACACACTGTGTTCCTCGCTGTAAAATGCACAGTTCAGCGAATTCATTGAAATCAAAGTGACAGCGAACGAATGAGCCGGTTGCGATGAGGATTCCCACATTGAGTTCTGGTGTGATGACAATGGTTGACTCTTTGATGGTGAACGAGTTCTTGCGTTTACTCGATCCTTTGGCGTGGCGATGGCGACGTTGGTGGTTACTGGAACTATTAAAACCGTCAGACTTCGAATAGTGTCTGTAGAAGTATCGATGATGCTCCTCAATACGATTGCAGATGTATAAAGGGGGCCGGTATACTTCGGATTCGATAGAGGTGAGTGTCGATGGTGAAACGTCGATGTTTGTACCAATTTGTGACGGTCTCCCATGCTTCTTTGTAGTTAGCGTCACTGATTTTGACCGTTCTCAATAGGGTAGCGGCTTCACCGGTAAGATTTTCCTTTAGGTTACGACAGACTTTCGAATTCTGTCTAATTTTCGTAATTGCCATCGAAGACAGGCACCTTGGTCCATGGTAGCTGAATCTCGATTGATTGATTTGGGGTGGAGCCATTTAGTCCTGGATAGTCTTCATTGTGATTTCGGTGTTTCGGCTGAGCTCTTTGCTAAGTTTGAGGGCCCTTCTCATACTATTTTAGAAGACGACTACTTTACTCGAATTGACATAATTCTAACACTGACTTTACTTCACGTGTAGTAGACCTTTCTGACCTCACAAAATGATATGTGGAGTTTTTCATGAACGAAAGGATGTAATCCAGTTTTTCTAATTACTTTAGTATTATTACGATAGCATGGCTTGATCCTAAACTCAAAATACGCCATATTGTCAATTGTTGACGAGATGTGCTTGCCACCAGATGTCCCATGATAAAAATAACCAGATGTCAATTTTGGCGCCAACAGTCGTGATAGAAGGAATGAATTATCTGAATTGTCAGCTGTTGGTTGCATTCCACAGAATGTCGCAACTCAAATTACTCATGTCAACGCTTATCTTATTATTGTTTACCTTTAAACAAATTAAACAATCTATCCGTCACTTACCTTTCTCAATTCAACTTTAAATGAACTCTACACAATTTTATCGAACTTTACCAAAAACAACTTATCAAAATTATCAAATTATTTTCATTGCTTTAATTTTTATTGTTCGCCATTACATTATACATAACCAAACTTTTAATTAAAACTTAAATTATCATTCAATACTTAAAGATTATATATAACGTCTTCATCGTTGGCACAATCAAATATTTTATTTATTAATAATTTTATAATATATATCATAATATAACATATAATTTATTACAATAATTAAAATTATTAAAACAGAAAATAATAATCGAAAATATTAATACATAAATTGCCCACGAGAGGGTTAACAAGCAACAAAAATCGTATAACATTTAAAAGTTTTAATTTAATTAATTTTTTTAATTTTTTTGTTTTTTTTTTCTGGTTGAACCAAAAAAGTTCAAGCGCTTTTTCCATCATTAATCACTTTCTTATTTCATTAAAACATCTTTAATATATTTCTTGGTAATTTCCATTATTTTTAATTTTGTTTTTTTGTAACTTAACATATATTATAATTAATGAAGAGATGATAAATGTGTACGACAAGAGTTTACAGTGTGTGATGATGAAACTTTTTAGATGATTCGTTGTATGTTAAAAACTACTTGCTGCAAATTTAGCTGCGTCGAAGAAATTAGTTCTGGGGAAGAAATAAAAATAGCGCCATTAAAAAAAACGAAAATCGAAATTTCAAAAAACGCCCTTGTAGTTGGGGGGCATTCTAATGCCTCGTAAAAAAAGCATGTTCTTTTTTTTATTTTTTCAAAAAAGGGCGAATTTATTTTTTGTGTCATGCTTGGTATACAAGGCCTGTTTTGTCATAGTTATAGATTGGTTAAGAAACCCATTTACTCGATTCTGTTAAAATCAATCGTTTAAAATTAACCGTCGTTATTTGTAAAAACTATAAATATAACTGTTCATCTACATCAGAGTTTTTTATTGGCTTCATGCGCATGATTTTCTTCGTTTTTTACAAATTTTTGTAGAGACCAACTTGTTTTTGTGGTAACTTTGTAAAAAATGTGACTAATGGAGAGATTTTAATTTTTTTTTTCATTTTATTTCCAATTTTAAGAGCATAGGGCGTCTACTCGGCAGGACCATCGTACTCTATTTGGGGATATTGCTTTCAGTGCCCCCAAGTTTAACCGAGATATTTTCGATCTGTCTGGTTTACCGTTGAAGAGCCTAATTTGTGATTGTATTTGGCCAGAAACATTTTGTTAGACGCCTAAGGAATTTATTAAAGGCCTGTTTTCGCTACAGTGCAACCAAGGTATATGAATTTGTCAACATCTTCGATGGTTTCTTGGTTGATGATTAAATTTTGTAAATTCCTGTGCCAAATCTGTCAGTTTCTGTCCTTTCTGACAGCAAACTGTTTAACTCCTTGTGTGTTGTATTATTTGTCACTCTGCTTCCCTTTGGTTTGAACTCGATTTCCGACATCCATGTACATTTCCCTAATGAGCTCAATTATCTTTATCGGAATGCCCATTTCACAGAGTGCTCTCCAGATTGCGCGTCTAATGATGGAATCAAATGCGCTTTCAAAGTTCACGAAGAGTAGATATAGTGGTGAGTTCCATTCATTTGATTACCCGATTATGATTCGTATTGAGTTGATGTGGTCTGTTCAGCTTTTACTAGGTTTAAAGCAAACTTGTTTGTTTTTGATTTGCTGATTGACCGCTGATGATAACCGTTCAAGAATAATTGCGAACTTTCATTGTACTGTTGCGAGGAGAGAGATGCCCCTCCAGTTCTTGCACTCGTTAAGGTCGCCTTTCTTCGAAATTGTTATAGTCAAACCCTCTTCCTATTTCTGTGGAATTCTACCTGTATTCCATGTTTCTGCCTATAGTGGAATTAGAGTTTCTGCCATCACAGATGCGTCGCCATTTAGTAATTCTGCTGGAATGTTTTTAATGCCGGCTGTTTTGTTGTTTTTTAGCTCTTGAATATCACTTTTAGGTTCTCGTTCTGTTGAAGGATGGATATTTATGGTTTTGTTATAGTTACCTCATTGGCCTCAAAAAACTGTTTTCATCTATTTAGCTGTTGCCCAAATGAATCGTTTATTGCTGGTTAGTTTGTGAATTTCCCGGGAACCCTTGCTACACATTGATGTAGTGTGCGCATGTTTTTATTTGCTGCTGTTGCTTCTGCTTAGTCTGCGAGAATGTTTTTGTGAATCTGCGATCATTTCTTGCCATTTTCTTCATTTGTTTTGTATTTTCTTCATATTTAATTCGAGTTTCCGTCATATTTGCGTGACCGAGCTGTAACTTTAGTAGGCGACTTTCCTTAATCCTTCTTCCACGTGTCATCTCTAATTCATGGTTTCCTGGTGTCCTAACGTAGGCTTCTGCTATTAGTTCCCATTTCTGATCGATGGCATGGATTTCGTTACTTGAAAGACTGATATGGAGCGTTTCTTTGAATACGCTTTTGATGTCAGTATTTTTAAAGCCCTCAATGTTGAATTTCATCCGACTAACCTGTATTTCAATTTTGCGTTGAAATCACTTTGGACAATTTTTATGTCATTTCTGGGTGTGCTGGAGAGTTTGCTTCAAAAGAATGTTTCTTATGTAAAATTTACTTGAGTTAAGAATTTTTTCTGTACCATATCAACGTCAGGTGAAAAATTATAACATATTAGGGACGAGAATCATCATTTAGGCTTAACTTACTTTGATTTCTTTCCAATATGACCTAGCTTAATCCTATTATGCCACAAAATTATTCTAAATTAAAAAAAAGCATTCAGCCTACTGATTGATAAGATAGTTACACTCTGTCATAAACAGAGGTCTCTCAGAGAAGCAGGGAGATAATTAGGAGGTAAACCAAAGTAGCCGAAGTGCTGACGAGGTTACTGTGCAACTTAAATTTATCTAATAGTTTTATTGTGTGGCCCTTTACAGGGTGATTACCAAAAAAAAAATACTTACTATAATACTTTTGTTAAATATTGCCGCATTTATTCATCGTTATGGTTCATACTGTAAATCCTTTTACATAAATTAAAACAAAAATTTATGATTCGCGTTATTTACGAAAAACAAAAAACTTTCAGTAACGAACGAACAATTGTAATAATAATAATTGCTGTTAACACTACCATACTATTATTTTTTTGGTAAAGTTTTCGTTAGCATTTCTATCCTAATTTATATTCATTTTTAACCGAGGGTGGAACTAGTCGACTTCTTCTCGTCTGTAATGAAAAAATAAAATAAAATTATTTTAAGTTATAAAAATTAAATAGTTTTTGTAAGTATGTGTGTGTGTGAGTTCCAGTAGGTAATAAAACTATTTTAAACATAATCCTGTTATTACATGTATAATGTTTATTATTTGTTATTAGATAACATTACACGGATATTAATACTGAGTAAATTATTTAATTTGAAACCAGTAAAAATTGAGTACTCTTCTTGGTACCATGAGCAAGACGGATAATTGATTGATTGATTGGAGTGTACGGGCAATGATGAACCAGGAACTCCCAGATTGCCGGGCTCCACCGCACACCCGGGATACATACAACGAAACCGAAGGAGTGGATGGAATGTTAGTTATGATAGACTCTTAAGGTTCCCTTAAAACAAAACTGTTTGTGGACTAATTCCTGCAAAATGTTATTGAAAAAAGTTTATATTCACTTTAACACCGAAAATATTACAAATAGAATTTCATTAAAATAATTAAACGTTTAAATTCGATTGAATCCATTTTACAGCAGTTACACCTTACATACACCATGACGTGGTAAGTAATAAAATGTACCACTAGGTAGGTCGATTTTATTGCTTGGCATTAGTTTCATGTGATCTAGGCGTATACACTATATATTTGGACTGTCGAGGTAGACTCTCAGTCTTCCAGAAAAGTCTCAATGTTTTCTAGGCATAATCAACTTCTGTTACACCGTAAGAAGCATGTGGTTTGCATTTTTTGTCATTTGCGACCAATTGGCTCTGCTATGGTATGTTTCCAGTATTTAACAACCCGAAAAAATAGTCACTGCCCATAATTACGTCAATAAGCTCTGTGGTGAGGAATGTAGGATCAGCAAAGATCATGTGGCATATTTGGCAACGCTGGTTTAGTTGGTAATTAGCCCACCTTCACTGAATGCCGTACAACAAAATTCTGGCATTTGTCTTGTCCGCCTCGATCTATTTACACACACGTTCATCTCGTATGAGTATTCTCGTAGCAACAGAGTCCACTAACCCTCAGATGATGTGCTAGTTACCATACTTATCTTGAATTTCGACGAGTAAAGTAGGCAGACGATACTGCTTTGTCACTGGTAGCATGACTGAACACAGCGGTGATCAAATTTTGCATGTTACCCTATAGATCGCCATTGATAAATATTATGTAGTCTCCTAAAGGAGCTTACTTCTCGTTCGCTTCTAAGATTATAGTACTGGTGTCGACACAAGATGTAACACCTTCGAAGGTTGATGTGATTTGGAATCTTTCATATTGGTTGGCTTGATTTCTGGTAGCGCTTCAACACAGGTTAGCATAAAGTCTAAAAACTTTGCATTGTCGGAAAATCTTCTTCTGCGGTTTGATATCTCAAAGTTTTTCTGGTTTATATATTGCCAATTTTACACTGACGGAAAATATACAAACAGTTCCCCGCAAAAACCACGTGTCAATAATTATGTCAATAACCCACACATGCACGCTTCCATGTAACTTTAAATCACAAAAAATGTCTAGTAAGGAGTTGGAAAACTAAAAGGTGGTTATCGTTGATGACGACCAGCGAGGTTTTGTCACAATAATTTTCAACTTATCTTGCAGCTGCCTACCTTTCCAGTAAAAAAAAGTTCCTTTCCGAAACTGCGGACATACGTGTTCGAGAAAGATTCGGAGATTATCTGATATACTTCTAAATCAAGGAATTAGTCGTCTTTCAAACCTGAAATAGTCCATCTCATTCTATTCCATCTCATTTTTAACTGATTTTGCTTATCAACTACACAGATGTAGGGTTTTCAATAATAGATCTAGTAAAAGCTGACCAGGGTAGATCATTTACTCCATAATAAAACCATTTCAATCGATGAAATGCTGTGGGATTGGTCATAAGTGTTAGAAATTGTGTTTTTTTCTGGGCATTCGACATTTCTTATGGTGGCATTCCTAAACCTACACAATTAAAGCTTGACATCGTTTCCTGTAGGAATCATAAACTGTTAAAGGAAATTTATTCCAAATGATGCAGGCCAAACAATTTGTTTGGCCTGCAATTCATTTGGAGAGATCCATATGGACATCATTGGTTTACTTCCACCATCGGAGAGAAACCAGTCTTAAGTACCATTAATAGATTGGTTTAGACGATGGCCAGAGATAATACGTTTGACAGATATAAAGGCATATATTCTAGGCAAATTCTATATTTAAAGACTGCATTTGCCATTTTGAAGTACATTTCAGTGTTACAACATTCGAGTTAGTGGTGTTAACAAAAATAGTTACATTTGTAGGATTCAAGTATACACGAAACACCGCTTTTAACTCATCGTGTAGTGGTATAATCCAGAGGTGGCACCGCATATTAAAGGCCGCTATAATATGTCATAATAATGCACAATGGGCCAGAACCTTGCCAATAATATCTTTGAGTTTCTAAACAGCATTTGAGGTGAATAAAAGGTTTTGCCAGCAAAATTGGTGTATAGGTACTATGAGCAAGACATATAATGTAAAAAATAAAGCCCACAAACCAAGTAATTTAAAACAACTGCCTTATTAAATTAATTTATAATACATAAACACTCGTATCTTAGATTTGGATACTGAAGATTACTCTTCAATAACTATATACATATATTAGAACATTCTTGCAATTTTTGTTGAGTCTATAACCAATGTTCAGTTTGTTATTGACAACAAAAAAATTTAGATTGATTTTAAGGTATATTTTATCAAATAAAGCAAAGTTAAACAAATAAACTGTCAACCTAGATTTGGACAATAACCACTACTGTCAACTGCATCTCATTACATGACAGTTTTGCAAATGTTCATATGAAAACTATTAATAAGTGTTGTAGTGGAAGATATTCGTTAATATTTGCTCCATAATAGTTTAAGCCTTTGAGGTAAATTGAATGAACCTTAAAGTTTCAATATTGACCAAAAGTTTTATTGATCTAGTAATCGACATAAAATTTAAAAGTTTGACATTTCAATGAAATTTTTAATTTTTTGAGATGACACTCTTGGAGATTGCATAAGCATTGTGCAAAGTAAATTTGCATGCAGTCAAACCCAATGCATAATGCTCAAAATAAGTTATCAGTCTTAACTGGTTTCTGATATGTCACTGTTTCGTAGAGAGCAATCTTATCAAAAAAACTTCTGAATTATGGGAAGGACAAAGAATGAAACTTTGACTCAGCAACAGCACCTAGTTGGAAAATGTGGCAACTATTAATGAAAATTCTCTGTTTATGTCATTAACATTTGCGATGTTAAAAAACATTGCAAGTGGTCAACGATTTGTTTTGCATTTTGTCGTATACAGCAATAAAATTATGTCCATTGTATGAACTTCACCTTTAGGTAAAGCTTTTGTGTTTAGTAAAATCACAGCATTGATAATTTTAAGAACAAATGGCATGATTTTTCTCCAAACCCAAGTTTGCTTAACATACTTTCTACTCTGTTATGCTTTAAATTCTGTATTAAAATGTTTTTTTTCTCAAAGTTATGACTATTGACAAATTCTAGGCCAGTTAACATTTTTTGCCAGCGACAGAGAAGTGAAAAATTTGCATTCCTTGATATTTCGAAATATTTTCGTTTTCTTCCGATATTTTTGTAAATATCTATTTGCTCTTTGACCACATCTTGATTTTTAACTATTATATCCCCGATTTTCCCTGTATAAATAAATATATTTTAATTGAGAACTTGGGTTACACTCTTTAAGTTTGTACTGTGTCAACTGCGTTCACTCTCTAAACAGGAATAATTATTCATTAGATGTATCCAATTTATATAGTTTGAAATTAATTTTTAAATTTACAGTTGGGAAATTTTGCTGATTGTGGCCGCCTTATGCATTTCCATTGGAGTCTTAAAAGCTCAAACCGAAATTACAGATATGGTTAGGTTAGGTTCGGTCAAGGTGGCCGTCCTAAAGGACATGGCATAGACACAATTGGTCCGTAGTTAAATAAATTCGCCATTCAATACCTACTGGAACCAATTCGAGCTTCTAACGAAGCAGTTGATATCCCGGAGAATCATACTAATGAGGTCTAACAGATCACACAGAAAGCGAGGTCGTAAAAACTTTAGCCTGTATCGAGCCAGGCTAGGACAGGTGCAGGGCAGATGTAGTATAGTTTCCTCCTCATCCCTACAACTTCTACAATAATCATGCGAGAGAATACCCAGTCTACTCGCATGCTTATACCAATGAGATAGTATCCAGTAATGACACCCGCGATTATACTAATATTGCACCGTTGCATGGATATTAGTTAGTTAGACCAGATTAAGTCTAGTGTAGGCCAAATTTGCCGAGTAACTACACATGAGGCACAATTTGCCAATCTGTTTGTGATTTTATAGGCTGCTTCCTTTAGGAGCATGGTAAGATGCAACAGGAGGTACCCTGTTGGGCGAGTTTATCAGGTTTTAAATTTTTCGTTATAATGAAATGCCCTGGCACCCATATAAGCTTAAAGTTGAACTAATCTGCTTTCTATTTAAGAGATAAGAGGCAATTCCGAGCTACTTTCGACGTGTTGAAGTCTGACTGTAGAACTTTAATAGTAGCCTGACAGTCCGTAAAAATGTCAGTATCCCTAACAGATATTAGATTAAACTTCATCTAGTCTATGGCCTTTTTGATTGCGATGAGCCCTGCCTGAAAACCACTACAGGGATCACGGAGGCGGAAATAGATGTTTAAATTTAGTTCCTTTAGCTGTACATGCAGCCATTGATTTATCTAAAATATTAAGAGGAGCTAGATGAAGAAGAATCTCTAGTGCCTGAAATAAACTGGTTCTGAGTGCACCACTAATACACAGGTAAGCATTTGTTTGAACCTTCATCAGCAGCTTTTGGGTTTCCCACTATATTTAGAGCTGGCCACCAAACTATAACTCCGTACAGTAGAATATGTCTAACTACAGAGGTGTACACCCAATGTACGATGCGAGGGTTAAGATCCCATCCTTTTCCAATGGCATTCTTACAGGAGTATAGCGCTATTGTCGCTTTCTTTATCCTTTCCAAAAATTATAGAGATAAGACGTAACGATGTTAAAAATAAAATAAAAAAATGTCACCGATTGTTGTTTTTCGCCTTCTATGACTGATGAAAGAGCAATCACATTGTTACTGTGCAATCATTTCGGCTACACAGGCTAACCAAATATTTATCAATGGTGGACAACTTTTGGATTCGTTAAAAGATGTTTTAGTTTCTGAGGTTTTAGGGACTGTACCGGTCCCTAAAACTGGAGCGGGACTGTGCCGGACCGCACGAGCATCTATCATTTACCTATTAATTTTCCAGTAAACTGCGACTTAAATCAAATTCTAACAATTTCTTCCTTGATTTCAATAACGCCAAATTTACTTCTCTGAGTATATTTCTCGATAGAGCTGATTGAAATTTTTTTTAGCACATGATAAATTTGGATGATATGGTTACAACATTCAACGCACACATTAATCAAAACTGGAGTTCACAGTAAATATGTTCCGTTGGTTAAAACCAGATTGCGAGAAATACCGAGAAACGCAATAAACTTCACAATTTATTTAGGCTTTAAAGATTAGAGTTTTATAATTATTCCCACGCCCGCAAGGATTTCAAAATCTTTGAAGGTTTTGTACAACAATTACATGTTTCAAAGTGATGATTATTTGTTAGCAAACCCGAAGGCGTTTTAAAAATGTATTAACAATAAATTAAAAACATCTGGGTTCTTTTTGTCGATGAGTTATCAGAGATCCAGCCAACTTTCTCTTTGGGGACCTTTATCAAGGACCTTATCGATATAGATTTATGTGCTAAATAATTTTTTTCATAAATTATTTAACTTATTATTTAAAAATTTCTTAAATCAATCTTAAATCGAAAAGACCCTGCTGCCTGTCAAAGCACCATCGAACCCTGAAGCAACTACCCTAGACAGTATATCTTGTGGTAAGTGCGAGAGGTCTTTCTAGGTTGCTTCGGAATCAACTAAACCACCTGCAAAAAAACTAAAAGTGGGCCTTCTCCGGTTAAGGCCTCTTTCAGCCAAGTAGTAGGCAGTGTTAGACTAGGTATCTTACCTGATGATTTCAATAGCAACCCTCTTAGTATAGAGTAAATGGCAAACATATAAGAGTGTGTCATTGACCTTATTAGTAAGATGCAAGGTCCAAACCCTCAATTCCTTGGTTCTTTCCGGTGAACAAAATGACTTTTTTTCGTATGTTCCGATCATTCCACAGCGGAATGAATGAGGAATAATTTCGACAAGCTTAGGTCAAAATAATGGTCACGCAGAACAATGGTATCGTGACTAATTCCTGGAAGATACTGCAACGGATGACAACTGGCGCTCTAATTTGGTCATGGCCATAGGCGATTCTTCCATAAAAATACTGCGCAAATCCAAAGGCATACCGCTTCGGTCATATTAGACTCGTTTTTAAGAGCGATTTTCCCTCCACTAACCAAAAAGCGTTCAGTGGATCTCTCCGTTACTCCTACTTTGTCACTGGTGAAAGCAGATCGGGTGACCACACAAAGGGGTGTCCAAGGAAGACTTGCCAAGTAAAATGACACCCACCTCGAGAATCAAACTAAGAGGCGCTCGTGTTGATACTGGGAAACATGGAAACACGCCTAATCCCACAAAGCAGTCTACGGATAAGCAGTCAGTAGCGGAGAGCTCTTTACCCTAATAATGAAATAAAGCTGGTACTATTAGGGTACTACAAGCAAACCTGCATCACGTAAAGAGAGCCTTGGATACCTTTTGCAACAAGTTTGCTCAACAACATTTAACCCTTGGCCTCATCCAAGAACCTTGCGTTAGTGGAAGCAAAATCAGGGGCCACCACTTTAAGTCATGTAAGTTGATTTACGATTGCAGGGAAAGTTCGCTGAACAGCAATATTTTTTTCACCTAACATTAATTCCAAGTCCAGAGTTTATTACTAAGAATTTGGCAGTAATCCTGTAAGTACCAACTGACAGGGAAATGCAGGAGACAGTGTGTGCCTCAACGTATTTCCCTGGTGGCTCAGTAATTGTTCCACCTGTAGTTGTTCAGGATCTGGTGAATTACTACAAACTAAACACAAACAATTCATCAAGAGGTACTGGACCTCACTCTGTCTAGTCAGTTTATCACCAAATGCATATTAGCTTCAATATACCGGGAGTAATCATAAAGACCGCAGAGCGTCGTTTCCCTTGTTTTACGAACTGGAAGACCTAAAGAGATAATTTATTCATCAAAACGGATACCCAACATCTTTGAATTCAATTAGTGACCTAAAAACTGCAGCTTGTTTGCTAGATGTGGTGCTGCTATCTTCTTGCGGACGCAACTGTGTGGCGCGTAACGTTTAAGTAAATCGTAAAGCTCCATAGTGGAACGAACAGCTGGCTGAACTCCGTAAGAGGGTTAGCAAATTATTTAATAGTGCAAAGCATTCTAAAGAGTGGAATTAATATAGGCAAGCTTTAACAAATTACAACACTAAACTAAGGTGTTCCAACAAGTAGCTTCCACCTGCTCAACTCCATAAAGTTCTAGTTAAGATTCAGTCCAATGAGATTAGGCTTCTTCTGAAATCCGATTGTAACTATACATCGGGTCGCAAAGAGTCACTCGAAATCCTACTTCAGGTGCAATTTCCAGGCTGTACTGTTGGTGACACAAGTACAATTAATAACCTTATATTTAGTACACATATGGGTCGCTTTCAGCCGTTTTAGGCTCCAATCGGAAATAAAGCCCTCTCAGCTCTCCTCCAAAGGTGCTTGGACTTGATTACTTCTGCTCTGGTAGCCTTATATAGAACAATCAGTCTTACATCGTTTATTCTAAAAACTATCGAAGAACTGGTAGATCTTCAAATCATAGACTGGTTAACTTGATCCAGAACTCTGATTCATAATCAATTCGCCTACAGAAAAGGCGAAATCAGAGGGAGCGCTGCATCTACTTATCACCAAAGTTGAAGCGGCTCACCGCTCGAAATAAGTTACTCTGTGCGCTTTTTTGGATATTAAAGGAGTTTTTGATAATACTGAATACGACTCAATTGCTAGGGCAATCAGGCGTGATGATCCGACTATTCACTGGATTAGCTCCATGTTGGTTAGCAGGTAGATTACTTTCAAACTAGGTAATAAGTCAGTTAATATTACGGTAGTATAGGGGTCTCCGCAAAGCGGTGTCCTACCATCTTTGCTGTGGTGAATCGTGATCGACGGATTACTTGATGAGCTATATCTACTCGGTTATGACTCCATTGCTCGGACGATTCTAGTCTCTGGCAGGCATGAATCTACAATGTCTGCCAGTAAGCAGCAGGCATTGCTTGTTATTTCGAATTGGTGCACTAAAGAGAGCCTTTCGATGACCCTAGCAGAACAGTCCTGGTGCTCTTTACTAAAAGACGTAAACTGAACGTTGGTTCAGTTAGTCTAAATAATCCAATACACCAATGAAACTAAGTATCTGGGTATTGTCCTGGATAAGCAACGGAATTGAAACTCTCATATTAACTCAACAACGGCGTATGTTCAGCAGGACTTTGACCTCACCTCAAAAATGATTTACTGGATGTACATCATAATAGTGAGGCCACATGTAACATGAGGCTATAGTTTGGTGGCCTAAGGGGACAACAAAAAATTATTATGAACCAGCTTACCTCATTGCAGAGACTAGCATGTCTCGGAATCACAGGGCAAAATGTCAAAGGACATTTTTAATGTACTTTCAGATTTGGACATGTTTTTTAGAGTCCCGTACGTTATGCCCAAAGAACTCTACTTTGGCAAGAATGGGGCAGCAGTCTTTGATAAAATAGACTGGGATACTGGTGGACTTCCTATGGAACCTAGCAACCTAGTTAGGTTCACGGATGAATCAGAAATTAATAGTGGAGTTGGCATTGGTGTCTTTGGACCCAACCAGAAAATATTGAAATCACTAGGAACTTATTAACAGTGTTTTATAAAGTCTTTAAAGCGCCTTCATCCACATTTTTGCCGACAGCCAAGCAGCACTGAAAGCACTGGTTTCTAACTGCCTGGATTCTAAGTTGGTTCAAATTGTTACTAAACTGCTATAATCACTCTCTCTCTCTCTTGCCATAACACAGTTAGGTTGTGTTGACTTCATTCATTGACCTTGACTTTTTTGTGGCATCCAGTGAGCTTCTAGAGCCTTGGCGGTTAATTTCAGTAAAGGAAATATGTATTAGGAAACTAATGAGTTTTTTTTCAAGTCACTGTATATACTTGAGGTATAATTTTTTGAGCACATACTATGTAAGTGTGTTGGTCTGTGTACTCTGGGGTGGATTCATTTTGAAGAGGTATTTGACCCCGGAGAAATGTAAATTGGTCGCTGCAAGCAGCATTCTCGTCTTTATTAGGAAAGGTGGAGAAGCTTTTGGAATAATAAATCACCAATTGCAGAAAATATATTTTAGGTCGCAGTACAGGGAAAAAAAGTAATAATAATAATAAAAAAATCAATTTCATGATAAATAAGGCACCCGGTAATATCATAAAAGCTTACTCGTGTTTACTGAAAATATTGTTATGATTTTTTTATAATGATTTAGTTTTTTGTTGTATAAACTATTAATTCGATTTGTTATACAAATAAATATTAATTATTACATATTAGGGTCTAATTATGTTTCCATTAATTAATCATCCATGTTATGTGAACGCATATAATTTTTATTTTACCATGTACGGCTGATTTATGTTTTATTTACATGGTATACATGA
>OY744477.1:158254377-158329166 GCA_963556175.1 Tipula confusa
TCTTTTGCTCAAGTTTGCTTAACATATTAAAAATGTGACTCCTCAATTTCTATTCAAACTCTATTTGTAAAATATAAGACTCCTTAATCTACATTAAAGCTTATTTTAAAAGCCTGAACTAACATTTATAATAAAGAAAGTCGAAATCTTTTATTTATTGATACTTTCAAAAACTGTTGGAAAGCTTTTGCTTTAAAATAGTCTTTCAATTATTATTATTCGAGAAAAAAAAATAAAATAAGTTTTAAAAATTTAATTTATTAATAAAATAACAGATTTTTAAACTTTTTAAATTATTCTTCCTCCATATCACAGTAAGCATTGCTAAGTTACTGAAATTTTCTTCTACTCAAATTAGGAAATAAGCATCCTAAATTAGTCCTAATGAAGATAAAAAAGTCGTAAAAGCAGGAGCGGTGCCAATTTCATGTAACATAAATTTAATAAAGGGAGACTTCGTCTCAACCTTAATTTAAAATCCTTTAAATTTAAAGCCTGAATTAATATTTTATAGTCTAAAAAGCTTAAAATTCTTAAATGTATTTCGAAAAATGTATTTATTTATTGATAATTTTAAAAGCTGTTGAATACTTTTTTTAATTTCAAGTGGTCTTCAAATTTGGTTTGTTCTATAAATTTGTTCTTAAAAGTGTTAAAATTATAATTAAATTAAACATCTATTTGAAAAGCTAATTTAACATTCAAAAATTAAAAAAAAAATTTAAATGTTATAGTTTTCCAATAGGTTTGTGTTTTTCAAAGTTTTTAATATTTTAAATATAATTATTACAGCTAATTTTAGATCAATTTGTAAATTATTTGTACAATGCCAGGTTCGCATTTTAAGGAACTTGGATTTATTTCACTTAAATGTAAACCGTTGGTGTGACTATCTTTTTTGTACAAAAGCTCTTGTAAGTATGTATTAGTTCTCTTATTCCTCAAGTTTGCTTAACTTAGTAAACACGTTACTCCTCAATTTACATTAAACTCTATTTATAAAGCTCCATTAAACCTTTCATAACAAAAATATTAAATCTATTAATTTATTAATATATTCAAAATTTGTTAGAAAGCTTTTGCTTTAAATTAGTGGATGTGCTACCAAATACATTGGACAAATATACTAAGTTATCATCACAAACCGCCATCTGATGGTAATACTCTCATTAAGACTAGTTAATATTCTTGCTAACGTAATAGTCGAAAAGATGGCGAATTAAACTAACCGAAACTTAGTTAATTTCTAGTTGAACCTAACTCGTCATAGTAAAACAGATTTTGAGCTTCCTAACCAAATGTCATGCACTTATCACATATCGTGAAAATTCCAACTTTATGGTTTACATTGCGGTATTTATAATTCTAAAATAAAAACATAATAACATAATCATAATAATCAATGTCTTGATGCAGAACGGAAATGAGCTTTTTTCTACCGTAGACTATTACATACAAAAAATTTGTTGCCTGTTTTGCTGTAATCATAACAATAAGAATATGATTACCAGTTTTTTATAGAATAAATTTAAAAAATTAAAATCAAATATATCAAGAGTATGTTGAGTATCACAGAACAGAAATAGGATGACGAGTGGAAGGATATTAAAGTAACATCCTGAGATTTTTGTTGATTCTACATCATTCGGAAATAGATGAATAAATAATAATAAACACATGTGAATATATTCTTGAAATATTTTGTGCTTTATACAGTAAAATTGGGGAAAAAAGCTTCATGAATTTTAGAAAAGGAAATAGCTTCATGTTCAACACACACAGACATATATAAAGGCAATAAATCATCAATTTTGAATGAATCCAATCTATATGCATCGCTTCTATTTAGTCAATATTCATAAACAATTTTGACAAGACGCCAATGAACCTGAACACACAATAAAAGCTTAATTTAAATTCAGTGTAGATTGTACCCTAAAAATAAAATTTTCTTTATCTGTTAACGTTTGTGGAAAATGATAAATTTATTGTCATTTGAATTAGTCCGTGTGTATGCTCGTTTCAAATTAAATTCACGGTCCGATTAGATTGATCAATTTAAAACAAAACAAACAACGATGCACATTGAGCGGAACAACTTCTAAATCAATCAGCCCTTTCTAAATAAATTTGAATAGAATAGGATTAATCCTTTTATGCTCACTGCCCATCCTAATAAAACAACCCAAAGGAGAAAACCAAAAGGAAAAATTTTAAATTTACATTAATGATACAAAAAAAAAATTAAATTCGCATTGTAATTTCCCTTAAAATTACCGCCTATATACTGATGACTGACTCGCGCTGCATCATTAATCATTTTAAAGTAATTTTTGAATGATTGGTTCATTGAATTTGGTTCATCATAAAAATAATTGGTACACAAAATTATGATGGATTCAAAAATAAAACAAAAACAATTTCGAGCAAGTAGGGTGTGTGTATCGAAAGCTTTTTAATTATTTATCTTTGGGTTATTATAGGAAAAAATATTAATTCCGGGGCAATTTATGGTTTAGGTTGGTATTGATTTTGTACGAATTGTATTTTGGTTTTGCTGAATAAATTTTTAAAATAATTATAAAAATCTGTAAAGGCTATTTATACTAATGTTTAAATTATTGGATATTTGGTAATTTTCTTTTGGGTCGTAAACCGAAGACGCACCGATTTTTTAAAGCTTAACCATGTTTATTGCATTTCTATGTGATTCAAGATTGAATTTCGGTTTACTATTTAGAAAAAGGTATTAAGTTTTAAAGCTTTCATGTCATAGATCAAAGCACATTGGAAGATTGTTTAAAGTTAAAAAAATTAAACTGTTAAACAACTATCAAATTTATCAAACAATCAATTGATTTTCAAGTACAAACTTAAGAGCTTTAAGTTTTTAAGTTTACAAAATATTGAATCGAATTGAAAGTAGCGCATACTGTGGAGTATGTTAAGCAAACTTGGTTAGAAAGGCCTTATCTTTAGTTCGAAGAAATTTTTACCACAGAAAACAATTTAAAAAAAATTCAAACAAAAAAGCTTTAAGCTTTATAAAATGTCAAAAGCCCTTTTAATATTTAAGCCCTTTTCAAGACGTGAATTTGCAGTAAGGTAGGTTACCTTCACTACATAGGGATATCTCAGAAAAAATGTCAAGTCCTTTCAGTTCAGTCGAAGAGACTGAAGTTTAAGAAAAAATGTCTGACAATCGCTGGTAAACAGCTTCAACATCTACTAATTGTGACCGTTCACAATTATTTTGTAATCATAAGTTGGGGCAAAATCTAAACTTACGATCAACTGCTTAATGAAATATTGATAGATTGTTGCAACATATTCGATACCGAATGAAAGCCGATGATGTTATAATAACCCAAATGGTGTGGCTATCATCGGGAGCCGCTTTGGTTCATCCTCAAGTACTAACTAAAGATAAGTTTCCTACAATTTTTGAAAATCTTGGACCATTTGAAATGGGAAACTTTAGCAGTTCTCCTTCATTTTGAAAAGCACTTTGATTAACTTGCTTTAAAATTAGTGCAGAATCCCCAAATATTTTGAAAAGTGATGCGACTTTAGACTTTAGACTTAGACTTAAACTTAAACTTAGACTTAGACTTAGACTTAGACTTAGACTTTAGACTTTAGACTTTAGACTTTAGACTTTAGACTTTAGACTTTAGACTTTAGACTTTAGACTTTAGACTTTAGACTTTAGACTTTAGACTTTAGACTTTAGACTTTAGACTTTAGACTTTAGACTTTAGACTTTAGACTTTAGACTTTAGACTTTAGACTTTAGACTTTAGACTTTAGACTTTAGACTTTAGACTTTAGACTTTAGACTTTAGACTTTAGACTTTAGACTTTAGACTTTAGACTTTAGACTTTAGACTTTAGACTTTAGACTTTAGACTTTAGACTTTAGACTTTAGACTTTAGACTTTAGACTTTAGACTTTAGACTTTAGACTTTAGACTTTAGACTTTAGACTTTAGACTTTAGACTTTAGACTTTAGACTTTAGACTTTAGACTTTAGACTTTAGACTTTAGACTTTAGACTTTAGACTTTAGACTTTAGACTTTAGACTTTAAACTTTAGACTTTAGACTTTAGACTTTAGACTTTAGACTTTAGACTTTAGACTTTAGACTTTAGACTTTAGACTTTAGACTTTAGACTTTAGACTTTAGACTTTAGACTTTAGACTTTAGACTTTAGACTTTAGACTTTAGACTTTAGACTTTAGACTTTAGACTTTAGACTTTAGACTTTAGACTTTAGACTTTAGACTTTAGACTTTAGACTTTAGACTTTAGACTTTAGACTTTAGACTTTAGACTTTAGACTTTAGACTTTAGACTTTAGACTTTAAACTTTAAACTTTAAACTTTAGACTTTAGACTTTAGACTTTAGACTTTAGACTTTAGACTTTAGACTTTAGACTTTAGACTTTAGACTTTAGACTTTAGACTTTAGACTTTAGACTTAGACTTTAGACTTTAGACTTTAAACTTTAGACTTTAGACTTTAGACTTTAGACTTTAGACTTTAGACTTTAGACTTTAGACTTTAGACTTTAGACTTTAGACTTTAGACTTTAGACTTTAGACTTTAGACTTTAGACTTTAGACTTTAGACTTTAGACTTTAGACTTTAGACTTTAGACTTTAGACTTTAGACTTTAGACTTTAAACTTTAGATTTTAGACTTTAGACTTTAGACTTTAGACTTTAGACTTTAGACTTTAGACTTTAGACTTTAGACTTTAGACTTTAGACTTTAGACTTTAGACTTTAGACTTTAGACTTTAGACTTTAGACTTTAGACTTTAGACTCTAGACTTTAGACTCTAGACTTTAGACTTTAGACTTTAGACTTTAGACTTTAGACTTTAGACTTTAGACTTTAGACTTTAGACTTTAGACTTTAGACTTTAGACTTTAGACTTTAGACTTTAGACTTTAGACTTTAGACTTTAGACTTTAGACTTTAGACTTTAGACTTTAGACTTTAGACTTTAGACTTTAGACTTTAGACTTTAGACTTTAGACTTTAGACTTTAGACTTTAGACTTTAGACTTTAGACTTTAGACTTTAGACTTTAGACTTTAGACTTTAGACTTTAGACTTTAGACTTTAGACTTTAGACTTTAGACTTTAGACTTTAGACTTTAGACTTTAGACTTTAGACTTTAGACTTTAGACTTTAGACTTTAGACTTTAGACTTTAGACTTTAGACTTTAGACTTTAGACTTTAGACTTTAGACTTTAGACTTTAGACTTTAGACTTTAGACTTTAGACTTTAGACTTTAGACTTTAGACTTTAGACTTTAGACTTTAGACTTTAGACTTTAGACTTTAGACTTTAGACTTTAGACTTTAGACTTTAGACTTTAGACTTTAGACTTTAGACTTTAGACTTTAGACTTTAGACTTTAGACTTTAGACTTTAGACTTTAGACTTTAGACTTTAGACTTTAGACTTTAGACTTTAGACTTTAGACTTTAGACTTTAGACTTTAGACTTTAGACTTTAGACTTTAGACTTTAGACTTTAGACTTTAGACTTTAGACTTTAGACTTTAGACTTTAGACTTTAGACTTTAGACTTTAGACTTTAGACTTTAGACTTTAGACTTTAGACTTTAGACTTTAGACTTTAGACTTTAGACTTTAGACTTTAGACTTTAGACTTTAGACTTTAGACTTTAGACTTTAGACTTTAGACTTTAGACTTTAGACTTTAGACTTTAGACTTTAGACTTTAGACTTTAGACTTTAGACTTTAGACTTTAGACTTTAGACTTTAGACTTTAGACTTTAGACTTTAGACTTTAGACTTTAGACTTTAGACTTTAGACTTTAGACTTTAGACTTTAGACTTTAGACTTTAGACTTTAGACTTTAGACTTTAGACTTTAGACTTTAGACTTTAGACTTTAGACTTTAGACTTTAGACTTTAGACTTTAGACTTTAGACTTTAGACTTTAGACTTTAGACTTTAGACTTTAGACTTTAGACTTTAGACTTTAGACTTTAGACTTTAGACTTTAGACTTTAGACTTTAGACTTTAGACTTTAGACTTTAGACTTTAGACTTTAGACTTTAGACTTTAGACTTTAGACTTTAGACTTTAGACTTTAGACTTTAGACTTTAGACTTTAGACTTTAGACTTTAGACTTTAGACTTTAGACTTTAGACTTTAGACTTTAGACTTTAGACTTTAGACTTTAGACTTTAGACTTTAGACTTTAGACTTTAGACTTTAGACTTTAGACTTTAGACTTTAGACTTTAGACTTTAGACTTTAGACTTTAGACTTTAGACTTTAGACTTTAGACTTTAGACTTTAGACTTTAGACTTTAGACTTTAGACTTTAGACTTTAGACTTTAGACTTTAGACTTTAGACTTTAGACTTTAGACTTTAGACTTTAGACTTTAGACTTTAGACTTTAGACTTTAGACTTTAGACTTTAGACTTTAGACTTTAGACTTTAGACTTTAGACTTTAGACTTTAGACTTTAGACTTTAGACTTTAGACTTTAGACTTTAGACTTTAGACTTTAGACTTTAGACTTTAGACTTTAGACTTTAGACTTTAGACTTTAGACTTTAGACTTTAGACTTTAGACTTTAGACTTTAGACTTTAGACTTTAGACTTTAGACTTTAGACTTTAGACTTTAGACTTTAGACTTTAGACTTTAGACTTTAGACTTTAGACTTTAGACTTTAGACTTTAGACTTTAGACTTTAGACTTTAGACTTTAGACTTTAAACTTTAAACTTTAGACTTTAGACTTTAGACTTTAGACTTTAGACTTTAGACTTTAGACTTTAGACTTTAGACTTTAGACTTTAGACTTTAGACTTTAGACTTTAGACTTTAGACTTTAGACTTTAGACTTTAGACTTTAGACTTTAGACTTTAGACTTTAGACTTTAGACTTTAGACTTTAGACTTTAGACTTTAGACTTTAGACTTTAGACTTTAGACTTTAGACTTTAGACTTTAGACTTTAGACTTTAGACTTTAGACTTTAGACTTTAGACTTTAGACTTTAGACTTTAGACTTTAGACTTTAGACTTTAGACTTTAGACTTTAGACTTTAGACTTTAGACTTTAGACTTTAGACTTTAGACTTTAGACTTTAGACTTTAGACTTTAGACTTTAGACTTTAGACTTTAGACTTTAGACTTTAGACTTTAGACTTTAGACTTTAGACTTTAGACTTTAGACTTTAGACTTTAGACTTTAGACTTTAGACTTTAGACTTTAGACTTTAGACTTTAGACTTTAGACTTTAGACTTTAGACTTTAGACTTTAGACTTTAGACTTTAGACTTTAGACTTTAGACTTTAGACTTTAGACTTTAGACTTTAGACTTTAGACTTTAGACTTTAGACTTTAGACTTTAGACTTTAGACTTTAGACTTTAGACTTTAGACTTTAGACTTTAGACTTTAGACTTTAGACTTTAGACTTTAGACTTTAGACTTTAGACTTTAGACTTTAGACTTTAGACTTTAGACTTTAGACTTTAGACTTTAGACTTTAGACTTTAGACTTTAGACTTTAGACTTTAGACTTTAGACTTTAGACTTTAGACTTTAGACTTTAGACTTTAGACTTTAGACTTTAGACTTTAGACTTTAGACTTTAGACTTTAGACTTTAGACTTTAGACTTTAGACTTTAGACTTTAGACTTTAGACTTTAGACTTTAGACTTTAGACTTTAGACTTTAGACTTTAGACTTTAGACTTTAGACTTTACACTTTAGACTTTAGACTTTAGACTTTAGACTTTAGACTTTAGACTTTAGACTTTAGACTTTAGACTTTAGACTTTAGACTTTAGACTTTAGACTTTAGACTTTAGACTTTAGACTTTAGACTTTAGACTTTAGACTTTAGACTTTAGACTTTAGACTTTAGACTTTAGACTTTAGACTTTAGACTTTAGACTTTAGACTTTAGACTTTAGACTTTAGACTTTAGACTTTAGACTTTAGACTTTAGACTTTAGACTTTAGACTTTAGACTTTAGACTTTAGACTTTAGACTTTAGACTTTAGACTTTAGACTTTAGACTTTAGACTTTAGACTTTAGACTTTAGACTTTAGACTTTAGACTTTAGACTTTAGACTTTAGACTTTAGACTTTAGACTTTAGACTTTAGACTTTAGACTTTAGACTTTAGACTTTAGACTTTAGACTTTAGACTTTAGACTTTAGACTTTAGACTTTAGACTTTAGACTTTAGACTTTAGACTTTAGACTTTAGACTTTAGACTTTAGACTTTAGACTTTAGACTTTAGACTTTAGACTTTAGACTTTAGACTTTAGACTTTAGACTTTAGACTTTAGACTTTAGACTTTAGACTTTAGACTTTAGACTTTAGACTTTAGACTTTAGACTTTAGACTTTAGACTTTAGACTTTAGACTTTAGACTTTAGACTTTAGACTTTAGACTTTAGACTTTAGACTTTAGACTTTAGACTTTAGACTTTAGACTTTAGACTTTAGACTTTAGACTTTAGACTTTAGACTTTAGACTTTAGACTTTAGACTTTAGACTTTAGACTTTAGACTTTAGACTTTAGACTTTAGACTTTAGACTTTAGACTTTAGACTTTAGACTTTAGACTTTAGACTTTAGACTTTAGACTTTAGACTTTAGACTTTAGACTTTAGACTTTAGACTTTAGACTTTAGACTTTAGACTTTAGACTTTAGACTTTAGACTTTAGACTTTAGACTTTAGACTTTAGACTTTAGACTTTAGACTTTAGACTTTAGACTTTAGACTTTAGACTTTAGACTTTAGACTTTAGACTTTAGACTTTAGACTTTAGACTTTAGACTTTAGACTTTAGACTTTAGACTTTAGACTTTAGACTTTAGACTTTAGACTTTAGACTTTAGACTTTAGACTTTAGACTTTAGACTTTAGACTTTAGACTTTAGACTTTAGACTTTAGACTTTAGACTTTAGACTTTAGACTTTAGACTTTAGACTTTAGACTTTAGACTTTAGACTTTAGACTTTAGACTTTAGACTTTAGACTTTAGACTTTAGACTTTAGACTTTAGACTTTAGACTTTAGACTTTAGACTTTAGACTTTAGACTTTAGACTTTAGACTTTAGACTTTAGAATTTAGAATTTAGACTTTAGACTTTAGACTTTAGACTTTAGACTTTAGACTTTAGACTTTAGACTTTAGACTTTAGACTTTAGACTTTAGACTTTAGAATTTAGACTTTAGACTTTAGACTTTAGACTTTAGACTTTAGACTTTAGACTTTAGACTTTAGACTTTAGACTTTAGACTTTAGACTTTAGACTTTAGACTTTAGACTTTAGACTTTAGACTTTAGACTTTAGACTTTAGACTTTAGACTTTAGACTTTAGACTTTAGACTTTAGACTTTAGACTTTAGACTTTAGACTTTAGACTTTAGACTTTAGACTTTAGACTTTAGACTTTAGACTTTAGACTTTAGACTTTAGACTTTAGACTTTAGACTTTAGACTTTAGACTTTAGACTTTAGACTTTAGACTTTAGACTTTAGACTTTAGACTTTAGACTTTAGACTTTAGACTTTAGACTTTAGACTTTAGACTTTAGACTTTAGACTTTAGACTTTAGACTTTAGACTTTAGACTTTAGACTTTAGACTTTAGACTTTAGACTTTAGACTTTAGACTTTAGACTTTAGACTTTAGACTTTAGACTTTAGACTTTAGACTTTAGACTTTAGACTTTAGACTTTAGACTTTAGACTTTAGACTTTAGACTTTAGACTTTAGACTTTAGACTTTAGACTTTAGACTTTAGACTTTAGACTTAAAACTTTAAACTTTAAGACTTTAAGTCTTAAGTCTTAAGTCTTAAGTCTTAAGTCTTAAGTCTCAAGTCTTAAGTCTTAAGTCTTAAGTCTTAAGTCTTAAAACTTTAGGCTTTTAGAAATTGCAATTCTTTATCCTTCTTTTCGAGTCTTACGATTAACCCTCAACCACAGACGCCAACTGTAAATTATATCGCTGGTGAATCAAAGATGGTGTGAAAGATTATCACCAAACCATATTAAAGAAATTTAACATTATGACTTTTTCGTATCTTAAATACCTTTTTTGTTAATGTAGATGGGGGCTTATTGGGTGTTAGTTAAATACATATCGGAAAAAGTCTATTGTTTATATTTATATATACTATGTGTGTGTGTATATCGATGTGTGTGGGTATAAATAAACAATACAAACAACTAAATAAACCAAACTAATTATTTTTAATTAAATTTCAGTATCAATTTAATCAATCAATTGATTTTCATTAGTGGAAATTTTTTTATGACTTTTTCATATTATAACATCGTCTTCGTCATCATTGTCACTATATCTATATATAAAGTAATGGTAGGTTTTTTTTACCTCCATCGGCGTCTTCTATTAGTTTTGATAATTATCTACTTAGAAACAGATGGGATGTTGTTTATTTAACTTTTATCATTATTTTTTTTTTGTTTCTTTTATATTATACACTTAGTATATATCCTACAGGTGAAAACTTAATTCGTTTGCTAAAGTAATCAGTTTTTTTAATTGAAAATAATAATTTATATTCTCTGGTGTTACTCAAAGGTATATTTTTAACCACCTCCACCTGCTCCCATTGAATGTTAAACTTTATTTTAAAAAAATTAATTCAAGGTAAAGACTACTTTTTCATAGATTCTAAGTAGGTAAAAGTTGTAAATAAAGGCCAACCAGTACTTTCAATAGTCTTTGATGTCTTCGAAGAATTAAGGTTCAAGGCTTATTCTTGGTTGTCTAGACTAGGGTTTTGTATTATATTTTTTTTTTGTTTTTGGACATTTGTATTAATATAATGTAGCTATAGCACTAACGAAGCCAATTACCGACTAAATAATTTTGATGCGTTAATAAAGATGCATAATTGTCCAATATTAAAACTTTAGCTGACGTCTCAAACCACCTACTGTTTAAATCAGTTCATGCCCTAAAGGCATTTAGTGGAGACTGCTCAAAAACAAACACTCTGTCATGCAACAAAAAATTCAACAGCTATCAGATCTATGGCTAATAAAATTGGTCTCAAGATAAACATCTGAAAAACCAGGATGA
Organism: Tipula confusa; assembly: GCA_963556175.1. Taxonomy (NCBI): domain Eukaryota; kingdom Metazoa; phylum Arthropoda; class Insecta; order Diptera; family Tipulidae; genus Tipula; species Tipula confusa. Next base: position 158,265,542 of record OY744477.1, read on the forward strand.
TGAGATGTAAGATAAATATAATCACACCGATTACACAGCTATTCATTTAACATGTTGCTTAGAAGCTGGAATACCTCTGTCCTGCTCCGCAAAACCAAACCAAAAGTTGTCTACTCGTGTGTAATATTACTACACTATAAAGGAGTGGGACATAGTAATTTGTTTTAATTGTATTTGAGCACAGGAAGATTATTGGATCGACTTAACAGATTATTTCCCAAAACGTATGCTTACCGTATAAATTATTACACAATGAAAATGGATTGGACATATACTAAGGAAACCACCAAGTAATATAACAAGAGTGTAATAGATAGGCAAAGGAATGTCGAAAGACCACCAATAACCTACAAAAGAATTTTGTTAATAGAAGCAAAAGAACTTAGAAAATCATGGATTGAAATGACGACCTATGTTTGGTAAATTTTGCAGCAATAGTTAAGGATATTTCACTTTTTTACATTTTAATTCATGCCTTCTGTACTGGGGCCTAATCTCTCCCAACTCTTTCGCGGTTAATTTAAGGTCCTACCAGTCAAATCTAGGACGTACAAATACAGGTTCGCTTTAAATATTCATCTGCACATGAACTTTTGAAAAAAGTAATAGCCCTCCTCCATTGGAATTCGAACCCAGTCCCTCTTGCAGACCCAATCACGGCAGATGTAACCACCAATTGCGCCAATTGCTTGGAATCGATTAAATAAATTTCACAACGTCTAGCATTAAAAGTTGGTTGTGACCCTATTTTTGGAAAAAAAAACACTAAATTTCTGTACTCTTTACATAATACATTAATCTAAAACTTAATTATTAATAGAGCAAATATTAACTGTATTACTATGGTATTAGTCCAAATCGATATTATCTTCCGGCATGTAATAAGAAACTATAACCATTTACTACAAAATTTAAAATAAATTGTTTCCGTTACATTAATGAGAAAATTAATGTAGTTTTTTTTTTTTTTTTCAGACCTACCATCAAAAGTTCATCAGGTTGCTGTAGCTAAACAAGTGAGTAGATTTTTTTAATGTTAATTTTATTAAATTGGTTTCCTCAAACTTAAAGTACATCTCTCATCGTCTACACTTGATATATAATCGTCTATTTTGACTTATTGTAGGGTTAATTTTTGTTTTACTTATTTCCACACTAAAAAATTGGCTTAAAGTTTTTTTAATACCACAAGATATAAGCTAAACTATAGTTATTCCTGTATGATCTAGGTGGCTTTTAAAATATTTTTCTAACTTAATACATCAACGATCTTTTTCTTGTTTTTGGCTTAAACTGTTATTTAAATTTGGGTTCAAATAACGTTAATTAACATCATTTATAAATTTAAGGATCAATGATACATTCTACATCTTGTTTTGTCAAAATCTTTTTTTCATTGGCTTTAATTTTTATTTTAGAAAATCTTTTTTTGATACTGCAGTATCAAATAAAGTGTTGGACCAAATACCAGGGCTGGTGCTAAACCATTTTTCAACCTGGTGTAATTTCCAAAAATGGCGCCCAAACCAAAATCCGTTCCTACGTTACATCGGAGGTAGGATTTGTAATGCATTTTTTACTGAAGTGGGAAACCTACATAATCCTCATAACTAATTTTTGTGAAATTTCTTTGCCACTCTCTTTATATGATAAATCATCATTTGAAATGAAATTCCGATATAATTTTTTTTTAATCCATTTTAAATATTTTTCCTCTTTTTTGATTATACTGCTTTTTTATGATTCAAAATGAGAGATCTCATCCCGGGGCCGCGATCAGTGTTGCAGAGCATAAGGCTTAAGATGTGCTAGAATAAAACTACAATCAATACGATTGTTTAGCACATCAAAAATGAAGATAGCGTCAGCAACATCCCGGCGTTGATTCATTCGCTGCAGTTTTAAAAGATTGCACCGATTGCTGTAGGGTGGTGATATGTGATTGACTCTCTGCGTAGAAAATAAACGTCGGAATGCATATATAATGGACTGTTTCTGCACGTCACATTTCAACATATGCCATATATAGGGCTTTATCTTTAAGTGTCAGAAAATAACAAAAAAAAACTTTAAAATTACCTTTTATAGAGTCCAGCATAACGTACGCCTTTCAAATTATGGAATTAATGTGTTTCAATAAGGTTAGATCCAATGAGAATATTCGAACTGAGTACAGAGAGGCAACACCACACGACAGTTACTAAATAGGAAACTTTCCCCAACTTTAATAATCGGTCTTATAAAGCAAATCTTCCAAGGATCTGAAAAAATCCAGACCAAATGCTTTTTATTGAAAAAGAAGTAACAGGTCTAGACTTAATAAATTTAATGATCGGAGATATTTGTATAGTTGCCATTGCCTGCGGATTAAATATTTTAATATTAGTAGCCGTTGAATATTATAAGACAATTTGGGCTTCTTTACATGCGCATAAACCTTCGCTTTGCACTCCGACGTCAATTTCTACTTTTGTTTAATAAAAAAATCTCTCTGGTTACTATATGTCGGAACATCGGCAAATTAGTATTATCGTCGAATATCACAGTTAATCTAGATAGCTGTTGTTCTAATGATGTGTGCTTTAATCGAATAAACAATTACAACGAGTAAGTTCATGTTATATCTAGATAGATGGGTCTACCACAAAAGTCACTTACTCTGTCTCAACTTGTAACTAAACTAAACTAAAAAGTATTATTGTTTATATTTATAGTTTAAAAGTGTTAAAGTTATTTTATACTTTTTGTGAAAAGTCATCGAAAAGTTACCTCAAAGTTGCACTTTTCAGCTACCACCTATGAGGCAATAGCAAAAGCTTAAACAATTTAAAAAATATAGTTTGAAAAAACAAAATCAATCGCGGCATTGCGGTCGACGAATGTAATTCGTACTGCTGCTCAGATGAAGGCAATCCTGGAAGTTCTTTTAAGTCTGATAACTATAACAATTTATAAATTTGATTGAGTTTACAGGATGGCTGAGATCAAGTGTTACCAAATGAAAACGCTGTATTTTTTTTAATTTTGATTATTTTTTATGGAAATTTCGTGGAATATGTTGAAAACATATTACATTTTATGAAAACCATGTTACTGCTTGATATGACCTCCTTTGGCTCTGATTATTTGATTCAGTCTTCCATGAAACCATTGCATGCTGACCGAATGTGGGCTTGCGGAATTTTATTCCATTCTCGAACAAGAGCTGACTTCAATGCATCAACACTTTCGTATTTTTTAGTGGACACCTTACTCTCCAAAATGGACCATATGGAGAAATCCATGGGATTCAAGTCTGGTGAATATGGTGGCTATTCTTTCGACGAAATCAGCCGCGGAACGCAATTTTGTAAAAATTGCTGTATCGCTCGAGCTTTGTGTGACGGTGCCGAGTCCTGTTGGAATGTCCAACGGTTCGTACCAAAGTGTTTACGTGCCCAAGGTAGCAAAGTTAAGGATCTTTTGGCGGTACACCTCTTGGTTTACCTTGACTCCATGTTCGATGAGAACCAGAGGAGTGCGTCGATCTGCAGTAACTGCAGCCCAAACCATAGCATAAGCTGGTGATTGCTTGCGCAAGGCAACTCTTGTGTCCAAATTATCGTTGGACTTGTGCTCTAACCAAACACGATCATTTTGTTTATTCAAAAACTGTTGAATGGTGAAAATTTTCTCATCAGAAAAAACAAGTTTTGGAATCTCATCACGTTCGGCCAAGGCCTTCAATGCTCGTGGTCTTTCAAGCCTAACTTTTTTTTGTGCCTCCGTAAGATCTTGAACTTTTTGTATCTTGTAGGGCTTCAAGTGTAGTTCATTTTTCAATATGGTTTGAATGCTGTATCGTGAAACAAACATGTAGACGTGCGGCTAATTGATTGGCCCTTTGACGAGGATTTCGTTGGATTCGTTTCTTCACTTTTCGTATCATTTCTTTTGATGTTGCTGTCTTTTTAGGACCACCTCTGTTGCGTTTAGCGATGCTACCAGTTCCGTTGTATCGAGTTATGGTTCGATACACAAACATTTTATTCACATTCGTTGATTGGTATTATAGTCATCCTGAAAGCTTCAAGACGTTCTTGGTGACTTTCGACTATACTCAATGGCTCCGTGCTCAGTGAGTCTCGATGAGACCTGCCACGTGGTGGATTCGCATGAACTGATACGTATGCTGGTTTTCATTGCAATTTTAATAATTTTTGTCTATTTCCTGATCCATGGTGACCGTGATGTTCTTTTCGGGAAATACTTGCCTGCCAGAGATTTTGTGTGTCTTAGTAGACTAAATGGGTGTCTACTACCTATTTTGTCATCGAAAGTAAGGATTTAAAGCGCATATGCTGGTGTCATCCGGTCGAGTAAGGTCGTTTGAGTGCCACGTACAAATTATTTTCGGGTGGTTCACCGGGAATATCGGCGATGATTTTGCACTGCATCAAAATTGCTAAATTATCTGGATATCCGGATCATCCAGATAGTTCAAAATTTAATTATCTAATATTTGGATAAAAAAATTTCTTGAAACGTTGCAGATTCTACTTGTAACATCGTCTTCATTTAATGGAACTATATGTTAACCTTAGAAGTTTTTATTTAGAGAATTTTTGTAGGATTATTACTTGATACCTGCTACCTTCAGATGTCGTCCTTTATCTTTATAATTACTTCAATTTGAACAATATTCAGATGCAAATTTTCTGAATATGGTTTAAATCTGCGTATTCTTCAACTTATTAGAATCTCCGCAGTTCTAATTCAAGAATATTTTGAGATATCTGAGTCATAAAAATACATTTAAATGAACCAAAACCACTCTACAAAAGTAATTTAAAACCTTTATTTAAAGTTAAAAAAAAAAATTTATAAGTATGGTGAAAACATTAAAAATTGTGTACCACAACATAAACACTTAAAAAAAGAAAATGTCGAAATTTTACGTTTAAAATTGATGATCCAGAAAAAATAAATCGTTACACATTTTACTTGTTCCTCCATATAATTGTTCAAAGTAATTTTCATTATTTTCAAATATATATCTACACAGCTAACTCTTTAATTATTGCTAAGCAACAACCGCACACTGATCTATTAACGTTCATTAAAGTACACTTTTTTATGTTTAGTCTCTCTAAACGAACGAATGATTTTTCCATCCGCGTTCAAACTTGAGGAACATATATAATATATAAACGGGTGTATAAAATTCCGTAGAACAAACATTAATTTAAAATCAGAAATACGCAGCGGGGAAAATTTGTGGAAGAAAATGGGAAAAAAAACGATTTTTTTTTTTATAAAAACAGGAAAGTGGAAACGTTTAACTTCCTTAACTAATAATTCACCATGTTGTTGTTTTTGTTGTAGGTGTAAGTGTTGGTGTAGTATATACCCATATATGTAACGAACGTGGAAAATATGTGTTCGAGTGGAATAAATGTGTGGAAATTATTTTCCTCTCGTATATTATATATGTGTATACATATAGTAGTACCTTTTATATACACTTTCGATGGTAATATTCGTTTAATTACTTTGAATTTTCATTTTTTTTCCATAATTTAATAATATATAATTTTAAAGTAGGTAATTATAAAATTATATGAATTATAAAATAGAAAAACGAGGACAATATTTTAAAAGGTGTATGTATATGTACATTGTAAAAGAGTATGGTTTCTGAGAATTTTAAACTCAATTTGAAGCGATAGTAAAGTGCATAAAGTCAAGGATTATTTAGAGTGCCTGCCGATTTCTTTTATTTTTTTTAATGGCAATGGATTTAATTTGTAAAAGGATATGTTCATAATTTTGTTATAAAATTTTAAAAGTTTACTGAAAATCAAAATTAAATTACCTTTAGTTCATAAAATATCACTCAAAAACAATACAGTGCTAAATGAAAGCGATTGGATCCATAAACTGTATTATCGTATTTTTGTACTTTTTCTAATTGAAACTTATATTCTCACCATTTCTGACTTTATCGTCAGTTTAATAGCCTTACCTAATTTTAGACCATTGACACATTAAACTTTTGCAAGATTAATGCATCAAAGTCATTAAACTAAATTTAATTGATAACTTTAACTGAAGCCTAAAGCTATGTATGGAGCTGAAGCTAACCTAAATTTTAACGTGGTCTCCACAAATCTACAGATAAATATCGCACTAAAAAAAATATGTAGAGATAAATTTTGGCATCCCTAATTTAAATTGTTTTTTGTTTTTAATGCGTGTTGTTATCAAATTTTTTAGATTTTATTTTAGATTTTGGTGCTTTATAAGATTTTTGGTCTTGGTTGGTCATTTTTTTCTTCACTTTTATGTGGTAAACCGAAATCATGTACATTATCCGAAATCATCAATTTCAACATTCTATCATATTATCGTATTTAAAAAAATATATAGCAAAAATTATGAACGCGTAAAATAAAACCTAATGAAATGTCAAAATTACTCATTAATTTAAAGATTATCGAGTAGTCGTTGAACAAGACGTATGTCTTTTTTTTCGTGTGAAAATTTCATTTTTTCGTAAATTTTATTTTAATAAAATATAAAATTATAAAAAATTTATAATACAACATATAAAATATAAATATAAAATCTATAAGTTGATATTAAAAGCTAAATAAAATAAATAAAAAATTGATTCGTGCCAGTTTATTCATACCAGAACTTTGTGTTAAATGCAACACAAATGTAAACAGAAAATCTCTTGGTATTAAATGTAGTGAATATGTTAAAGCCTACCACAATAGTTGTGCAAACATTTCTACAGAACTTCTCTGTGGTTTGTCTAATGAATCAGCTACGTGGTTGTGTCCTAAATCTCGTAATGTAACTCGGTGGTCCATCATTGAGTGCGCAGATACAATATCTTAGGAAATTTTTAGTATTCAAAAATTTATCTGATGTTGTTTTAATTTGAAAAAAAGATGTACAACATTAACTGGAAAAGTTAAACAGTTTGGAAATGTCTCAAAATGTTGTTTGCTCTAGTCTTGACTGGAATAACAAAATTGATTTACTGACCAATGAAAACCAGTACCTATAAGGTAAATTAAATAAGCTGAAGGTCGTGTTTCAAAGTATGAGGAGAGACTTATTAAATGGTTGAGGCTGAGCGGGATTTAAATGGTCAATATGAACATTTTTGTAACATAGTTGTTTGTGGTTTGCCGGCATCTGCTGTTGGTATCTGCTGTTAAAGTGGCACTTTTTAATAATATGCTAAATTTTTGTATTGTTCCTCAATTCGTTAAAATCCACTTTTAAAAGGATTTTTTAGTTACAGCTCCTATAATTTTTAATAAGCTTAAATTCGAAGTCTAGATTTTTGTCTTCCATAAGGAAGTGGTTATTCTAGTCCTCTACAGATGGTTTTGTGTTTGAGCGAATTGTTTAATGTGCTTTCATTCTAATTTTAAATTTTAAATTTTTAACTTCTGCTTCCATAATTAGTTGCATATTAAGATCACCTAGTTATTTATCACAGTTTTTTAGTCTCTTAATGATTATGACTGTTACTGGATATTTTTCCATAAAGCTAACATTGTTTGTGAACATAAACAATAATTAAATAAATAAATAAATTGTCGCGAAAATATTGGAGACTATATAGTAGTGCCATCTATTATTCAATCCGACAAACTATATTTTCCATTTTTTTTTTGTTTCGTCAAGCTGCGTACCGATGAGCAAAATTATGTATGTAATTAGTATGGAAAATGTATCTTAAGTCGAGCTGCGTATCGACTTTTAGCTCAAAACTTAGATACATTTAGAAAGAGCTGCGAGTAACCAAATTCAACATTTACAGTCAACTGAGGATAATTACGATAACGAAATAAAAATACTTATAACCACATACCAAAACAAAATGTTATGTTATTAAACAACCTTCTCAACGCTGTATTTGCACAAAACAACATACATCAAGAACCATATGCAATATGCAATAAGAGTAATGTCTGACTCCATTAGAGAAAAATTACATTAAGTACAAAACATAGGAATTGATATTTTAACCTGGGCTGCGTTGACAGTACCATTACTAAAAAACAAAGAGACTCATATAAGATGCCATTAAAATTCTTAAGGAGATCCAATTAACCACCGATTCCCTTGGATTTTTAGAGCTTAGGTATCAAGCGCTAGAAAGCATACGTTTCGTTAACTCTGTGAAAAATTTATAAACTTGAATTGCGTTCCTTGATCTGTAGTTTTGTTGTGTTTGGAACGCCGAATCGCATTGGGCTATTGCGGCTTCAGATGTATCGATCCGGCTCAAATTCACCCAAGAGGTAATTTCATATCTCTTTGCGCTTTCGATCGTTGGCAGTTTAAACAAGGTGAGCAATGGATCATGTCTTTGTTTATGCAAGACCAAAAATAGCGAGCTATAATTAATTTTCGATGTATATTTGCAATTGTTGCCAGTCGATATCTCGCAATAGATTTCAAGGCCAGGAAACTTAAAAAAATCTTTTTTTTTTAGTGACTATCAGAATTAGAAAGTAAATTCTAAAGTTCTTGGTCTTTGGTTATTGTGTTGTAGTCGACATGTGTTCCGACTGCGGACTGCTCGTTGTTGGTGGTGCGGAATAATGTATCCGCGACAAAGTTATCTTGTCCATGTTGAATTAACTAATGTAATCCAAGTGGCGTGATTGCCTTGGATTATGGCCAGTTTTAGACTGAATTGCTCATGTCAAAGGATATTTTATAGCCAGATGATATTTTATAGCCAGATCTTGTAGAATGGCTAAATATTTCCGTTCAGTTTCCAAAAGTTTCTTATAGAAGAATCCCATGGCTCACAATAACTGGGTAAACAAATACTCTTGTTTTGGCCTGTTTTTTTTTAGTGTCGGGAATGAATTTTGACATTCGTCAGACAAAGAAAAGTTCTTGGCAGTCTTAGGCTTTTTCAATAAAGCGGCCAAGTGAGAATAAATTGGGGCCAATGTTTCAGCGAGTTTAGGAATAAGTCGGTGGTAGGAATTCACCATTCCGGGTAGTCACTAAATTGCTTCAATTGTAGAGGATTAGGGTATCTGATGGCCTTGATTCGTTTTTCTGACGGTGAAATTTCTTCAGGAAATTCACACTTGGTGGTCTTGATATAAAGTTTAAAATCCCCTTACACAAACTTTAACTGCATTCCACCTAAAATAATTGACTTTAAAAACGAACCATATAAAAGTGAGAAGACAGAGCTAATATCTTATACGCCAAAGGCAATTATTTGATGACGAAAAGTTCGATTGCGATAAATGCCTAAACAAGTCTCTTTTGAAGGGCTCGAAATTGGTACCCCTTACTCTATATTCAGAAATAATTAGGTGATATGTTTTTTTTACAGAAACCATATTAACAAATATTTACGCTCAGAGCAGTGCTTTGAATCAATCAAAGAACTGCTGACGAAGTAAATATGATTTCTGTACATCTTTATTATGGTGAGCGTCCTGAAATGTTCCATAGCATGAAAGCTTCATGATACAGCCCTATGGTAATAACATTCTTCACCGATAACATGACATGCAAATTTGCTTGTGGCTGATATAAACTCTCAGGAAAATGGTTGTACACCTCGTAGTTTTAAACTAACATCCATTATTAAATCGGTTCGTAGTCGCTTTTACGCAGCTACCACTATAAAAACATCTGTTTATTGTTTAAGAAAATTATTCCGAACAATGAAAAATTCGTCGCAAATCAGTACTCATAGAGGAAATAATATCAATGGAGGATATAGAGTATTTTCATGAGCGGTGAAAAGCGGAATGTGGTATGGTTATAAAGTCTACGAAGGTTCGACTACCCTTATGGATAAACTGTGGATTAAAACTGTTGGTTTCGGTTTTTTTAACCCAGCGTATATTCCAGGCAGTGAAATCGGTCTTAAAAATAAATAAAAATAAGAACGCGAGAAACGTCTGCTCAATATATCAGAACTAACCCAAGTGTGATTTATAAGCTATTACGATTGAATAATTGGCGCAGTGGTTAAAACTACGACTGAGCCGGGAGGTACCGGGTTCAAATCTCACCGGAAGAGGGTTGAAAAATGGAGTTTTAATCGGTTCTCACTATGAACACAACTATGATCCCCTGTTAAAGTGCAGAAACCATGGGCCGAACCATCGCCATTACAGGCTGGCTGGAGCAATGCAATATGCAGATGATGAATATTTAAAGCGAACCTGTATTCGCACTTCCTCCATATTGCTAGAAATGGTGTAAAGTCGGACGTTAAGTTAACCGTTAAAGAGAGCTTCAGAACAGAAGGAGCCCCAGAACAGGAAATAAAATAGCATGGAATAAAATATAATAAATGAAAATAAAACTATTACAATTGCTAAGATTTCGTTAGTATCAGCGAAAAAGATAAGACTTTACAAGCTGTTGAATAAGGACACAAAGCAATTTGTGATTATCGATAGATCTTAACTTGTGCGAATTTATGACGAATGCACAAATAAGGTGGAGATTTTTTGGATCAAATGGTTCATAAATACTCTTAATGAAAAAGTTGACAAGGTAATGAAGTTTTCCCCTAACGGCAGCTTAGATAGAATACCGCCGACATAAAATTGCGAAAGGTACCACCAAACAAAATATTTTAGGTTCGATTAATTTTAAAATTCAAGTTTTTCAACATTTAAAAGTGTCGGAAACTTATCATCATCACTATCCTCTCTACATTGTTGGGAGTCAGGACCAGTAATCATAATTCAGAAAGGTGCGACACCAGCTACCACCACCAAAAAGTATAAAGTTCATGATTTACATAGTGCCACCACAATTGTTTCTTGCAAGGAATGCAGCGTATTCCTTATGCGTATGTGAAACATAGATATATCTAATCGCTTCAAAAGGTACATTGTTCCTTCCATAATCTCCTTTCTTTCATATAAGAAATTGTTATATGCTTACTTTATTTTCTGCAAGTCTCGAAATGCAGCTTCAGCACTATCAAATTAGCCAATATAAAATTTTCCCATTTTTAGCTAACCTAAAAATTTGTTCCATACAAAAAGGGGTAAAGGACACACCTCACTTTGCCAATCTAGGCAAAATATTTGAGACTAAAGGACAAGTTAATGCAATGCATAAAATAACAGGAGCAGCCACAATGCGGCTCTTCCAGAAAAACAAAAACGTACAACTTGTAGACGATGAACTTGTGATCAGGTTGAAATTAACGAGGTTTCCTCTTAAGAAATAAGCGTTAAATAATTAATAATTTTATTCGTTGTTGGAGACCAACTTAACACTTCTAAATCAAAAAACTTCCATTTAAAGCATTCCAGGATAATACGCAAGTTAGAGGAATGAAATCTACCAAACAGAAGATTTTCACGTTAGATATTCAAAAAAAAATGTTAAGGTCAAAAAATTGACTTGGGATGAAATAAAAGCGATTACCAAGGATGATTCCGATTTTGAGGAGGAAAGCGATGATGGTTAAAGCAGATGATATATTACTTGAAGTGGCACAAGTACCAGCCAAAGGTATTCGATCGGTAGAACGATACACTGAGTCCACAGAAAATAATGAACATAATGAAATAAAAGAGTTTGAGCTTTAAAGCTTTTAATGTCAGTAACTACCAAATCTGTGAGTTGTGCGAGTGCTTAACGATTAATGAGTTTTGAAACTTTCTTGGATCAATAAGCATCCAATAGTGTAGAGCAAATATTTAAATCGTAAAGTTGCAACAACGTATCAATATTATTTGGAGCGATACCGGCCCACGCATACATTTAATAACAAATTTAAGGTTTAATATGTTTATACTAAAAGTATTTCACACACTTCAAATATGCTATTTTTTCATTCGTCAAGCTGCCATCTATAAAAGAGACGTTTCTATATAAAAAAAACAAAAATCCAACATCATTTTAGAGCAAATGTGACCCTTTACTGAGATCTTTTACAAGATTTTTCAGGCCATACTTTAACAAATGGTGATTATTTTAGGTGGTCAGCTTAATGAACGATTTTACACACATTTGGTCAGGGCGTTAAGGTCAGCGATGGGGACTGAAACTCACGACCTCGGTGTGTTTAAGCCAACATCTTAACTATAAAAAGCTATATATAATGCTTATGTTAAGTCTATTATGCATTGTATCTGGTTTGTCTGCGAGTGGAGCTCCTAAATCTCATGTTAACTGCCTCGGTTGAATTCAAAATAGAAGGTAGAATAGTAGTGTATATTCCAAGATATTCTTAAAATGAACCGTTAACTAAGCTTGTTCGATTTACCACACAAAGTTGTCTCATATTTTGGCAAGTACTTGCTTAAACCAGTGACCAAATTTCAGCTTAATTCTCTAATCGGGTTTGTATGGTCCAGACCTAAGAACAAATAACTGAGATCATATATTCATTATTGGTACAATAGACATTACCATGAATGGAAGACTATTGATGGTAAATCTCTAAAATAGATTTGAAACTGCCAACGCAAGACTTACCATCTATCTTAAAACTTCCGTACTACTTAAATTTATAATTTTTAATTTAATAAAAACTTATTTTTTATATTTTTATTAAGTAGTTTATTTTATTTTAATATATTCGTAATATAAATACATAAAATAATAATTTTTAATATTATTTTTTATGTATCGTTCATTTCACCACACAAAAGAAAAATAAATTTTTTTTATTAAATTAAATATATAAAATTAAAATTAAGTTAACTAAAAAAATAAAAAATTTAAAATCATTACAAAATAATTATAGTATTATTTTAATAAAACTTAAAAATATTGTGATTATTTTATTATATATTTGTTAAGTTAGTAAATTATATATTATAGTATAAATGTAATACTGAATTTTAATAAAAAAAAATTGTTAAAAACATTTAACTTTTTTTTATAAAATCGTTATCATTATTTTTAAATTATTAAACATTACTCTGCTATATTTAGGAAAGTTACAGTATTTAAATTATACATTTTTTTATGGGATTGGTCATTTAAAAAGGGTATTGTTTTTACTAAATGTGCGGGATGGCAACCAGCCGGCCACACGTTTAAAAAAATTGGACGGAAAATACAATCACATATACAGATCAGTTTAGTTTACTTTTAAAAAATAAAAATACTGTTAAACTTCCTAAGTTCTATTTAATTTTATATATATATATATATATATATATATATATATATATATATATATATATATATATATATATATATATATATATATATATATATATATAAATACATGTTCCTGAATAATGGAATATATACCGAAAGTATATTAGAAATAATTTTGCAATGCTAAAGTTGTTACCTACCTCATGATGTCTAGTTTACCTTTCGTTTACATTAAACGGCCTAATTGATTTTTTTTAATGAATAACCCCCTTCTTTGAACAGAAATGAAAATCACTGTGGATCAAAGATATATCTATGAAATTAATAAAATGGGAACAAATATTCAAATTAAGAAGTTGTCCTATTACTTTGTATTAAGCTTTGAATATAAATCAGGACTAGTTGGTTTATTTTATTGATTATATAAATTACCTCGTAAATTGACCTATCTGGATTAAATAAGAATTTGATATGGTTGAGGTAACCGATTACCATTGACTTTTTATTTTCTACAGTAGTATTGTGATCCTCCCCGAATAAATAGTGAGCATAAATTCTGCTCACAGTGCGCCGAAATTAGATTTGTTTGTCTTTTAAGGGCGCGTGCAGAGAACTTCCATTTGTTGAATCCAAAACTATAATCTAATTGTATAAGTACTTATATGTTCGCACTTTGGACGTTGGTATCATTGTTTGGAATAAAAATGTGCCATAATTTTGTCCGAATACAGTTACTCGATAAAATAATATTATCGGATACGTTGTCAGGCTTCCCCTTTAAGGCGAGCAAAGCAGGCCCCGTCATTTGTGTATACCATTATAATATTATGATATTATTATGTACACAATATGTTGCATGAAAATCATTAGAGAGTGTTAAGGATAAAGGCCAAATCGGTGGCTCAATTAGTGGCCAATAAATACAAAACCTTTAAGATCTATGATATTTGTCAGAGGTAACATCCTATTGCTGTTCATTGTTTCAATTTTTAAATGGATCATTTAAGGACTTGATATACGCCATCTTTTGACGAGTGCGCCATCTTTTATGTCGATATAACAACATTGAATAACTTTGACATATCAACCAATTGAATTGCTTATACATGTTTTTGAGACGGCATTCAGTAAACGCGCCTAAATAGTAACGCTGTACATTGAAAATAGTCGTTCAGTTTTGTAAACTCAACGTGCATATCGTCAAATATATCATGGCCAGAACACACTGTTTGACTCTTCGACGCTAGGTGTCAAATTTTGTTGAGCATGGGACAATGAGAGGTGCTGTTCATCAACGGCCAAGACGTTCTAATAAACTGGTTGAAGCGGTCAAAGAAAGCGTTTCCCATAACTCAAAAGTGTCATATCGTCGTCGCCCTCAGCATTTTGGCATCAGTGGAACCACTTTGGCGCATTTTGAAGGATGATTTGCATTTGTTTCCGTATAAAGTGCAATTAACACAAAGAGTATTGTCGACAGACCATCCACGTCGTTTTAAAAACGACCGACTAGTCGCTTGAATATGGTTGACACTGAATCTAATTTTTGGAAGCTAATTTCATAGATCGACAAGGCCCATTTCACACTTTCTGGCGGCGTTTATAAGCAAAATTGCCTAATTTAGGGAACGGAGAATCCACAAGAAATCCATGAAACGTCATTGCATGACTAAAAAGTGACTGTTTGGGCCGGCGCTTGCGCCAGAACTGTTGTTTGCTCATTATGTCGGCCCGCAAATGCGTGGAAAATGTATTGACGGGTACTGGAGACGGGGCGCCATTCCACACTGCAAATCAAACAATTCAGTTTCTGCAACGAAGATTTCCTGGACGTCTGATGACAGAAAGAAGGGACATTGACTGGCCATCCATATCTCCAGATTTGACCCCTCCGGACTTGTTTTTGTGACTTCAGCAGGCCTCAGACAGATCATTGACAAGCTCAAGGTAAACACTCGTGCCGAAATCATCGCCCGAGATCTTCGAAAAGATAATGAAAAAACGCAGTAAAAAAGGTACATTTTGCTTTGGCCAATAAAGGCGGCAACTTAATTGATGTAATATTCAAAAACTAGTCCATTAAATTGCAAAGAACCAAATTAAAGAAACTTCCTAAATTCACCAAAATGTTACGGCTTAAGCTTTATAACTGTCGTATTTCCAAAAATTTCATATAACTTTGTGATATTCCATTATTCCGATACCTTAAAATTAGTGTCCAAAATAGTATCACTCCTGAGTTAATCGAGGCTTTCATGTATGTTCAATGTTTGAACCTTTTGCAATTAAGGACTTTATGTAAATATGTAAATGTATATATATATATAATATAGTAATAATGTTAAATTATGACATTTCAATTATGAAATATTTAAAATGTTGATCCTTCAACGTTAAAATTTTACTTCCGCTTATTCTTACCTTTTCGTTTCTTCTTACGATTACTATTACTACTACTATTATTAGTACTACTAGTGCTATTGCTATTACTATTATTAATATTATTATTAGTGCTAGTATTAATTGATGCTGTCGATGTAATATTACTGCTCGAACTAGCGTCATTCTTAACTTCATCTTCTACTTCTTCAATTATTTCTTCTTCCTCTTCTTCTTCGTCTTCCTCGGCAATATCTTCGCAAAAACTCTTACTACCAATATTTAATTGCGATAACAGTTTTTCTTTAAGCATCTCGTTCTCGTTTTCCTCGTTGAGCGCCTTACGTTCTTCGATTAGAAATTCTTCTTCGGAAATTTTATTAAAACTCGGATTTTCAAACACCGGACAATTATCGATGAAAACCGTTTTTGGTGTGGTAGTTGTATCTTGCCCACCAGATTCATCAACTTCATCTTGATTATATGTATAAAAATCGTTGATAAGCTTTTCGCGCACATAGAACACCGTATGATTACCATTTTTTTCGATTATTTTATTTTCAACGTCGTACTCTTGTCCCTCCTCTTCATCATCATCATCTTCGTCATCTTCATCATCTTCTTCGTCATCATCATCCTCTTCTTCTACCTCTTCATCACTTTCACTATCGCCTTCCGTCAAGCTGCGCGACAAGTTTTCTTGAACTTTTTTATTTTCCAACAATTCTTGTAGCACGTGTTTCATTTTAGCGTTCAACGACATTTCCGGTTTATCATCGACAATTTTCTTTTGATAAAAACCCATATACCCTGCATTAGCGCTATAATCAATAGAAGTATCAAACTCATCATGGTCGGCCATGTCATTCGATCGACCAATAATAATCTCGTTTGGTATACCATTTCCACCCAAAGTCGGATTCATCACCTCGACAATGGTTTGTAATGGTTTATGGATACCGGCTAAATTTTGTTGCTTCAAATTGTATACATTTATGTCGATGGGTTCGATTTTTTTCTCGACCACCGGACATACAACCTCCGACGAGGATACAACGCCCGCTTGGTGTTTAATCGAAAATATTGACAGAGGGATTTGTTCGTCGGACGGTGTTTGTATTGGCGTCTTGCTCGGGTCTTGTAATTCAATTTCAATTATTTTTTCCGTACACGTTTCAACCTAATTTTCATTGAAATTTTTTTTTTTGTTGTTTTTGGTTTGGGGAAAATTTTTTAAGAAAAAAAAAAAGTTAAAAAAATGGATTTTCATTTTTTATCTTATTTTATATAGTATAATAAAATTAAATTTTTAAAAAGAGCAAATAAAATAACCAAAAATACAGCACTTCACAAAAAAAAAATGAAAGCTTTTGTATAAAACTTTACCCATACATAAAAAATTGTATATACAACAAAAAAGCATAAAACAAAAAATACTTTATGTGCATGCACTAAAAACATAAAACATTTTTTTTATACATATTTATATACGTAATCCTCCAAAATCGCTACACCATATCAGATCTACTGTATATAATACAGAATTGATACTTGAAACATGCACAGTACCTAAAACTAAAGCCATATATACATAAAATGAGTCCCATCCCTTTAAATTTTGTAAAAATGTGTGTATGTGTCACTCGTGCAAAGATATAAAACAAAACACACCACGAGCTTTATACATAATATACTGTTGTACATATGAGCTTCCATGCAAAAGCTATTTAATGAAACAAAATTCCAATTTTACCATCTCACATTTCCAAAGAAAAAGTTACTTTTGATGTGCTAATCAAAATGTGCTTTTAGATTTTTTTTTAAATTACAGGCTATATATATGGTGTTGTATTTTTAGTATTATGGTTTTAAAGAGCGTAATACGAACGCCAACATATATAGAGCCGATGAATATATGATTAAATTTATGACTAATGAAGCTTCCATCAACCAATTAGTTTTAGTCTTGAGAAAAATTTATTTTAGTATAGCAAGTGCAAATTTGTTTACGTCATCATTTATTCAAAATCAAATTTAAAAATTTCTTAAATTTAGATCTGACTATCAAACATTTAAATAATATGGAATTTCATTTTCAATAAAAACTACCCGAAAGTTAAGCAAAAATAGATTGAATATTTTTAAACTTAAAACCGTGTTTATTTCACTTAGTTTAACATGTCAAAAAGAACGTTAAATTATCATTATTATTTATAATCTAATCTGGGTTCCAAAGCCCTTTCACCTATTTTTAGTTTAATAAATTTAGTATAATATTTGAAAAAGAGACCCTCATAAATGTGCTAGAGTTGCCAATAAACGTGTTTATTTAATAAAGAGCTCAAAAATGGCCTCTTTGCGCAATGTAAAACTTTTCAATTTATTTCTGTAATTTTGGATAAATTTTCTCGTGAAACTTTAAAAATTAAAACTTTAAGCCTATAGTGGAATAAATAGAGTAGCGTAAACACTATGTGGACCTCTTAATAAGCGTTCTTCACGCACTCCACACAAGAGTTCTCTCGTCTTAAAAGCTCAGTGTATATGCATTTTGTATGCTTTATAAATCTCTGTCTCTAACAAAAGCTCTATTTAAAATGTAAGATGCAGTTTTTCGCTCTACAGTAAAGAATGCTATGTTATCTAAGTAATTTGAAATATAATTTTCTTTTGTTTCAACCGCAAAGTCTTTATTGTCAATATTATTGAACCTTGAATAAGGATTATTTCGATTATCATTCAAATGCATCAGTTAAACTCAAAAGCTAGACGGCCGATTCGAATCGAATCAAATATTTCATCAAGTGACAGTTTATAATACGACATCAACAAAAAACCGGGAGATATGCGCCACGAGTAAAACGAGCCAATTCGAAAGACGCCACAAAGGAATCTAGTCGCAAAAAAATGCACAAATGAAAGCACGTACCATTGTACATCATTAGATTTGTGTGTGTCGCGTGTATGTGATCTAATATGACTGAACAAGTTATTCAAGCACGAGATGGTATGATTGTATCAGTTACAATACTGCAGAGCTGAGCTAACCAAACATAAACTTCTTTGAGGGAAAATATTGACATCCTATATCACTACATTTCTTGATCAACCACCAGTCATGAGTGGTAGAGCATCCGACGTTCAAAGTCTTTCTGATAAGGCTGATGAAATCATAATTGGGATTCGAACTATAGGGGATCAAGCTGAATATCGGGACGCATGGTTAATTCAAATTTTATTACGAAAATTAGACGGTGACACAAAACAGATGTGGTCAAGAGAAATCGTTAACAAGGAATATTCTACTTTGTCGGATGAAGTTTCGCAGTTACATAATGTCAAACTACGCAGGAATTTAGTCAGTCAAAATGGCATCTGTAAAAATTATCTTCGCCTGGGTAATGGAGTTGACCAGTGTCCAGAAGCCACTAGTTGTCGACTGTGTAACAAACGTCATTATACCTTGCTACATGATTATGAATCGTTCATCATCGACAATAATCTTCTGCTCAGCTGAACTCAACTAATAAGACAGGGGTTTTCAACCACTCTCAAGCACCCAAACAGTTTCGATCAATCACACAGGAATACACACCAATCCAAGCACGATCAGCCAAATCAATGCATACAAAATCAAACTGATCTTACGCAATTATCAAATGCCACCTTTAATAAGAATCAACCCAATCCAAATCTTAACACACCGCACCTGCCAAGTTTAGTAACTATAAAAGTTAGTTCGTCGTTAACAAACAATTGACGCAATGTGTCCATTCCACAACTCTGGATCGCAGTGCACTTTTGTGACCGAAGAGTTAGTTCAGCGTCTTCAACTCGGTAGCAACTCATCGTTTGCTCTAACTGGATTGACTGACTCTCATGCCACTAGAACCAAGAGTCAAGTGCGCATCAACGTTTCATCAAGATGCTCAGTCGACACACGTATTTTACCTGCGAAAGTATTACAATCACTGGAACTGACGGATCCCAATCAGGACAGAATAAGAGAAATAGACATTTTAATCGGTGCTGATATTTTCTTCGACCTACTCAAACCGTATAAAATCGTTTCAACAGGACAAACATAGGCCCAGTCAACCATTTTCGGGTGGATCGTTCTGGCGCCTCAAGAGAAGAATGGCCAACCTGCACTTTTATTATCCACATCCATCACGAGTGATGAAGTAAATCGTACTCTTCAACGTTTTTGGGAATTGGGGGAACCAAACTCATCCGAATTCACACCAGAGGATGAGTTGTGTGAGAATCAGTTTTCTCAGTCAACTCAACGTAATGAGTCTGGTAGATACTTAGTTCGATTACCATTCTTCACACCACATGCGTAATTGGGTCGTTCTAGGTCTGCTGCTATACGCCGACTAGTGAACATGAAACGTCGTTTAAAAAAAAACCATGAACTGGCCATCGATTATAAAAGGTTCATGAATGAGTACTCATCATTAGGTCATCCCATTTGTACGGTAAAGAATTGGCAACAAAAAAACGAACACAGCTGACAGTTCAGGGTTATTAAAACTGGACAGCTATACCACAAAAAACAAAGCATTTGCATTAGAGCAATATTTTCAAAATATTAGGTTTGGCAGCCTCAGCAATTCTAGTACAAAATATTGTCAAAATAGTGATTATTAAATCGCTTATGTTTCTACAGCGTAGTCTTACTAAAGTATAGTATCAGTTTGGACTCAAACTGATCATGCATAGTGAAGAGAGTTTCTTGAATGGATTATGAACCAAGTGTATGCAGATTTTTGAACAAAAATTATTTTTATCATTGAGGTCATCTCATCTTAATGACTTCGTACACCGTTCCATTTGTTGCATTTTTTGTTCAAATATTCATGTGAGATTGTAAAACAAGTGCGTCTAATACGTGCCAAACTTTAAACTGAAGTCATCATCGGACCATTATTATTCGATGTATGAAGCTGCTTAATCAATAACAGTTAATGATGTTCACTATCTTGACTTGTTAATCCGGTGTTTTGTGCTTAAACTGAAACAAAATGAATGAGGACAACATGTGGTTTCATACTGCGTGAAAAATAACTCAACTAACACATGAGTCATTTGCTGATTGTATAACCTCTTGTTTTAGTGACCAAAATTTCCCGCTCCGATAAACAAAATTCAGCCATATTTATGCAAATCTGGCATGGGAAATGTTGCAAAAAGAGCGCGGCTTATGTACGTCAAACCCACCACAAACCCTACTCAATTATCCTATTTTTAGTACGCGGTTTTGCAATTTACCCTGTGCACTGTTAAAAAGTAGTTAAAAGATCGATTTAATGAATTGAAATTTTAATAGTAGTAACTCTTCTATGTCTATCATCCTCAGGATGCTTTGTAAAACCAGGAAAAAGTTAATACGAAACTTTAGACACTGAAATTTAATTTGTATGTACGTCAAACCAAGATGAGTGATGTCCTATTAGAGTTCGGCTTAAAAACTGGAAATAAGGGAAGTTTTGGCAAAGTCTTGGGAAGTGAAATTGGGCCAAAAGAACTAAAACAGGCCCTCTATAAAACAAGGAACGAAGCTTAAACTGAATGTTTTTCAGAGGAACCTTGATAGAAGATAAGATATCAGTTGTCCTGCTAGATTAACTTGCTAGATGCAAACTTACTGATTATCAGTGAACAATATCACAATAGAGAGACCTAAATAGATTTCCGATAAATTTCGTACATTCACAATGTGGATTATTCACCTAATCATATCCGAGAACAAAGAAACGAGAAGGGATTTGTATTGGCTAGAATCTACGGAATTATATAGTACGTTATAGTACGCCATTAGAGTGTAACATGAATTTTTTGATTTGATGGATTTACTCCATAGTGTGTCAACTTTCAGAAGACTGGATGATGCAGAAACGATTCCCGACATCAGTCTTCTGGTATTTGAACTGGTAGGAAGAGACATTAAAGAATTGAAAGTAATATAGAAGATAACACTGATAGCGACCACCAATATATCTACTATAGTGTACGGGAAGAATTAAGACAACCTATTAGTGGCGCTGGTCAAATGAGGACATGAAACTAAATATTATCTAAACTAAGTGAAGATTATTTCTTGGCAACCACTGAAACCCGAAAAATTACGGTACTAAAAGCAGACCTAAGAGGGGGAAAAGGGGTTAATTGGTGGTCTGATAAGATAGCGAACCTCAAGAAGCGCTGCCCAAATTAGAAAAGTTTAGTTTATTTCTAGCATTTGAGAGGTAAATCAACACCCTAACGGCTCCAGGACGTTGAAGTTCAAAAATAAGTTAGAAATAGTCGTAGGGGTACTCATAGGACGCAACGCTTTCGGTACACATGCTAGAATCTTGGATTTGGAAAGTAATGGCTTTTGTAACTGTATGGACAAAGAAAGGTAGGAGACCTCCTATGACCTATACTTATATTTGACATTGACATAAAGAAGACATTGACTCTTGGCTGGATATGTAAACAATGCACAACCTTTCAGATCTTTTGGTTTTCTAGGTGTGAGAAATTTTATGCTACATTATTAGCTCAGAATAGTTCCAATAAAGGCATTAGGGATTTAACATCCTGAGTTATGACCATGGACCGATATTGGTCTAAAAGTAGAGACCAATAGTACAGCGGCTCTTTTCAAAACCGTACTGTTTGTTCGTAAGGGCTCCTGTATAGATTGAACTGCAGCAGTGATCCGTGGCTTAGTATAAGTTAGTTTTAAGTATAGGCGTTCCAACAATTTTCCGATTGAAAATTATCCGTTGCGATTATACATGTTTAAAAGTACCTCAGGATGGAAACGATGAATTACTTTTATTACTTCCGCATGGAGACTTCGGCCATACCTAGCCCTTTCTTATTGCGGAGAGAATCAGGTGGTTCACTTTTGTTGGTGTAATGTGGAAAAAGTGACTACAGTATGCCACGTTTGTCTGTCATCTATTATAGGGCTGAGTGTTTCAGATCCAAGCATGCGCATCACAATATTATAACCTAGACTCCATGGGTTGAAGCGCCTATTTCATTTAATTTCGAGCTTAAGTGCTTTTCTCGCCCGCCTTTAATTCTAATGCGCCTATTCTGTCGAAAATTTCTCCTAGCATGTTTTTTGTCCAATAGTTCCCCTTGCTGTCCAAATGACAAGGAACCTATAGGTGATCTGGATATTGCAATGCCCGCTACTCTCGTTAAGAGATGGTCTACCTACGAACGCTACCTGTAATGTCGTCTGCTCATCGAAGAATATTGCTAAAGCAGCTTTAGTCTTTCTTTGATGTCAGGTTGGTTTTTTCAATTCACATATCGATAATTAACTAGCTATACCTACTGCTAAGCTTAGATTTAAATAGCCGTAAAACCAAATGGCCAATTAATTGGTACATTATAAAAGTTTAACACTGGCTTTACATGCACGAAGTAAATATAATACTATTTACTATATAAATGATATAATTAAAGTAAATGATTTAATTAATGGAAGGATGTAGCTCTCCTAAAAGTAATAAGTAATGATCTCCCTTTCAATAAAATTAAATAAAATATGCAAAAGACCACAAAGTTTAACCAAATTGCAATGGAAGTTTAAGGACGTTTATAATAAAAATATCGTGATATTATATTCACTTCGTGCATGAAATATCCATTTTAACGTATTATCATGTCTGAACTAATTGAGCATTTTGTTTTACGGTAATTGAGATTTATAGTGCGTTGCTTGATTAAATTGATACGACATCGAGAAAATATATCGGCGGATTTTGACTGTACCATGCCAACCGAGTAAAAAGTAATTGTCTAAAGAACCTTAAAAGATCAATCAATTTATTGTTCAAGCTAAGCGACATAGAAAAGCTACACAGTTAAAAGGGGAATCATTCATGCTATAAGAAAATGAAGAGTTCTATTTAAGAAACTATAAAAAATTATTGAATATTCTAGCCTTAACCATCAACAAATCAAATTAATTTCCTATGCGGGTTACATATCTCAAATTGTAGGTTTGTTATGGTCCAATCGACGATGGTTTCAATTTCAATATTGTTATTTCTACCAGAATCTATCTGACATTCGAGATTATTCGACTAGGTTTTCAATTAGGTATAAACCTCTAGGTCACCATTACATACTTTCCAACTTTTAATTGTCACGTTCACTGTATCATTAAATATTGGCAAGTACTTAAATCTTCATAGCTCGTAAAATATTTACCTATCTATAGTCTAAATTGAAATGAAAAATCGTTGAAAAAGCTTTAAAAATCATATATTTCACATCAATTATTAATTTATCAGAAACTAATGTCAAAAAATGTTACCTTTGCCATTTAAAGAAAAAAAATTTTAAAATTAATAATATTTTCCAATTTGCTTTCCTATCTATATAAGACACAAGCATAATCGCATTATATATAAATTATCTAATTGTCATATTCTACAATAGATCATCAATCAAAATATAATTTTTAAAATCGTATTAATTTCAAACAACAACGAAAAAACAAACTGTGGCAGATGTTAAAAGTTTAAATGGTGATCAGTTGTCAAACTTTTAACATCGATTTAAAAATTCCTAGGATTCTGGTCACTTATACATAATGCTATTGTTCATAATTAATTTTTGAACGGAACAAAAAGTCATAATGTCAAAATTATTAGAATTTCGATCAATCAAATTAAATAAAAGGAAAATTGTCATACTTTTATTATTTTCCAAAAATGAAAAACACACAACCAAGAAAACAAAAAGCAAATTTTCATTTTCATTAAAAATGATTTAATTTTTATTTTCCGGACTAGAAAATTTTAACTTTAGGCTTTCTTTGAATTTCAAATTCATTGAACTCGATAACAATTGTTTTTTTTTACATTTAATGGTTTGTTACCGAGGTCAAAAATAACAACTTGGTAACATAACTAAAATTATATTGTTATACTTATAAGACTTGTCTGGATCCGTTCCGTTTATTATGTTAAAGAAAATATTTAATGACTTTTTAATCGTCTCTCGATGTGGTATTTATGTTGATGCACACAAACAGAATAAAATTAATTTGTAAGAAGTACAAAAAATTATACTTTCATTATAATATGTTAGAAAATAAATAATAAATGAATTTCCAGGTCAACATTAGTTTTTGATCCGACTTAATTAAAATTTTCTTGATGAGTTAGAAAAACTTTTTAGTAAAATAAAAAAGACTAAATTTATTCATGAGCTATCGACAATCTTTAATTTTTATAATTTAAAACTTTGCGAAAGAAAACGAAAGAAATTCAACTTTTAATTTCGACAAGTTATTTCCAAGATCTTTGTCATCATGTTACATGACATATACGTGCAGCTTAATAATTAACGTCGAATGTTGTTAAGCTTTGCCAAAAATCTTTAAATGGTGCGGTTGATGGTTACACCAGACAGAAAAAAAATGCAACTGAATTTAAATAAGTTTTGAAATTAAAATCAAATGGGTACAGATCATTCAACCATAAAATTAAAGCGATGAAAGTCTAAATTCTAACAACATTGCTAGAAATGAAACTGTCTTCGGTGAAACTGTGAAGCTATAAGTAGTAAAAGTTCTATAATTATAATTGAAACATGCAGATTTTCTTTAGTCATGTGCTGTTAAAGCTCATGTTAACTAAATGCAAGCACTTATCGTAAGCTTTATAAATCATTTTTTGAGCATTATTTCAATTTACCTTTTCAACATTTTTAAATTGTAGATAACTTTATATTTCAACTATAATTAAATTTAAAGGTGTGAAAAAACTACAAAGCTGCCTGAAAATATAGATTAAAAAGTTTAAAATGAGAAACTTTGGGTTAACCAATAGTTTATGTTAGGTTTAACATTCAAAAAAGCTTTTAAAATGTATATGCATAAATCTTAAAGCGTTTAAACAGTTTTTATGTTTTAAACTTTAATTTTAAGCTAAAATGATAAAAAACGTTCATATAGCTAATATGAAAAGTTTGCAGTGTTTGTAATTTTATTTTGATGTTCCTTTGTATTGTAAGCTTTTTCTTTTAAAGAATTTTTAGTAGAAAGCGCATTATGATGTAAGTACTCATAGATTTTAATGACATTATTCAAAACAATTGTGATTGTCTTATGGTAATAGTAGTTTGAATATTGACTACCGGGAAACCGGACCAATTCTGTCATTAATGTCAAACCTTTTTTTTTGCTTACACTAACAAATTAGAACTAAATTGTGCCGTAATGATCATGAGGTGTCTTAAACCGGATCGTTTTTATCATGCATATAAATATATTTATAGAAATATAAATATATAAAAATCTCTCCGATCCTACCGTTTGTTAAAAATAAAAAGGCTGTGAGAATAGGACCGGCATTAACCGGAACACTTGACAAGCAGTCTTGCAGTCTCATCATCTTAGTGTCAGTAAACACATGAAAAATTACATATTTGTTATTTAATTTATATTGTAATATTGTAATACAGAAAAGCTCTCTAGTTTAAAGTATATTAAAACCTTTTTGTTTCACTCAAACTATTTAAAAACTGTTTTTGAAAACGAGGAAATGCATCAAGCAAATCAAAAATTTAATTAACTAATAATCTCTGTTGGGAAATTCAAAAAAATTTGCTACTTTTCCTCGTTTATAATTTTGGTTTTATAAAAAAAACTCCCATTGTACGTTTTTAAATATGCATCAAATACTATTTTTTTTAACATCAACGAAAAATGTCAAAAACAAATTATTTAAAAGCTCTTTGTAGATTTGAACTAAAAAATTAATTTTTATTTCTAGCTCTTATTTTCCCTAATTGCAACAGTTGTTAGGTAAAAGTAGTTTATAATCGGTCAAAAAAGTGTTAATGAAAGTTTTACTTATTGAATCATGGTGATTTTTCATGAACAAATAGTAAAAGCTCCACAAACTAATTATAAATTATTATTTTTTCATACAACATAATTATGTCGGGAATTAATAAATTATCAGTATATCAAAAGTGTACAAAGCTTTTATTTATTAAACTTCAATAATAATTTGTTTCATAATCACTCTCATAACTGTGAAATTTGAGCCACATAATAAAATCCAAAATTCAGAAAAAACATGATGGTTAGTTAGCACATGAAAACTGTGACATTTAAGCGAAAAATTAGAAATATGCAGAACGCAGAAAAACACGATCCTATGAAAACTGTGAAATTTTTAGCCAACAATTATAAATTTCCAAAATTCAGAAAACACACGATGGTTGCTCATAAAAACTGTAATATTTAAGCCACAAATTAAAAATTTTCAAAATCCAGAAAAAATTATGGTCAGCCTATGAAACCTGTGGAATTTAAGCCAAAAATTTGAAATTTCCAAAATCTAGAAAAAAAACATGATGGTTGCCCATAAAAACTGTGATATTTAAGCCCCACATTAGAAATTACTAAAAATAAGACAAATCATAATGATCAGCCCATGAAAACTGTGAAATTTTGTCACTCACTTGACGAATATTAGTAGTGAATTGAGCGATATATATTCTAAATGATGCCTTTGTCTCGCACTTCGTTCTGTTTTGTAGTTAATTGCTGTCATTAAAGGTCTATGATCCGCGAAAATTCAGAATTCACGCCCGTAATTATCTAAACCTTTTAAATCCAATAAAGACAGTCAAAAGTCACAATTAGCCTTCTGTTACCATTCTGTGAACTACGTTATGGTTCCTGGGTGTGATTAGAAAATTCGTTTAACAATGATCCATATAAACTTTCGATTTGACAAATTTTTGGTAATGGAAAGCTAACGGATTAAAATGTTTCTGTAGCTTTCATTCTGTAAATCGACAGTTAAATCAAATTTCAATAAGAAATCAGCACTAATAATCGGTTTGTTAACTGTGTTAGAATTTACGACGAAATCCTAAATTTAATGGTAGTAGTATAGAGCCGTTTGTTTTTATCGGAAAAACAATAAGATATTGGACTTTGATTAGATTTTTACTTTTTGCTCATATCTCTGAAATCACACAACAAAATGTCATTATTATTAAAAAAAAACTAAAAAGTAGAGGTTCTAATTTAGAAAAACCAAACTTTGGCCTTTACCTCCATTACTAATGAGTTTCAAAGTCACCACTAGAAATTTCATTGAGAGTAATTTTTTCCCATCTAGTACCGTTCTCGAGATAAATGCCTTGTTTTTAAGTCACCCTGTCTTACTAAATCGGGTATAAATCATTAATTGTTGCCTAAATATAAAGGACTACTTATTGTTACACAAGTTATTCCTGCAGATAAGTACGCCATTCAAAACATAACTGTATTATAATACAAGTAACATTATACACCCAAAGTTCACAGATTTCAAAATCAAGTATTTAACATTTTATTTATGAGCTTTTTATTTACACACTATCCATTTCTAAGAAAGTTATATTAATTTGATTTATTAAAGAGCTTTTATGGTTAAAAGCTAAGCAAATTTAATATTAAAAATTCTATACTAATATCAAGCTTTTTTAGTTAAACTTCGAAGAACTGATTTTGGAGAATCGATTACATGCATTTTTAATTTTAGTTCAAAAGCTTTTTTCGAAATATTGAACTGAATTTAATTGAGAATTATAAACTTTTGCACCTTGCCTTACAACAACTGTTATTCCAGTGAATTTTAATTGAAAACCCTTTTTTGAAACTTTTGCCATACAAGATGTTCATTTGGAACTGTTCTGTGCTATAAATATAACTTAGATTTAAACTTCACAATATGGCTGTTTTTTAAAAAAACCAAACATATTTGATTTGATCATGTTTTAAAAATGTAACAAGCTTTGGACCGATATTCGGTTTTGGAAAAAAATGTACAAAACTTGACTTTACGGTTAGAATTGGATTGATCAAATTGAGAGACTGTTTAAGTTTACAGTTAGGATTTAAACTTTTTCGAAGAAAAGCTGATTTGTAATAGATAATCAATCTAAAGTGGAACAATATTTATAGCTTAGACTTCTGAAATCATGTTAAAAGCTTTAGGCTTTATTTAAACATACAAAAGCGTAGTGTAAAGGTAGTATGTAAAAAAATAGAATCCTCTTTAAATTTTTATATTCGAAAATATTTAAATTATTTCCAAAAGCTTTAAGTTATGACGGTAGAGATTATATTCATTTTGTAAACTTTTTTCAAAAATTTTAAATTTCCAAATATTAACTTTACAAAAACTCCAAAGCCAGTTTAAAAACTGAAGAGAATTTCAAAACTAGATTTTAAGCTTAAAATGAAACTGAACTAATTAATCAAATTTTTAGATTTAAAGTTGGGTTTTAAGCTTAAATTTTTAACGTTTCATCAGAATAAATTTTAAGATTAGAAATTAAAACCAAGAAAAACTTTTAAACTCAGTTTTAGGCCAAATTAGTCCCAAAAGCTCTATACTCTAAAAAATGGTAATTTTATACTGAATTGTTAGCAAAAATTTAATTTGGTATGACTATGTTTATTTAATATTATGAGAGCTTTGTAGCTTTCATACTTCAATTAAAAAAAGATTTAATTTTAATTTTACAAAACTTTTCAATAAGGTGTGAATTGGAAAAGAGGTCTGAAGCTTTTGCACTTCATGTTAAATTAATATTTATAAAAAAGCTTAATACTTCAAATGTGGCAACATTTTGGCTTACAAGTATAAAAGCTTTTTTTTAGTAATAATTAAATCTTTTTTCTGGTGGTGTACATTTAGAAAAACTTTGTTTTTTTCTTTATTTACTTAGTAATTAAAATAAACTTTATCAAAACTATTACACACGGCACACCATACAGGCTCAAAAGTTTACTGCCATGATACCAGTTTATCTTTTTGGCTATACTACTGGGTATATTTTAAAAGCTTTAAATAAACTAGATTTTCTGAGCTGTTAGTATTGTTTCTAAAAAAAATTTTAAACTTTGCTTTTAAATGGTATCAGAGTCAAAAAACTTTCAAGCTTATTTGAAATAAGTAAATTTTACCTTGTTTGTAGAAAAGCTTTCAAATATTTTTAAAAATAAATTGTATAGTTAAAATAGTTGTAGTTAGCCAGCCCAAGAGCTTTTGCAATTTTTCATGTTGTGTGGTGGAAAAAATTCGAAACTTTAAAAATGTCAAATGTTCAAAAATATACTATTGCATTTTGTATTTGATAACTTTAATAAAGTTTAATTTTGATATAAACCTGATAAAAACATTACAGTTGTAGCCACAAAACTACTAAGCTCATTATTGTATTTTATGTTTTGGAATGTGTAATTTTTGAAAGCTTAAAGTAAGACTTTCAGAGGTTTTAGTTTAGTTTGCAAAGAAACTGAATTTACAAGTTTTAAAAATTTAAGTAGATACCGAAAGCTTTTAAATTGTATGTTCTATTATTTAAAAAGCTTGTAACAAATAATCATTAATACGAGCTATAACATCATTTTTTACAAAACTTAAAGCTTTTTAAATGTCAAAACTCTGTTATGGCGTCATTAATATTTATTTAAACATTTCAAGAAAGCTCTATATGAACTTAACATGTAAAATAAACAAAAGCTTTGGCTTTTGTTGATCAAAAAGGAAGCTGCAATTGCGGCCTTGAAGATGCAAGTGGTACGAAATTTTCAACCAGGCAAGACGGTTGGCCACTTCGGGAGTTTCAGGCAAACGATTCTTTCGGGAGTTTCAGGCAAACGATTTTATTAGAATGAAATGCACGCCATAGAACTTTGTGCCAAAATTGGCGTAGAAAGTGGCCTAAATAGCACTAAGGTCTTTAATGTATCGGACAGTCAAGCTTTTAGGTCCCACACCATTGCATAAAAAAAGGTGTGGGATTGTCTTAACGCAATTAAAAAACTGGTGACCACAAATAAGGTAACACTTGTGTGGGTGCCAAGACATACTGGAATCGAGGGGAACGAAACTGCAGATGGCCTTGCTCGGGTGGGTTCTGGTTCTCCATTAATTGGGCCAAAACCCTTCTGCGGTGTCACTAAGGCACATCTTAGAACAGTGACAAAACGCTGGGAAGATATTTAAAGCCTCCTTCATCAAATCGAGAGAGGACTCCTTGGCAAACCTGGTATGTTCCTCTAAGATAAGATATCATCTTAAGAATTTGGGTCTAGGTGCGATGGATGCTTGTCGCATCTGTAATTTGGAAGTGAAATCAGCGGAACATGTTCTGTGCCTATTTGCGCAGCTATTTTCCGCCAACGACTGCAACATTGAGGTGGGAGAACAATGAGCCCAGACTAAATGATTCATGTACCATCCAGAAATATTTTCGGGTTTATCAAAAGCCTGAATATTGACTTAATAAAGGTTTAAGCACAAAAGATTTTTAAGGTCGCGGTGCTGGTAACTAAAACGCCCACATGGCCCAAAAAAACCTAGTTTGAAGCTCTTTAAATCAAGTAACATATCATTTTAGCGAGCTTTTTATAAAAACGTCCTACTAATATAATTTATTAAGGAGCTTTTATGATAAAATGTTATATTTTATAAAACTATTATTGGAGAATCAGGAAGACGCGTTTTTGGTTCTTGTTGAAAAGCTTTCTTAAAAATGTTCAAAAAAATACTTTGAATCTAACTAGCTCTAGATTGAATGAAAATTAAACATAATTTGCTTCTTAAAAGACTAAAACTTAAAACTTTTTAGACAATTTAGCAAGCAGTCAGTATAAAAACTTCTAAATAATAAATAAAGCCCTACAGTCGCCAACTAATTGAAATATGATGAACAAACAAGACACTGAAGCTTTTTTAGATTCAATTTTAGTTAATTAACCACAAGTAAAAAATTTTAAAAGTTTAAATCAAAACCGACATAAAAAAAACATTTTTTAAATCCAATTATTCAAAAACACACAAAGTTATACGATTACAAAGAACTGTAATAAACTAATCAAACTAAAATTTAATCAACAAACTTATCAAAGTCTTTTTTGAAACTTTTTTTTTATTTTGATTACTGTTATTTTATATAAAAAAAAAATAAATTTTTAACTATTTCATTGCACGTTTTTTTGACATTTCATATCCATGTAGACATATAGTTGTTTTGAACAAAAATAAAATAAAAAAACCTCTTTGTAATTTTAATATACTAAATCCAATTTTATTTCTATCTCTAATACACTCCCAACGACATACGTCGTCGTCTCTTTATTATACAGAAAAACCAACATTTCAATTATCTATATTTTGGTATCTAGAATTTCAACACAACAGAATGAGCAACACACACACACACACACAATACAAAAACTAAGTTTTCTCCATTAAACTTTTATTGTTGTTGGTTCGGTTGACATCGTATTGGTTTTATCAATCGATCATATAAATACCGACGTCCCTCACATATGAGAACAAACAAACATAAAAAATTCGAAAACACAAGTTTCGAATCGAACTGAATCAAAAAGATGTTAAAGCTTTTACAATTCAACTTGTGTGTATATATGTATATATATATATATATATATATATATATATATATATATATATATATATATATATATATATATATATATATATATATATATATATATATATATATATATATATATAATTGAATAATGACAATTTAAAACAAATAAAAAGCTCATTTTATGTCGTTTATTTTTTGTATACTGTTGTTGTTATTGTTGTTAGTGTTGTTCTTAGAACAAATATAACAAAACTACAAAAAATAAAAGTTCATTGAATAGTTTTATTATATTTTTATTTTCAAATCGAAAATTTATATAAATGGGATGGAAAAATATAATAGAGTCAGATTGAACGTATGGGATGGTGTACAAACGGTGTTTTTGTTTTTTTTTGTAAATCCATTTTATTAGTTTTTGTAACAATTTTATGGTTCGTGCTGAAAAATAATGGCCTAGAAAATTGAAATATTGTATATTGGGTATAATACATATAGGAAGCACTATCATCAGGTGATTTTGGCAATAGAAAAGTTTTAATTTAAAAATTTTTAAAATTGTTTAATGCTCGAACTTTGGGGATTTAAAACCTTTGTCGATTTTATTTGTCTGATCGCATGCACATAACACTCGAAATAGGTTCAGACTGTTGATTTTTTTTACAGTTTTTTGTACAAAATAATATATGTATTTATGTATAGATTTGGCTTATGTTGCATGTCGAACGAAAATTTACCAAACCAATTGTTTTTTTTTCATTTAGTTAATTTTAACATTTAAAAATAAAAAAAATTTGCTGAACGCAATTTTGTTTTTCTCATATTAGTACTGAATGCAAAATTTATATTTGTGAGTGTGTGAAACAATAAAACGATATTAAAATTTATGAGCTTTTTAAACTGTATTTTAACATATTTAGCATAAAGCTCTTAGGGTTAAGTGTGATAATCGATTTACGTTTTTTAAATTTAATAGACTGAATATTAACCCTGTGTTTGTTCTATATACTTTGATTTAATCTGGTGTGGAATGTTAATTAAATATTTACAAATATAGCCAAAATTTTTGATCTTTTAAAATTGTAAGGGTTGGATTAAACAAATAATTTGCTTTAGTCTTACATTTTTAGTGTACTCAAAAGTTGTGTTTCTCTATTCTCGTTCAGTTAAGCTTTAACAAGCCGATTAATTTAAAAAACAGTCACATAGTTTAGAATTGGTACGTAGAAAACCAGGTGTGTTTGATGTTACTATACCAACCATTAATGAATTTTTTTGTCGAACTCATTGATCGCCAAGAAACTTGATAGCCAAAATGTGAAAACCATGTGTCAAAAGGCTATACCGACTTTATAACTTTACGTGACCTTCATACTAGATCTAGAAAAAAACAGACTGACCTATGTGAAAATAAAACTCTCTAATCCTGGCATAAGTGACTATGATGGGAACGTATTGATCAGAACCGTGGTCATATTGGTGTGAGAATTAGACTCTGACGAATGGTTATGAGAGATGGCTGATAACATTAAAGAGACGAGCTAAGTCGTTTATACCCACCCACAATGAAATATTTACTGTCAGTATTTTTTTACTGTGAAACCAGAAGGAGCAAAAAATACTAAATTACTAAAGAATGACAAACGTTTTTGTTTTTTTTTTTCAATTTTTTTTTTTTTTTTTTTTGTTAAAACAAAAAAAACAAAAACGATTGTCTTTGTCACTCTTAAGTAATTTAGTATTTTTGGCTCCTTCTGGTTTTACAGTAAAAAATACTGACAGTAAATGTATCATTGTGGAATATGCGCTTGATATTTAGCAACAATTTCGCCTCTTTTAACAAGATCACACATTTAATGAAAATTACTGACTTGCATGAGGCTGATTCGCAGAGGGCATTTTCGGCGACGAGAGTTATTCGGCATAAAGAACGCCTTGTCTTCTAAAACAATAAGAAAAGCTAAGAAAAGTTTGGTCGATTTTATTAAAACTTTTCACCATCCTTTTGATAGATTCATTGGGTTCATTGGAGGTAGTTGTTTTATATTTAGTTATAAAAGTAATTCATGGTCATAAGGCTAATCGTCCTTCCAAGTTACATCACCTACAAATTTTTTTGAAAATTCTCAAGCTCTTGAAGTAGGCATAATAAAAGATATTTATTGTCCCTTTATCGTTAATATCCCGTCCAATGCAACGTTTAATAAAGCCAAACAATGAGTAAGTTCTAGTTATATGCAGTGCTCAATGTGATTTAAGAAACTCATAATTCTAATTAAAGTAACCGCTAGGCCTTTCAATTCGGAAATATTTTGTAACCATTACAAAATGGTAAAATCATTTATTTGGTAAAGTTGAATTTTCCAATCAAAGGGCATGGTCTTTCTCTTATTGGTATATACATTAGATTTTCGGCAATTACATGACGTATTGGTCATAAAACGGTCAATTTAATTGATTTGTAATTTTAATTAATTTTTTTAAAATCTAATTTGTATGTATTTAAGTTTTGTGTCAAATAAATAGTATACTTAATAAATTGTAGCAGCATAAAGGTGAAATAATAAATTTGTAATTTATAGGTGAAAACAAATGCCATCTGTTACAGCCTACTGGCTTGAAGAAATTATTTTTTAATAGATTTTGTTCTTAGGGAACCTTAATCGATTACTGTTGAATGGTAGCACACTGGAATTGCTAATAAAAGACGTCAGAATGCAGAGCAGTACAGAAAAATTGTGAGTTAAATATTGCCCGCCGGGGAGTAATTTTGTTACTTACCTCCCCTTACTCTACACCACAAAAAAACTAATTATCCATCGCTCAGGTGTCAGTAATCGGGTCGAGTTTGTCATAACTAACGTTTCTTTCACTCCTTCGGTTTTGTTTGATGTAACACGGGTGTATGGTGGTGCCCGGAATTTCAGGATTTCCTGATTCGTCTTTGGTCATTCTATACAATTAATCAAAGTCTTACTCTTATTGAAGTTGAGATTGAGCAACCATTAATCACATGATGTCACTGGGTTGTTTATACACAAATGACTGATTTATTCACAATGACTGATGACAAATGATTTATTCACAATGACTGATGGGGTTAAAGGCTTTGGTCAGTAAATACAGTAATACTTTAGTCAGTAAATACAACATCTACCTGTTTGGGATTTTCAATTCTTTAATCGTGCTGCTGGTGAACTCTGTAAAGTTAGTTGTAGTAGATTTTTTTTGGCATAAAACCGTATTGACATATGTATTGAGGAACCACCGTTCGGAATGAATTGCAAATTACCAGTTCAAATAAATTTGGGGTTGATGAAATTGACGTTATACCTCTATTGCATGAATATTTTCCCTCGTTCCAGTTTTGAATATCGGCGACACTATCGTTATTTTCCGGACCTGGAGAAATTCTCCTAATTTTAATATTGATTGAAAAGTATAGGCAATATATATGTATATATATATATATATATATATATATATATATATATATATATATATATATATATATATATATATATATATATATATATATATACATATATTTATTTATATATATATATATATATATATATATATATATATATATATATATATATATATATATATATAAATATATATACATATATATATATATATATATATATATATATATATATATATATATATATATATATATATATATATATATATATATTTATATATCACAAAACTGCCTGTTAAATGTCATATTACCCCAGTTACAGATTTTTAATTTACGTTCATTTCGACTAATGACGCTTTTCTTTGTAAGCCTTGTCCTTTTGTTTATTCAAATTGATTAGATCATCGTACCAGGAGGGATTCCGCTTAAGTTTTGTTACGGCAGTAGGGACACACAGTTGTTTTCCATTTAAAATAATTGTAAATAATTTGTCTATATATTTGCCTCTAGAATGATGCATTTCAATAAATTTCCCCAGTAGAAGAGATCAAATTATAAAGTCAGGTTTGCTATACCTAGTTTTCTATAGTTGTATAAAAAGTCGTTCGGTTCTGTTGACTTTTTAGACAAATCTCAGTCTCAGTGTTAGAGACGGGCGATCACATATATATACCACGTATTGCGGTGGAATTCAGACCTGTGAATTTCTTTGTTATATGACGTCTCACATAATATGTAAGCAGGAAACAACGTTCTTAGCTTCAGATTTTGGTATTGTGCTGCTTTTAATATATAAGTGGTTTAATGTGGCGCTTTTACTTAAGAGGCCACCTTGGACTTTAGCCTTATGATGTAGCGTTCTTTTACTGTCTTAGGATCTATTGGCCCGAATAACACTCAACCGAGATCCCAACTAGTTCAATTCTTTCCACAGCTCTAGAACAATTCATAAAGGCTTGCATTGCACTCATCAAAATATCTTCTGTTTGTTCCACCCGTTTTATTGCACTGTAAGTTTTAGAAAGCGAATACTAATAGCATAACATGGTTTCGTGCACATATTACAATTAAGTATTTAAGCCTTTTAGTAGGTTTTAAATATACTAACTTTTAAGGTAAAAGCTTTCATTCTGAACTAAAACAAAACTTTTTACCATTTGAACAAAAAAGTATTAGCATATAGACAATCAAATTTTAACATAAAGACTGGAGACAACAGAGCTTCAAAGTTAGTTTTACATGGCAAATGTTGTTTAGTGCTTTAACTTAATTAAGTGTTTGGCCACAATGAGGCTAAGTTCTAAAATAACGGAGCTTTATGACACAAAAATTAGTTATGTGTATTCTATTTAATTAAAATAAAGCTTCTAGGGTTCTTAAAAATAAGCCTTAATTTTACATTTGAATTGTATATTTTTGTTTATATGAAAACTTAAAAGCTTTTTGTAAAACTTTTTGAAGCAAGTGAAAAAGCTTGTGTAAGATAACTTTTATTACAAAAAGGATAATGTCCGCAATTTCCCTTATTACGTATTTATTTACACTAAAAGCACACTAATCAGTTCATGCCAACTTTAGAAAAAAGCTCTAAAATTTAACTGTATAAAAGTCACAAGAAATTTTGTTTTGTACTATACTCTAAAGAAATTGTAATGATTTTACGACGACACATACTAACTTAATGCACTACTTTCGTAATTCGTTTAAAAGTGACATTACTAAAAATTACATGCAGGAAGAAAACAAAAAAATTATTCGGTATTATATGACTTTATTTATTTTCCAATCTAAATTTTGAAATTATTTATTGAAATTAAATTTATAATCCGATCAACAGAAATCACAAACCCTACAACAAAAAATTACGTTTACCGCACACAGTATTATGTGGTGGCCCAAAATGTTTATATTTATATAATTATATTAATATTTAATTAACAATTTACGCGATATACACACGATTAAATCGATTGATTTGTAGAATGAGGCTGCACAACTTTCGAAAATATTTTTTTTAAAAATAAGTGTGAGTATAAAAATGTATGGAGGATGAAAAGCTTTGCATCATTTCCTATATTACACCCATCATAAAAATTAAAAAGTGTAAAATGTCGTAAAATTTGTGTTTATCGCTTATGTCGTGTGACACATAATATATATATGTAATCGACATGAATTATCCCATACCTTTAACCTATTTGCGTTTTCTATATCATCTAGACTATATATATAGATGTAGGGTTGTTGGTTAGAGTGTGAAAAAGGATGGTTGTTGTTTTTTGTGCTTCATGTATGAACATTCTCTCAAACCACTTGTTTTCGGATGTCTTTTTGACTTTTGAACACATTTTAATATTATAGAGGTATCAAGTGTTTAACATCTTATCGTGTAAGTACTTCAATGGGTTGTTCTCGTAAATTGTGATGCTGTTTTTTTATGGTTACTTACGAGTCATTGATATATTATGATTTATGAATAAGATGATGATGTTGTAAATTGTGGTTTATTATCAAACATCGGGTAATATTTTAAAAAAATATAAAATTCATGAGGCAAAATTGCTAACACAATATGTAATTGTGATGTCTCTGATTGCATTTAGGTGTAATTTTTTTTTTTAATTATTTTATGTTGCTCGCGTAGATAAGAATGTTCGAATGGCTCAAACCCTTAACCACATCGTTTATAAAACAATAAAAACAAAGGTCCTTAGAGGCTATGGGTGAATGCTCAAAGTGACACTAATAGTCATGGAAATTCCTTTGTTGAAAATCTAAATTCTGATGTTTGAATTTCTTGGCAATTGGCAACCGACCTTTATTAGATTCTTACAAGGTGAAAAGCTGATCAAGAAGAATAACATCGATTATGATACGAACCAAAACCAACATCAAATTCACCATCGATAGCTAACCCCAAATCTATTAATCTAATAAATCTACTATTTGAGTGTGAAAGATTTTTGACGCTACTATAACTGACGGTCAATTACTTAAGGAGCCAGTCAAGCTTATTCCACAGACCACTAAATTAGATTGGATCGTTTGAGGAGAATACCGAATAGAGGAATTACTAGCAGTGCAGCAATACACAAATAAGGAAAAGCTATGTATTGAACACTTCGATAAGCATTTCAGAAATGGAAATTTTGGAAAATTTATAATTCCAATACCATTCAAGCCTAATAAACTTATATTAAGAGATTCAATCACAAAAGCGCTAAAGCAACTTATAGCTCACTACAAGAAAATTTGGTGAAAGCTTCAATTTAGCTCGAGTTGTGTGCTGCACATTTACTCGTTAAGATGCTTAAGCTAGTTACGGAAATAATAGACTCAACAAATGTTTAGCAATGGCTTTATATCCTATCGAAACACAACGCATCAGATACTTCTTTTCAAGGTGTTCTGCCTTCTTAAGAATGTAGTGTGGTACCAAGGGCCAGACTGGCTACGTCAAAACACAATTAAAACTCCAAAATCAGTTAAAAAGTCAAGAAGGAAGAGGACTGAAGCAATCACTAAATTTACCAAAGAGGATTTACCACTCCGATACCAATGGTCCGATATCATTTGTCAACGGATACCTTTTTTGCAGCATCGTATAGAGAAATTTGCTACGACGTATTCAATGATAATGGTACTAACTTTGTGGGTGCCGCAAAGGTAGTCAAATATTTCTACCAAATTTTAACGGGAGAAGAGCAAAATATTTTCGACTGGGCGACCATTAAACATCATCTACAAATGAAACAATATGAAACAAATCAGGCAAAGAGTTAGTCAACAAAATTATTAAAATTTATAAATTGTGCCATAAATCACGTAATAGTGATCACGTAATAGATGGTTCGAATTAGGAATAAGTTCGCGCATTGTGTTTCGGAGTTGGTTGATTACTGTGTCGTAAGTAAGTAAGAATTCTCAATTCACAATTAACTTTTACTGTGTCCCTAATACTAATGCTAAGTAAAACAAATTGAACTTTCGAACTCTAACTCACAGTGCTGCGTTTGACCATAAGTGCGGCTTTCAGTTGCCGGTGAAATGATAAATATTGATATAATTTGTGACTTCGTATGTCGAATCCCCTTAGATTTTTGGCCGGATACACAAGACTTGGACCAATGTTTAATATTTTTCTGCATACTAGGGCAGAAATAAGGCTTTTTAATTATTTTTTTAGGAGCTCGGACACTGGTGCAAGAAATATTGTGCAAGGTGTCGAAAATAATACAACGTAACGGCTCTGCGATATAGGGTCTATTTACTGCTGTAAATATTTCTCAGTAAATCTTAAAGCCAGGTAATTTAGAAAGTTTAACTTCCCATAATGGACTATATTTGGATGTCCAAAATCAAGGGCTTTGGAAATTTTCCTAAGCATTTTCTGAAGTTCTAAGTCCTAGAATTGGGCTGAAATGGTTTCAATATAGTATAATTCAACGTCGACTGCTGCCGTTTCCATTTACTAACTCTGCATTAAAAAATTTAGTAGTCAAGACGTCAAGCAGATTACCCCTCTTTTTCAAACATAGTAGATAGCTATCACTCAAGTTCCTCTTAAAATTAAGTTCTTAAAACTTAACTTAACTTGCCAGATGCAAAGTGGTAGTAGATTAAAAATAAAAATATGATAAATGGTAGAAAATTTAAAGATGGAAATTCGCTTTGCACCGATTGATTCGGCTATACCCACATGTAATAAAATTACGATTAAATTATGGTTATATGCAATAAAAATATACCGACTCCATTGGGAGTCGATAAAAATGTAAAAAGCTTTTTTACCAAACCAATATAAATTTAATATGTAAAATTACGATTTTAAAACATAATCTTACATACTACATACAACACCAACATAACTAACCGATTTCAAACCATAAATTTATAATCAGTTTCAATACTAAACCAAAAGCTTTTATTTCAATTTACATTTGTCGAAACGATTGATCGAGACAAAAAAGCTTTCAAACTTTGATTTAGTTAAAACTTTTATTTTTCCTGCTTTTTTATTTATTTTTGCCGCTTCATTTTCAAAGCAAAAAGTAACTTTTTATTCTCTTTATTTTACGTTGAATACAACTAAGTGCACACCAAGACGTAATAAATAAAGTGTTTCGTGCTTTTGTTAGTTTACTTGTGTTGTTAAATTCAAATTTC
Organism: Tipula confusa; assembly: GCA_963556175.1. NCBI lineage: Eukaryota > Metazoa > Arthropoda > Insecta > Diptera > Tipulidae > Tipula > Tipula confusa. The sequence continues at coordinate 158,306,073 of OY744477.1, forward strand.
AAATTGAAAAAGTTACTTCTTTTTGTTTTAACTATAACTATTATATTTTGTTACTCTTATATATAGTTTAACGAACATATACAGAGAGGAAAGAGGAAAATAATTGTAAAACGATTTTTTTTATTACTATTTAAGTTTGATTTGAAAGTTTGAAAGTTTTTTTTTTGACGCGCGAAAAATTTCTTTTTAATTAAAATGTAATTTTAATTATGTATTAAAGAAATAAAAAAGCTTTTAATATATGAAATTTATTTTTATATAAAATTAACACCAAATTAAAAGCTTTCGTCGATCATTTTCATCATACCGCACCGTTAGGAATTTCAAATTATCATTTTTTGTTATTTTTTATTTTAATTAACATTTCGTTTCACAGACAGTAGGTAAAAAGTGATGAATAAAGCGACATGTATTTTATGTAGCTATATATATAGATGTGTTTTGGAAAATACTTTTGTGACATGAATACATATAATCCGCATTATCATCATCATTGCGCCATGTAATAATATACAAGGCATATATACTGGAAAATTATTTTGAATTACAAAAATTACATTCATCACACACCAAATTTAATTATGAAAATGGAAAATGACAAAAAAAAAATACTTAATTGAAAAACGTGGAATGAAAATAAATTTTTTCCGATTTTTTTTTTTATGAGATAGAGACAAAAGGTGTCGATTGAATTGGATTTAATTTTTTTTCTTTGGGTTGATACATGACAAAATAGACTTTTTGGTTGTGAAGGAACGATGGTATTATTAAAATATAGAATAGGTGCTTTGGGAAATTATGAATCGATCGTCTCTTTAAAGTTAGGCTTAACGCGAGGGGATCATAATTCTTAGTAAACATAATTATTTATCTTGTGGGCCCAAAAAAATTGAAATGTAATTTTTTATCATCTGATTATTATTGGTGGTACCACCTCGGTTAACTGTACAACAGAAAATTTTGTAATGGCAGTTTGATAGTAAAAACCAATGAAGTAAGCTTTTGTGCATTTTCCAATAGTATCCTTCGAAATTTATTTGTCTTATTATTTTTGTCTTCTGGGAAAACATTATTTTTGCCAATTAACGAAGTTAAAGACAAAATTACTAAATATCGCAAAGTTTCTTAACATCTAAATGTATAAAAAAGTAAAACGTACCGTTTTCACTATTCTGCAAACTTTTCAAAAAGCATTTTATAATTTCAAAAATTATCGGAAGACGTGTTATCACACAACTTTCCTAAAGCTTTAAACATTACTTGAAATAACAAAACTCCATTTTTTGTCACTTCTCTATTTTTTTGAGTTATGGCTGGTTTGAAAAAACTGAACTCAGTATTCAAAGTCATTTTATCGCAATTATCAAAATTTGCCGGTGCGGTATTAACGACTATTTCCTAGAAATGGTTAAAGAAATGAACATTAAATCGAATCGCGTTAAGAAAATATTAGATAAATAAGTTGACATATAGAAGCCACCATGTGTGCCATCGATCCTGAAACCGAATCTAGCTTGAATAAAGTCGAAGATTCATATTACCGCACTGTAGCCAAATTAAGTAATTGGATAATAAAACGTGAAATTGCTGAAGTACGCAATACCAACAATGAAACCAGCATGAACATAAGCTCTATTAATATAGGATAAGCTACTTTTTCTGGTGGCACATTTGTTTCGGCCTGTTTCACTCCAGTATATACATAGTAGGGACAGCAATTTCACCATAGTCTAAAAGTTTCAATACTTGATAGGTCTGCTTAGGAATGATGCATTTTCATTGGTAAGACATTTTAGTATTACCGAATGAATACAAATATTTTGAAGCTTTGAACAAAACCTTTTCAAACGAAACAAAGCTCTGAAAATGTTCGAACCAAAATTAAGGACAACTGATAAGTTTTCTTGAAACCGTTCGTACAGTGATGGTTAAGGTATTGGCTTAAATACGCCGCGGACTTGATCTCGATCTCTGCCGCTGATCAATTGTATGTAAAATCGATTATTGGGTTGGTCACCTATAACGATCATCAATTGTAAAAATATGACTTGAAAGATTTTGTAAAACATCTCAGTAAAAGGTCAATTTTGGCCTGTAAGTTTAACTCCTTTATAACAAACCCAGTGTCCTCAAAGTAAATCATAATTGTTTAAATAGAAAACGAGCTTTAAGTACTCAATTTTGCTGCACATTTTTTTAGTCTTAGTATTACTTTCAACTACAATCAACATGTTTTTGAAAAGTACCGGAGTACGACTATCCTTTATTTTGCCATACATTTTAAAAGTCATCAATGTATAATAATATTTTTTAGTCAGATGGACATGTCATATGAGTGAGTAAGGAGTTTAAAAACATCTGACAATGTCAATTAATTAAAGTTAAGCAACATCTATTTAGAAAAAACTTTAAGGTATGCACTCTAATGTATGTTAATATATGTGCTTTTTAAAATACATGAAAGCTCACGTAACATTTTGCAACCTATTTTTTAACATATAAACTTTTAAGTTTTAAACATTAATGTTCAGAGTCTTTAGGTTACATTAAGGGTGTATTGTCCTCCTGGGACGATTTGGACCGCGTTCATTTTGTTGGTAACATCTGATTTAAATATCAATAATACCGGTGCTTTTAAATATGCTTCGACATGTCTCATTACGGCAAAGGCTCGGTGCTTTAATTCATAATTTACTTCTTGCAAATACAAACTTTCGCCATCAATAATTATATCGCATGCATTATATCCCAGGTCTCTATAACTTTTGAACCGATGCCGTAAAATTGTGTTAATTGTGTGCAATTCCTGTAGTCCTAGTCTCACGTTTCCTCTTACTAGCTTTATTAAGATCACCGCCTAAACCGAAGTGATTTTTTTGCGCATCTGTCTAACAACATGTTTGAGTACGTAGTTATCTGAATAATGTCTCAACTACATGTCTTGGTCGTTTTTTTCACATCGCTAATCCACCGTTCAACCGTATATTCACCTCGTTTGTAAAATTTGTTAATTGCATCTTTGACGTTTTGAAAAAAGCAAGCTAGATAATAATTTGAAATAAAAACCGAACTAGTCTAACCTATAAATAAAATATAAACAGAAATTGAAAGCAAAAACTACAATTTTGTGATGTGACCCAATTCCAAAAGAAAAAACACAGTTGTGAAGGGTAATTGATTCAAAAAACACAACTGATTGAGAATAAGAAGCTCCGCTAGCGGTTTGTAACAAACCGAGGGTGAGAAAGTGGAAATTTTTCAAAACCTCATAATGGTAAGCCTTAAACTAAAACTGTCAGTCTCAAAAGCTCATCATGGGCAAATTAAAAAGTTTACAAAGTGACCTACTTGGTTGTATTTGAAACTAGAGTGAAATTTTTTATTTAAAATGTTCGATCTTAATTTGTACGTTACTCAGAGCCTTATTAATTACAAAGCAAATGTACAACTAAAAACATTTAGAATCAGGTTTTAGCTTTTAAATAATAACAGTTGATGCCAATCAGTTTAAATTAATCGAGCTTTGATTTTTAGTTTGAATCAGCTATAAATAATTAAAAATAAAAGTGAATATTCGTGTAACTGTGCAGGCAGCGTGCACTAGTACTGGCACTTAAGCGAGTATTGAAAACATTGTTTTAGAAAAGGAGCTACACAGCTAATAAGCTTTATTGTCTATAAAGAGTTTTTTTCAAAACTAAGTAAAACAAATAAAAGTATTAATCTTCTGTTTTCTTTTCTGCTGTGGACACTTAAGTTCGGAACAAAATTTAATAAAAAGAATAAATTTAAGTATTCAAGTGGTATAAAAGCTACTTAAAATCTTAAAATCACATGATTTCTTGTTGCCAGAATTTTGGTCACGTTCTTATTTTAAATACTAATCGTCATTTAATTCTACAAATAGAAAGAAAAGCTTATTAAATAGTACATGGAAAAATACTAATTCCGTTTCTTGAAAAAGCTTATTTTTTAGTAAAAAAACAATTTTTTCAAGTTTCCATCAACTTTAGATTAAGATGAGAGATTCTTAAATTAGTAAAATCTTATACTAGCTTTTTAAGCAGGTAAAATTCACCTCATAATTTACTGCAACAGACAAGTTTAATTTTTAAATACATACTTAAGTACTATTCACAGTGTTTCAAGCACCTCCACTTAGCTTAATCGATTATACACATATCGTTAATTTTTTTGCAACTTTAACGCATTAAAAAATGAAATCCTAAATACTAAAAAGAAAAAATATTACATAAAGTTTCTTAAAAGTAAAAAAATAAACATATATAAATGTATACATGTGTGAACTATATTATATGGCCTCAAATTACCATCTCGTCTATTTTCCATATACATATTCCGTGTGTATGTAATATGGAAAATTTGTAGCAGCATTATGAAAATATAAAATTGTTTTTCTTATACTTTTCATTGAAATTATAAACAGAGTAAAAAAAAATGAAAAATTTAAATTAAAATCAAAATGAAAATATACATAAAAAGGAAAGCTTCAAAAGATTTTACAATAACAAAAAGTACGAGCAAAGTGTTTAAAAGTTTCCGTTTACGTTAGACTTTAGCATTTTTGTTGTTGTATTGATAAACATAAAATAAAAGTGTTTTTAAAGACATGCAACGGTCTTAGAACTCTCTACATATATTATATGTAAGTCAAGAAGTATATAACGATAGTTATGCGAATTTTTCTAGACTCATACACAATTTGACCTTTTAGAAATCCTTGCAATTCACACTACTCATCGTGAATGTAAATTTTTTTATTTTTATTTTTTATTTTTTTTTTTTTCATTTTTTGTTAGTCAGTATATAGACGTCGAAAATACATACATAAAATGGGAAAATATGTTCTAAAACTATGCACTATATATATTTAAGTGTATATATGCATAGCTACGATAAAGTTTTATACTGTTTAATGTTTTCAACTATTATAAATCGTTAGCATATAACAACATTTCGTGAAAATTAGAAATTATTTCATTGTTTCTGCTAACTTAGTTTTGTGAATAGTAGAGCTTTTGTATGCTAATATAATTTATTATATAGCACAATTAACTATAGTTTTTAAAAGTAGATTTAAAATTAATTCGATTCGAATTTAGATTGAATATTTAAAATATGTACTAATATAGAAATTAGATTTAAAGAAGTAGAAAAATGCTATTTCTTAACGATCAAAGGAATACTTTTTTATCTCGAGCTTTACAAATTTCATATTACGATGTTGCCATGATTAACACTAACCGTTTTGTTTGAAGTGTAATTTGTATTATAACCTTTCTATAATCCTCTAAAACTTTTAAAATAAAATTCGATGACAATTCTTTGCTAAAGCACATCCCTTTACGCTTTAAGTAAAAGCTTACCAAAAGTGTTAAGTTAACCATTTTGCACGATTTTATTTAAACTTATAAACTTTTTGAAATTTTCAAATTGATTCTGTTATAAAGCTTTAATAATTCATGAAAATAGATTTAATGGTTATTTCTAATACTTTTCATGGAAACCTACGTTAAGCTTAATTTCCTTAGGTTTTTCAAGTGCATCATAGCTTTTATGCGTTTTTGGCTAAAATAAACGCTTAAATTTATCTTAATTTCTTGTAGGTCTTTGTCATTATTGCCAAAGTCAAAATAAACTTTTTCTTAAAAGTTCAATTAACTACGGAAGCTTCAGCAAAGATATAAAAGCTCTAATTTTAATAACCAATCAAACACCGTTATATTGTTCCTATATAGTGGGCACTGATTACCACGTGTGATGGTCAAACATCATGGATAAGCCTTACCAGGTGCCAACAAGGCAAATTAGATAAACTACAAAAAGAAGTAAGAGCACCAACGAGCAACTAGCTTGTACGATCGAAAGACAATTCTAGGCTAACAGAATCGAGCTTTGAACATCAAAATCAGTTGCCCAATTGAAAAAGACAACTCCGTTCAGGTTTGAAACGACGCCTAATCTATCTGCATCCAACTTGGAGGAGTTTACCACGACCAAGGGTTGTCAAAAGCTACCAGGAATAATCGTTCCCCTAAACAAAAGACCACGTGTAGCGATAACAGTTTCCCAAACTATTAAGTCTATTGGTTATCATGACTGAACTTAGACCAAAATACACTAGTCGCTTTTTTATAAGGGACTATCAGAACGTTTTTGATATACACTGGCGCTCATATATCCGTCATTCCCTACACAACTTATACAAACCAAAAAACCCAAGTCAACACCAACTTAGTTTTGTCAGCCGCCAATGATATAGTTATCAATACCTACGGAAGCCAATTGCTGCAAGTAGATATTGGACTGAAACGACATTTTAAACACGCATTCACTATTGCGAAGGTAAATCGTCATATTATTAGTGCAGATTTTCTTAAGAAACACGGCTTAAGAACTGGAAACTTATTGATCCAGCCACTAACTAAGATTAATTTGTCACTAAGACATGCGGACACACCATCGCCTAAGAACTTCTTGATAGGCAACCAAAAAAAAACATTTTCGATATTATATGTCGAAGATCGAGTTTTGACTTTCTACACCGACCACAAACCTCTTACTAGAGCAATTCAATCCAGGGCTGAGCGCAACACGCGACAAGCTCGCCACGTGAGTTTTGTGTTTCAGTTCATAACCAAACATCTGAGTAATTGAAAAACTAATAGCTACTAAATATTCCCGGCCCAGTCTGGATAATAAGGGGAAATTAGGTTTATCGTAATAAAAATGCAGATTGTTAAGACGTGCTATGTTCCAACATAGGTCTCTTAGCGTTCTACCGGGACTGTCAATGTTTTATCCTCGACTAAATAATAGTTCTCTGGTTCTTTTTCAGAGCTAACTACTAAAATTCCTGACCGCTGACATCTAACTTTTTTTACTAATGTTTTGATTTTACCTATACCTGCTCTAGTAGATGCTTTCTGTACCTATGTTGACAGTGACATTAACGCTATTGAGCAGCTTGCAAAAAATGGTGGAACAATTTAAGAATTTGATTTCCGAAGTTTGATTTGTAAGTTATAGAATCTCAATTCTAGCAAAAGTCTTTGCTAAAACATATAATCCAACAATTTGGCCAAAAAAAGATCACTTTTGTGAGTTCGTATACAGAAGTTTTCCAAGTTTCCTGTAACGAAACTTTTTGTCAATGCAACCAATTGCATGCCTAGAAAAACTTTCTCACTTATTTCTAAACTCAGTGCTCAATTGCTGTCACTAATTTTAGCCAGAACTAAATTAATTGTAATTTATTACCACACTTCTGGCTGATTTCGGAGAAAATCTCAAAAAATATACTTGTCGATATTGGAAAATGAGCATGAAACTATTTGTATAACGGTAGCATGGCAGGTTACTTTTATTTAAACGCGATCGCGATATAAGAAGGATGCCGTCCTGAAAAAACTTCCACTAGTAGCTTCTGACTTTGAAGCTTTAATACTCTGGGATTTTAAGATTTTTTTAGGTATAAGGTGGATGACTGTAGCTTATTTGCCATTTATTGAGAATAACATTTTAAATTCCATAAAATAATCAATATTTTCGAGGTTGCAAACAAAAATGCGGCAAGAACAAATAAATCGATTGGCTATGCAGTATGCAACGTTTGACTAATAATTTCAGATTTTTGTGCACGACCATAGTGGTGTAGGTCTTTAGTCAACAATTTGTTCAATTAAATTCAGTCATTCAAACAAGCTGTGGTTTTCCACATTTGAGACATATTTAAGTAAAAGTTACTGTTAAATGATTTGCTTTCATTTGAAGCATTCCTGTTTTGGTTACAAAAGAGTATAATTAAAATTAATTAATTTTAATAATGAAATGTTACGAAGAATTTTGTAAAACTTTTAAAAACTTTTGAGTGTGATAGTGTTGTTTGGCTTTTGTGAAGCCGAAGTGAAAGTTTCAAAAAAACAGCTTTAGTGTCACTCACCAAATTTTTTGACAGTAATTGTGAGGTTAACGGCTTTAAAAACTCTCGTGGGCCATGCGAGTCTCATTATTATTCAAAGCAAATGAAGAAGAGGTAATTAAGTAATTCGAAACGATGGTGAGATTATAAAATTATTGACGCCAGATTATTTCAATGGTGCGAGCTTACAAAAGTTTATAAATGTAGGAGTACAAAAAGACAACAGAAAATTAATTATATCTTGATATAATGACATAAACAAATAATTGCTCCGTTTTTGGGAATATAGTTGTCATTTTCAACAGTGTAAACAACAAAAAACCGTAACATAATTATATTTATTTTTAAAAAGTAATAAAATTTACCTCTTACCGATATATACCGATGATAAACATTTGCAAATACAAATTTTTAAGATTTGTTTAATAATAACGAAAACACTTAAATTATCACGATCAATTGCTATGATAAATTTTGACAACTATCTAAACTTTCTAAAATAAAAGCCAAACTCAACGCGTAGCATACTCGGATATTTACAATAAAATTCACTACTTGGTTTTTGTAGTAGTACCATTCAAAAACCATGTCAGAAAAATTTGAACTTTTTCGTTGCTATGACAATTTCACAATTAAAATGTAATGTGATTTTAAAAACATATGAGGCGGGAAAATATTTCATTCAATTATTATACTTTTCGGACAGCATCATAAAAAATTGGGAGGGGCATATTTTTGAAATAAATGTCAAAAATTTAAAATAACAATGGATATTTAAGATTGTGTTGTTTATTTTTTTTTTGTTGCTGTATTGCTCAACGAAAAAGTTTCATTTTGTAATTTGTTTTTGTTATATTATTGTTAACATCTCAAATCATTTTCTTTATAGTTTTTAAAACTAATTTAATGAGGCTACCCATTAAATTGATCCAAAGTTGATATACTGCTTGTTTGCTATAATTTATTGTTAGCTCTAAATATATATTTTAGAACAAAAAATGTATACGTATACCAAGAGTTTACCACACACGACATATTAACGTATTCATATATTTGAATTAGACTAAAACAAAATTTTAACACGCCACTTAAAAACACTTTTCATAGCGAAATATGTTAAACGGTCGTACATTATTTGTAAAGCGTATATTGGTAATATAATGTTCACTAATCATAAATATTAATTCAACAAATTAACCTTTTTTTCATTAACGTATGGTATAATATACAAAATAACCCTCGATTACATATCAAATTATCAACATGCACGTTTTACAAATATTCACGCTACTTTTAAACCAAATAAATATTTTAAAAGCTTTGCGCTCTATATATTATTCCATAAACCAAACAAAATGCATAATTTGTACAAGCTTTTCATGTATACATACAAGTTATTTATTTTTGTGTGGTATAGATTAATATTGATTTGAGCAATGTGCTTTTGAGCTGAGCATATGAATTTATGATGTATGCACAATATGTGTACTCTACATCATTACCATAACCTCGATACATTTTTGTTCGATTGTTACAACACCAGCTTCCGATTTATGTTTCTTGGGTACACAAGAAAGATAAATCAAAAAAAAATTATATATATATATATATATATATATATATATATATATATATATATATATATATATATAACCAGCATAGAGACGGAAACTGAATATGAATGCATGCAATAGACATTATTTATGGAAAAAATTGTAATTTGGAAAATATACATCATCAGCATTAGAATCAGGACGAGAAATGATAGGAAGAAGATGGAATATTATACAGCAAAAATGTTGTATTCGATTTTTTTGATTTTCCTGTTTTATTTATATTTATACATATATATATATATATATATATATATATATATATATATATATATATATATATATATATATATATATATATATTTATATATATATATATATATATATATATATATATATATATATATATATAATATTTAGGTTGGTTCTAAAATTTATAGAAAATTTATTATGTAAATAAGATATGTTAGACACACATTCAGACAAAATATACATATATCTATTTAAATTATGAAATGTGAAGCATTTTCGAGTAAATTTCCATTTTCTATTGGATATGTTATAATACCAATACTGTAATTTGTGTTTCATAATATAAATGATATTATCATGTAGTCTAAGTTAGATGCAAAATTTATGATGCCATTAAAACCGGAAACAACGATTGAAATTAAATTTTCCATTTTTTTTTTGTCTTTTGTAACTGTCTAGAAAATGTAAATTAACAATTTTAATTGTAATAATTTCTATTGTTTATAATATTTCTATTGTTATTAAAAATTACATTAATTCACTTTAAATATACATTGTATAAGATAAAATTAGTAATAGAGATATAAAGGTATGTTAACTTATGTATATTTATATCACAAAAGATGGTCCTTAGAGCATTTAAAATTTTGTCATTGTGTAAACCATACAAAAATAACATTAAAAACATCTTCCCACACCACTATCAGTTAAGTGACAAAGGATCCAAAGTGTCGGATATGTCGCAGTTACCAAATACACTTTTATTAAAATAGGTCTTTATAAACCTTAGGAATCGTATGTATGCAGGTCTTTAATCAATGATATATAATTATTCTCATCTAAAATAAAAGGAGAGCTCTTGATATTCTATTAGGATTTGACCATTTATTCCATATCCTGAAATATGGAAGGATTGTCCGCATGATGCAAATAATATCATAGCACAAAATACCAAATTTGGTTATGTATAATGGTCGAAACGTGTAAATAAGGGATAGACGATTCTTCAATAAACAGCTTTCTAAACATTGGTAGAGACATTTCTGGGATATGGAAATTTCATCAACTCCAAATTATTTAAAAGAAAATTTTAAAATGAACGTCAAACGAAATAATAATGGAGATGGTTGCAAATCTTCCATTTAAGCCAAATCCAGCTAAATTAGACAATTCCTTAAGACAAGGCACTTATCGATGTTATGCCTTAGATAAAAGACCAAAATAAACGTCCATGACCTTCGTCACCAATATATTCAGTTTATGAGGAAGTATATTAAATTGGGCTACTTTCCGAAGCATCAAAGCTTTTCGATCCTATGGCATGGTGGGAACCAGACAGATTTAATGCTCGCACATAGAAGTCGAAATCAATGGATTCCGTACCTTCGTAACAAAATCCAACAGACTGCGCCTCAAAAGGAAATACCACCCACCGATTTAAAGAATTGCAACCTGTAGTGGCAAGGACTTCTTTGTAATCCAATCCAATAAATTTTTCAGATCAAATTATTGTCATAGGCAACAATGTAGAACCTGTAAAATATACCACCTCGATAGTCAATGTGGCATTTATGGATAAAGAAAACAAAACATTCACTAAATTATTCGCAAGAACATTACATCACAGCCCTAAAGAGGTTTCAATCAGTTCGTGGTTGCTCCAACATTTTAAACTACGAAGATTCTTAAACAAATTGCAGCAATCTTTAATACGAGGTCTTTGTGTAGAGATGAAGAACGAGAAGATCCGAATACACTGGCACATTTAATGATTGGCTACAAAATATGGCACAATATAATCTTACAAGATGGCGGTTTACCTCCAGCAACATGGCCTTATAGTCATTATGCGGCAGAAATATGAAACTAGAATTTGCTTAAGAATCTAAATACTTTCACATTTCTATTACAAATCTTAAAAGTTCTATCAATCAATGTGGATAGATTTTAAAGCTCATTTAATCAACGTCACGGAAATTTAACTAATTTTTATTATTTCTCACAAAATGCAACGAAATTAGCTATAATAAGTTTTAAAAAAAGCTGGACTTACAAAATCTATAATTTTAAGCTTTAGAACTCACACCATGGCTTTATAAAATTGTGAAAATATTTATTATAACCATTTTCAAAATTTCTGAAAGTTAAATATTCAAAATGTTTTAGGAGATACAAGCTGCAGTTGCTGCGAAACATTTCCATGCCAAATCTATTAGTAATATAGTAAACTGTGACAATGTTCCGTTTGGAACTAGAGCCAGAGGAAGAAAGGTCAAATAGAGTTCACAAGATTTACAATCTAAAATATTTGCTTAATTGATTGATAGATTTTTGATTCGCCAAAGTGCCTTACACTGCAAATTACAAGGGATGCGCATGAGTATTTATGAGAAAAAACGAAAAAACACCTAAAATAAGAGCTGGTCAACGAATGCTCAATATATCAAACCAACGAGTGCAAACACACAAAATGACATTTGCTAGCAGTTTTGCACAGCCAGGTGTTTCTTATGTTTATATCCTAAAAGGTAACAAACCGACACCGAAAGTTTATTCATCCAAAGTTTTTCTTCCGCTACGGGAAGAACCAAATTACCTAAGAGACCTCACAGCAACAGAAAAAACAGATTACTCACTATGGAAGGCAACTAAACATTTAAAAGAGCTATCGAACACACCGATAAGGAAACCAGATGGCCACTGGGCCAGAAGTGGCCTAGAAAAGGCTACCGTTTTCTCTAACCATCTACAAAAAAATGTTCACCAAAACTAACAAAATAATGACTGTCTGCTACTACATTTTATGAGAGATGAGTCGAACATAAATCCAGTAAAATTTAAACGGAAATGCGTCAAAACGGTTATCAAAAACAGTATGAATCCTAAAAAAGCTGCAGGGCTATTACCAGATAGATGCATAAAATATTTAACATATATTTTTAACGTAATTACGATATATGGATACTTTTCCCAAATATGGAAAATATCTGAAATTATCATGATTCCTAAACCACGTAAAGAAGAAACCTAAGACTAATCGTACAGGCCAATAAGTATACTTCCGATAATTTCAAAACTTTTTGAAAAGATGCTGCTACAAAATAATACCTATGTTATGTGAAGGTCGCATTATACCAGATCACCAGTTTGGATTTAGAAAGCAGCACTGCACAATAGAAGAAGTACACAGAATTGTTAATACAAATTGTCTAACAATTTCATGTAATTCTTGAAAACTATTTAGCCCAAAGGATGTTCCAGGTTAAAACAAAACAAAAATTCTCAAACATCGCATCGAAAAAATTACAAGATCATCCGCACAAAATTGAAGATTGGTTAAAAACTTAGTGGATAAGGATGAATTTATGTAAATCAACACATGTAACATTGACACTGAATAAAGAGAGTACATGTCCGGCAGTAAAATTAAACAATATTACAATTCGTCAGCAAACAACTGTCAAATATCTCGGTCTTCATCTTGATAGAAATCATGGAAAATACATTAAAACAAAACGCAATCAACTAAAATTTAAATTCTCCAAAGCGTACTGGCTGATTGGAAGAACATCGAAACTCTCTAGCCTGCAAGGTTCTGCCATACAAAACGATCCTAATCTCCATATAGACATATAGTATCCAACTATAGGCCTTTAGATATTGTACAAAGAACCCAGGCAAAAATACTTCATAGCGTTACAAATTCTCCATGTTATATTCGAAACAGCAACATCCATAGAGACCTAGGATACAAGGAGTGGTCTTTCCGACTGATTGAAATAAATTTTATTCGGTGATGCTGATTATGTATTATGGCAAATGGTAGACAGTTCGAACACTTGTTGTAATATTTAACATAAAAAAATTATAATTTGGTTTTATTTCTGACAAAGCAACTATTTTAGCTCACGAAATTTTATCAAATTTCGCAAGTTTTTCTGATAGTTGGTCAACTTTCTCTAGTGCATTGTTTTTCTGACGCTTAAAAATCAACAAAAAATTTTGGGAAACAAAAAAACTTTTCAAAACCATTGTTTTAATTTGACAGAAGATAACTAAGTTTATAAAATTGACTTTATTGGAAAGGCACACTATTCAAGATCGGATTAAAGAAGAAAGATAAACAAAATAACTGTTGGTTTAAACTGTTGGTTCTTTTGATAAACAAAAGAACTGTTGGTGGCTGCGCATGCGTTTTCACCAAAAATACAAAAAGTGGAATAACTTTTGAATTATCAACAATTCGAAAAAACTTCATTTGGATATTTTGGTTGGAATTGGCCTCCACTATCACCTTGTTTCGTTTATACCCCGAATCTTGAGACACCCTATATATATATATATATATATATATATATATATATATATATATATATATATATATATATATATATATATATTTATATATATATATATATATATATATATATATATATATATATATATATATATAAATTCAATTAACAAATCATATACACAGCAAAAAGTGTTGCCTATCTGATTATCTTAAAATGATACTCCTAGAAATTTTTTTTCAAACAAAATTGTCCTTATGACGTTATTAGCGATTATACAAAAAAAAAGCAATATAATCATCTTCTACATCATTAAATCTGGGATAAAATTTGCATTGCTGAGGCTTTTGTAAAAAGCATGGCAAGCACTTGATACAAAAGGTAGTGAAACTAAATCTTTATATTTCTTGGTGGAAATTGGTTAAGTTGATTGGTTGATTATTTTTAAAGTTTCTCTTATCAACCTGAGCTCTTCTTACATTTATTTTAAGACAACTTCTCTAAAGGCGCAGTTTTCTTTAAATACTGTCTTTACATTGTCGTGTCTCTGTTTTTTAAATTATACCTGGTTTTTGATTTCAAGAGATGTACATCGTAATTACTTTTATCCTACAGTTGTCTATTAAATACTTCACAGGTGTCATTTACATTTTATAAAATAATCACAACTTGTCCTAAAAATTGCTTCCCACATCTTTCACTTTGATATGCTGCATAAGAAGAAATATGATATATATCAATGATTTTTACTGTCTTTTAAGATCATTACTGGTTTTTATATTCCAAAGAGTTTTTAAAAATTCAAAACCAGATAGTATATTTTACCTCTAACAGGACAGGTCATTTTCTGAAAAAATTGGACATGGTGTCGAATGCCTCCGAGGTACAGATATGTATATATATATATATATATATATATATATATATATATATATATATATATATATATATATATATATATATATATATACATATATATATATATATATATATATATATATATATATATATATATATATATATATATATATATATATATATATATATAAATATATATATATATATATATATATATATATATATATATATATATATATATATATATATATATATAATATATATAATATAGATACAAAGCTAACCTCTGCTTTTCTGCTTTCCAACAGCCATCTGTACAGTAACCACTTTCATATAAGGATGGTCCAGTTGCAAGAAGGAATGAAATTAAAGTGATACGTTTCTACTAGTTCTACTCTTCTTTCTTTGTTCTTCTTGACCTGACTTTAACATAATGTTACATCTACTCATCCAATCCAGTATTTTATTAACATTTAATGAAATCCGTATATCGCCAGTCAAAAGTTGAACATAAACTTTTTAAATACGACACATATATATTTTAATTAACTTGTTTAAAAAATTTATGTGTATTTTGAAAACTTTATTTTTACATGAACGGCAACAGAACAAAAGTTACAACAGCATCATAATATATAAAAGTACAAGACTAAACATAAAAGTTATGAACATTGTTTCCGGGGAGAAATAATGTATATAAATTTCATGTTTTGTTAACCAATTTATTGTTCTAGATACTACTGTCTATGTACAACTAACATTAAGATACAGATTTTGGATACGATTAAACATAAACTACATAACTTCAATGATTTTTTGCTGTTTTTATTATGCTAATCAACCAAATAATAAAAATAATATTACCTATATTTACATGAAAGTTTGTACGAGGCCGTTAGTGTTATAAATCAATCTATGTATATTTATGATTTTACACACCAAACCACTTTCAGCATAAGTGGAAAGCTACCTGGTGTTATGTGTTCTTATTTGCTTTTATTTTTATAAACTCCAATTGTTTTTATATGAAAATTCTGTCTTGCCTCAAGTTATATGCGCATAATAATTTTACTTGCCCTGTGATTTCCACTCTAGCGACATTCTATATAGGTGCGCTACCCGTGTCCACTTTCGACCGCAAAACCAGTTTTATACTTTTTTTGAATTGCTTATTTCATTATTTCAAGGAGGCTTTCCAGATTAAGCTTTTATTAATAGAATCGACTGTCAAGGTTCACGAAGAATAGGGATTGTGGAGATTTCAACTTAATGGGATGTTGTGATTATAAGGTTATACCATATCAAGAGGCCTCACTAGATTTCTGGACTAGATGATTTTCAAGGTTAAATGATATATATATATATATATATATATATATATATATATATATATATATATATATATATATATATATATATATATATATATATATATAATGAATAATCGAGAGGCTGACCGTGACCAAATAGTTAATAGCCAAAAGAGACGTAGCCAAAGAGAGCATAACAAGATTGGTAACTAAAGTTGCGATAGCCTAAGCAAGCAAACGTTTGTATCTGATATAACAACTAGGCGGGAACTACTGAAGTAAGCTTTCATTGACTTTATCAAAAGCGATGAAAAACTAATTGTACTTGGAGTTCCCTGAATTTTTCAATGATGGATGAGACAGAAGGCGTTAAAAAATATCTCACGCATCTTGAAAGATTAGAACGAATTTCTCGTTTATTTCGAAAAAAAATCTAAGTCAATCAGAGATGCATAGTACCCAGGGCAATTAAGGGTTAATGTTCTTCAACATCTACTTTGACCATAATGGGTAGTGTTTCAATCAAGATACATTCTATACTCAATGCCTATATTGAGAGTTCCTGTTTTAATGCCATGCAAAACATATTCTAGGCTCAACATATTGTCATTTTCGGCAAGGATTTTTGATCCATTAGAATAGTTAAGCCCATTTATTATCAATGTTTCGAACTTTTAATTCGAATGATGGCATGATGGCTGGAAAAATTCATAAATAATTCGAAATATTAAATTCTGTGAATAAAAATGGTGGATAATTTCCAAGTCCAGCTGATTAGACTTCTTATAGGAGTATTGTACTTTTTAAATTATTGCACACTGAAAACCATCCGCTAAATGGAGATATTTTCGCACAAACCACATGCTTTGGTTATGTGATAGCTGGAACGGCTGCCATGTATTAAAATGTGTCATCGTTAAAAATGTTGATACAAAGATTCTGGGAGGTTGAAGATATCGAAACCTCCAGAAAATAAAGCATATACAGGTTGCAAATTTCATTACAACGAACATACTATATACGGATAAATGATATTAATTTTAAAGTTTTGTGTCAAATAAAGTGTAAATAAATTAGATTTTTGGCGATTACATGACTTATTGGTCCTAAAACGGTGAATTTAATTGATTTGTATTGTAATGTAATTGAATTGTTTTAAAATCTAATTCATATTATAATTTTTATAATTTTATATTTTTAATGATTATATTATAATTTTATATTTTCAAATTGATTTGATTGTAAATTTCAGGCAATACGGCTTATAGAAATCAGTCGATTAATAATAGATTTTGTTTTTAGGGAATTGTTTTGGCAGATTACAGTTGAATAGTGGCACACTGGAGTTGCTGATAATAGATGAAAGAATACAGAAAACAGATTGTGATTGTCATTGTCTTATGCTAACAGTAGTTTAAATATTGGCTATCGGGAACCCGGACTAATTCTGTCATTACAGACATACCTTTCCTTTCCCTACACCACAAAAAAAATAGAATAGAATTGTGCCGTAATGATCATGAGGTGTCTGAAACAGGGTCGTTTCTATCATGCATTAAAATATATTTATATAAATATAAATATATGAAAATCTCTTATCCTACTATTTTTTAAATGTAAAAAGGCTGTGGGAATAGGACCAACGTTAAACGGATGGTCTCACAGTCTCATCAACTAATCAATCAACGAATATACATACACGGATAAAACAAGTAACCAAAATATATCGTCAAATTACCGTTTAAATCAAACTCGGTTGATCTTGGAGACTCACTGACAACAACAACTCGAGGACTATTGGCTATTAAAAGGCGGTTACCCAGCATTGAAGGTTCACTACATAAAATTTACGAGAGAAAATATCTTATTGGAGTATTCGTCTCTAATTGAGTTAGATGATATCAAAAAATTTACCGTGCAACATGATCTACCACTTATAAATACAGCGACATCAAACGGATTATCAAATTGGACTTCTATATGTAGACTATGTTAAAAATAATACAAACACTAGCGAAAATATTTAAAAGAATCATCCTACGCTTGATCTCTATTGAATTTATCGAAATCAATCATTTATTGTCAAATAATAACACTTGAACGTCGTTTTAATGCCGTTTGGATGTTATAAAAAATTTATCACTTTCAAAATATTCATCAACAATTCAATTCAATTTGAAATCAATTATAATTTTAAATTGAAATCACAAAAATACAAATCATTTAAAATTAATTATTAATTTGAATTTAATAGCAAAATGTTTAGATTTGTTACGTTTATGTCTAATTGGGTAGTGGAGAGCATATTTTATTTGGATACAGTCCGTGTTGCTTTCTTCGACGATAATTTGATTTTAATATTTAAATATTACATTTTGGCCCATAAATCCTAATTTTTGAAATGGCCTTAATGAATTTAACCTTCTTTGTGATTCTCGAATAGACAGTTAATCAACACACATTTTAATAAGCTTCTCGTATACCTACACAAAATTGCTACACAATTCAAAGTTAACATAAAAAATATAGAACATGATGGAAGAACACAAAATTACTTTAATCTTTCATCTTTGATTTTTTTTTTTGCTAAACTTTATGAAAGTTTCGAATCTTTGTTTGGTTTTAATACATTTTTTTTTCTGTTTGTGTGGTGCTTCTTCTATATACATTCCTATATAGCTGCTAAACATTCGAAACATTATCAAAACCAAAACTTAATGTTGAAATTAAATTTTTTCAATTTTCTGATTTTATGTTTTCATTTTTCCAATTCTTACCAAACACTTTGAACTTTTCTTTTTTTTTTACATTTGAGCTTAAATTCTATAAAAAAAAACATTTTTTGATTTTAAATTGTTTTTCTTTTCTGTTTTTCCTGTAATGTTAAATCAAGAAGGAAAAGTAGAAAAGTATGTATATGAAAATGAAAAGCTCAAAACCTACACAGTATTATTATTTTTTTAATATATGTATGGCTTTTTGGGGAGTACATGATGTGTATAGAACATCAAGAAAAAAATGCACGGAGCTTTTTGTGCCTTTTTTTTCTATATATCCTTATCGATTATACTTGTGTGCACATTGCAATAAATTAAAAAGTTTTTCTCCATTTTTTTGTGTAGTCAAGTTTTTTTTGTGCCATTGAACAGCAATGGAGAAATATTCAATTTTTATTATATATTTTTTTGTGTGTGTTTTTTTAAAAACTTTTTTTGTTTGCGTTTTTTAATAGAATCAAATAAAACTCCAATAAATTTATGTGTAAACTTGCCTTTTAGATTTATCCTAGATGATGGCTGTTATTGTTCTTGTAATTGTTTTTTTTTTTTCATTTCCTTCAGATTTGGATTGGAAAAATATTTTATTAAATGGTAAAATATTTAACTTAAAAAATTTTCATTTTATTGGAAATATGGAAATTTAGTATATAAAATGTCGTAGCACATTTAATTTACTTGGGATATAGTTCCAACGAATAATATTGTTTGCATATAGTAAGAGAGACGATAGTTATTGGAATATTAAAAATACTTGAAAAGTTTTAATTTTAAAAATCGTTGGTTAAATTTTTATGAAACCGGATATAAAATAAAATGGGTTGTGTAAAATGAACGTAAGAAGTTTATTTTGCTGCCCATGTTGAGCTTTAAAATAAATTTTTTGTTGACGATAGTTTGATTTAATTAAAAATTTAAGATTCGAAAAACTTCTCTACTTATGTCTTGTGTGGCAAACGGCATATATTTTGGTTAGGGAAAACCAAACTACGATGAACATTGTTTTATTGTAAAATGGGACTGTCACTAATGAACACTTTACAGAACAGATATGTTAAATGCTGGGTATCCCTCCACAACCTAAATTCAGAATATGTCAAAATGCACAGTCAAAGATAGATTTCTCTCATAAATTACCGTCACGAAATAAACCAAGTACATCCATAATACTACACTCTTAATCATCAAATTTTGTGAACAACCAACAATCATTAGTGAGGTATTGTAACATTGCTTCAATTTTTTAACAATTAATTTTTTAAGCTATAAACTCTCGATCACCTAAATCGTCAAAATTCAGTCAAGATTCATTCATTTCTCATGGACATCAGGGTTTTCAACATTCCAGATAAATCAAGTTTGCTGATTCACCATTTCACATTCCTGGTAAAATTGATTTACTACTAGGTTGAGATTTTCTTCGAACTACTAATATCTGACATTAGTTCACATGGTAGAGGCTGACATAAATTTAGCAGAACAGCCAAGCTACATTTTACTATACCACGCGATTTGCATTGGATTTTAATCCAGCACAACTACCATTGTGTGTGGTCCAGCAATATCTACTATGCAACAACCATATTCAAGCTCACTACAGTGGCATACGGGACCACATCAGCGCCTATACCTTTTTAATGGCAAATACAGCAGTCATCAATGATTGTTGTGTTAATGACATCCTTACTGGATCAGAATCATTATAAAGTGGTGGATTTGAACTACAATAATGGTGCACTAATTTATATAAATTAACATATACTGTAGTCCAAATCAAGGCACATTTTCATATAAGGTGATTAAACCTGTTAACAATCACTTTATAACCAAAAGTACCATTTTTTCAGATATCACTACTATAAATGATCCTTGGGACAAATCGTTGCCAACCCACGCACAAACAAAATGGTTATGTTTTAAAAATTAGTTCGATACCTGCAAAGCAACGGGAATATTCAAGCATGGTAATTAGTAAGACTATATGACACATGTCCACAGAATTGTTAATGTAGTTAATCACACCTCAGAGGAAAAAAAATATTGTTCTGAGATTTTTTTGGATATTTTACAAGCCTTCGACAAAACGTGGCATATAAGATTAATGTTGTTGGTTTTTATTGACCAAGACCTTTAAACCAAGTCTTTATTTTATTCAGATGATTTTGCAATTGCTTTCAGGGTATTTGTTTGGGATTTTTGTGAGACATCAATCACAAAAATTTCAAACTGCCTGGTAAAATTAGAATTATCAATTGACAATGACAAAGAAATCACTTTCAATGTGCTTTTTTTATTCATGTCCGTATCCATTAGAACATTAAAGTTTTGAAAGTGCAAATCTCATCTATAAAATTATACGCATTGTCACTACAAATTTTTGAAGCAAACACAAAAAGCTTCTCATTTGTATCAGGGTATATATAAGATGTGGCTCAAAAGATGAAAGTTTTTACCTCTTTAATATTCGTTTGTCTGCGCAATTTTTTAATAGCTTCTGCACAGGATGCGGATGATCTTTGTCCATCTGTCATTTTGCATTTTTCCCACTTACACCGAAATCCGCACCCTCATTCTCGCTAAAATTATGATATTATCTAAATATGCTGCACCACACCCCTTAAATCCAATTTAGTAAAGTATTAACCGCCTGTAGTTGGTAGAATATATTTTCTATAGGCATAGTAAGATATAAAGTAAACTTTCAATTTGTGGATTGCAGGAATTTTTAAATCTACTCAAATCCAAAGTGAACCACCCAGCCTAATAAAACAGATATATGCACAGTCTTATCACTGGATATAATTGTTTGAGAAATGTCTGATCTACTAATACCTATATAGATCCTGCTTAAATATAATAACTTGAGAAAACGGTACTGCCCTCGGCTTACAAAATGTTGGCTTGATTTCTGGTTTTGAGCTTTATATGAATTACATAACCCAAGTTCATAACTCAAATAGACTAGTCTTCAAATATGTATAGTACTTTATGCAACAGCTTTTACCTTAAGGAAAATTACAACCTGTCGTTAATTGATCAGGTCGGAATGTCGAGATTAAACTACAAAGAAAAATGCTGCCATCTTATGGGAAGTGTTATGTTTTACATTTATACTTAAGTGCATTGATTATGCCACTAAATGTCTGCCAACGTATCAAAAAATAAACAAAATATTTTGAGATTATAAATATACTAAGGGCGGTTGCATTTATACTGATAATAATAATCTGCGGACCAACCAATCATCTCAACAAGTCCTAATCACGTTAATGTTTATGTGTTAATATTTATATCTGTGATGTTGCTTTGTTTTGATTTTGAAATGCAAAATTTTGCTATCCGCATACTTGATCAAAAAGGTGTTGATTTGTTTGATGGACCTGCGGATAGTTATTTATTTTTACTCAACAAGGTGAATAATATGGACGATCAAAAATTTGCAATGAAATCACTAATTCTGATCTAAAACGTATTTTGATAAAAAAATCTAATCACTATTTGGTGTTAATTAAATTAAACACCTAATGATTGCCATTGCTTTGCAACAACAAATATGTTGTCCTAATCTGCCACTATATATCGGTTTATTGGTGAATATTATTTTTGGAAATACATAATTTTGTGTTTTTTCAAATTGGCATATCGAATAAAAATGCAAAAAATTAAATTATCATAGCTCTCTAATCGCCGATTTTATATATATATATAGTACCTATATATTTTAACATTTAAATAGATTTATCTAAATTATCTCTAATTTTATTTCACCTATACAAATATACAATAAAATATTTAAAAGCAAAATTTAAAATCTAGTTTTTCATCTATGTAATTTAGTTAAAAATAAAAAATAAATTTTCTAGCAAAAATCAAATTTCGGAAAAATTAAATTTTCATTTTGGTTAAAACCTCATAAAAACCAAATTAAAATATTTTTGTTTTGTACATAAATTTTCCGAATTTTATTTATTTATTATTTGTACAATTTAAATATTTTATTTTTAGAAAATAAATATAGAACATGGATTTTATTATTATTATTTCGCGTTCGGGGGGTACGGGAAGGGGGACGATTAGTTCTCCGAAATTATATTAAATTTAGAAAGG